>OU744324.1:19447217-19836111 GCA_916610235.2 Lasioglossum morio | reverse complement strand
AAAACGTTGAGTATACATATAGTGCATATATTCAATAACGTAAACAATATTTGGAATTATAGTACAGCAATTTTTAGTGGTGACTGAAAGTCTTGTATCTCTCTTTTTTTATTGTAAACACTTATGTAAAAGAGCTTCAGTCCGTCTATGATAAATAATAATAAAAAAGTATATATTACGACAACACCACGCACATCCACCGTATTGTAGCTGTCGTCCAGAATTTGAACAAAGTAATGGAAAAATCATGCGAATGAGTTGTGGTACATATTTTCGAAAACTTTCGCGCGTGAATACTCGCAACAACAATTACGTGATTCGATGAAATCTAAAGCAACCGAGTAGATTGTGAAGAGAGAATCTTCGAGCGATTCAAGTAATAGAAAAATTATGCGAATGAGTTGTGGTTGGGTCGTGGAGTACATATTTGCGAAAACTTCCGCGCGCGAATACTCGCAACAACAATTACGTGATTCGACGAAATCTAGAGCAACCGAGTAGATTCTGAAGAGAGAATCTTTGGGCGATTCGGGCGAGTAGGATTACACAGTCCGTCGGTAATTAATCGGCGTATGGATAAACGACAGAGCGATTAGGAGCGGTGCACACGCGGTGACGATATTTGATCGTCCGGTGGCTGTCGTACTGGGCAACAATGCATCGGCATTCCGACTATATTCGTCGGGATTAAGTACTGACCGATTGGGATAGCATCCAGATAATAGTAGCGCCTCGATTTCGGCTACATCGATAATATTCGAACGTTTTCGGAACCTCCGGCGTGTGTGCACATTTCCCCGTCGCATTTTCCGAGGCTCTTTCTTTTTGCAGTATTCGTCAAAATCAGAATTTTCCGTCTCTTTCTTTTGTTGCGCTTCGACGAACGTTCTCCCGCGCGCCCGAGCCCTGGCAAAACTGGCAAGTTTCGCCCGGCGCTTTTAAATAACTCCGGGAAAAATTCCGGTTCCGGTCGAACGCTTTCGAAAAACGCTCGCCGCATTTTCCATCCTTGGAAACACCGTCGTCTACCGTTCGTAGCGAATCGAGGCGAACGGAATAAATCAATCGTTCTTCCACCGGCTCGTTTTAATAGAATTTTGATTGGCGAAAGAATCGAGCTCTCTCTCGCTCCCTCTGTGTTGGCAGATAAACTGTTCGAAGGGTGCAATGAAACGAACCGGTTCTCCGACACCAATGAATATATAGTTAATGAAGGCCGATACAAAGGGAAAAATTATTTTGAGCATTTTCACGACGAAAGAAGAAAGCCCTGGTACACGGGGTATAATCTGTCTCGAGAAACCATTGTTACGATAAACAGAATTTGATCTGGTCATTATAGTCTTAACTTTTCTCTAGCGAAAATCAATGTGATAGATAACCCTGGTTGCTCGTGTGGACATGAGACCCAGGATATTGATCATGTCCTATGGCAATGTCCTACCCAAGACACTCACAGAACTAAATTTATACATAACCTGAGATCACGCGGTTTTTCTCTTCCTATGGCGTGTAATGTTTTGCTCCACATCATTTGTTCCGTCCTAAAAGATTGTGAGCTGTATATATACCGTCACGTATAGTAAATGTAAGATTCTGGCAATGTAGCCTCTTTTTAAAAAATTTATTTATTTATACAGGTCGCATCAACAACTAGGTCATTAGCGACCACATATATTATATCATAATATTACACTATTGTGTCTTTGTAATTAACCTAAATTATGTGTGTACTGTACTTACATAAGTATAATGTATAGAAAATTACAAAGTGTGGAAAATTTTTATGTAGCCTCTTTGATTTGCAGCGATCCAAGTTAACTCATCAACTGTGTAAAATTAAATTGCAACTACCCTTATGCTTAAAATGTTAGATGCCCGACCCAACATTAAAGCTTGTCTTCTTATATCTCATTTCCTAAAGAATTGTAAAGTACGAATTTAATTTGATTTAATATTGTCTATGTATGTATGAATATGTATTTACTGTAATTTACATTTGTACAGCAGATATAGATTTCAGTTGAGATCTGAAATGCTTAATAAAAAAAAAAACCGGTTCTCCGCCGTAACGCAACTACAAATGACACTGACATTTTTCTTCTGCGTGCCGCATTTCCGGTTACGCGGTTCTCTCGCTAGAAGTTACGTCTACCGGGTAACTAGAATCTCTCGGCCGGAGAAAAACGCAATGCTTGCAGTGTCGAGCCCCGGGGGTACCTGAACGGATCGGTTACCACTGTTTTTTTGCTGTAACGTTTTTTTTCTTGATAAGTGATATTATCCGCGTTGCCAAACCGAAAGAGGAAACGGATTACATGAATTTGTTTGATTCCCGAGAAACTTGGCAGGACGTGCGAGAACAGAACGTAAGCGGTAACTCGAAATTTTGTTCAATTTCACGCGTCGATGAGCGACAATTCTGATAAAAAAAGAAAGAAAAACAGCTCTCAAATTTAAAATGGCACCGCTTAATGGAATTTGATTTGTGAATTGTACAAATTCTGGGACTCGAGAGCTGGTTTCGAGAAGTGACATAATTTGTTCTAGCGAGTGTTATTAGCCGAGGCATGTAAAACGGAACTTTCTCGTTGCGTTTATGTAACTTTTTATTTTGTCAAGAGCTTTGCGCAACCGCACTTGCAAGAAGTGTTCGAGAAAAAAAAAAACTGCAGTCCATTCATTCCACTTGAGGAACGCTGAAGTCCTCGGTTTCGTGTATACTTGTTGTAATAACAGTGCGAACTGTTTCTGCGGAAACCTATGAAACTGCCATGAATCGCATTACACAATGTCAGCAAGATTTATCGTTCACTCCGTGCCACTTCGTAAACCTTCGCATCGATAGAGAACTGATTAAAAGAGAAATAAATAAATTCGATGTATAATATTTAACAGTTAACAACAAAGTAGGCTCGCTGTAAAAGTGTATCGCAAGAGGATAAGTCAACCCTAATCCGCGCGAGTTCGGCTGTTCAAATTTACAGGAAAGTTCGTCTAAGTCCTAGACCAATGAAACTCGGACGCGGATTTCGAAACGCGCGCGCGACGGCTTAGCGGATCAATATTCGTAGACCGAAGACAGGATTGTTGGAAGTTGATCATCGAACTGTAACGTCATCGAATATTCCCCGAGACTCTTGTTAAAACTTCCTCGTGATTGGGATTTGCTACGGATGCCGAGAACTTGCCATTTTTTAATGTAGTTCCACCGTTGGAGAGAAGCAATGTTAATGGTCGGAGGAGACTTCGCAAGCCGATTTCCGAAACTTTTAAGCTGCGCGAGAGTATTGCATTATAAATGCCTTTTGACAGACTTTCTTCTTTCTTACCCTCTCACTTTGTAACGGATCCGTCACGTGACAGCGCACAGTGTGGTATTTGCCCGATTTCACCGGTCTAAATTTAATTTTTTAAATCTCTATATATAAAAATGATGTCCTGACTTATTCACCTATCCTAGAGATTTCCTTTATGATCTACTAGCTGACCCGACAGACGTTGTCCTGTCCAATTTTAATAAATTTGTTTGTGAAGCAATTTCAATTTGAATCTTGAAATTCAATTCGTTGACATCAATGTTTTTCTTATTGAGAACCAATAATACTTGCACCGTTTTAAAAATTATGATTTCTGCTGTTTGTCCGAATTTTCCTACTTTCCTTTGTGATTGTCTCGAATTTTTTTTCTGAAAGCTTTCCAGAACTATAACGAACAAAATAAAAAAAGAATTATGCATATCCATCGTTCGAATCGTGAGTTATGGTCTTGAGTTCATACAAAAATCTCATAGAAAAAAAACACTTTCATTTTTTCCCGAATTTTCCATTTTTCTGGACAATTTTTCCAATTTTTCTTTCCCTAAAAACCTGATTCGGACTACCACGAACATTAAAAAAAAATTAGCCAAATCGGTCCAGCCGTTCTCACGTGATTTCATGACCAACGAACGGCATTTCATTTTTATTCTATAGAAGAAAGAATACAAGGGATAAGAAAGGATATTTCGAAATTCAACCCCTAAGGGGGTGAAAGGGGTTGCAACGTTTGTATGAGAAATAGTTTATTTGTGGTCAGAGTTGCTTGATACTTGGTCTTAATGCTCATTGATACAATCCGAATGGGGTGAAGCGGGGGTTGAAAGGTTTTATGGAGAAACAATATCAATTTTCGAGGGCATTAAACAGTTTCCTGTGCGAGCGAAGCCGCGGGAAAAACTAGTTTTCCATAAATTGTAAAATTTTTGTGGCTTGAGTTAGTCGAATGTCTGAGGAACAATCTCCCACCATTCGTTTTCCCATTCATCTATTAATTAAGCACTGAAATTTGTCGGAAGTTTGAAGTTCCGTTAACCCGCTATCATTTCTCAACGAATTCACCTATTGTTAAATTGCGTGTTCCTTGAAGGGTCGAACGACGAGCGCGTGTTTTGTGTATGTATTTCCCCGTTTGTTTACGTTTTCTGAGGATGCAGGTGTCTCCGAGGGGACTTATGCGTGCGCTGTGTGCGTGTGAGGGCGTGACGATCGAGGCGTTCGAGACGCGTCTCAGTAGCTATTGGTTGTTAGCCGTTGACACACGAATGTGAACATCCTCTTTCCACGATATTTCTAAATCGTAATCCTTATATAAGCTTTATGTAATCCCGTTAATTGTGGTTCTATTTGGACACCTATTACTAAGTTTTACTTCATTCACATCACTAACAGATTTTTGTTTTATAGAAGTTTTTTTTAGCTAAGTGTAGGGTATACTTTTAAGAGAAATTCACTTTTGTACTACATACAGTTTGTAATTATTAATATTTAAAGATAAACAACGATGAGTCACTTTCTTGAATTCATCACGAATCAAATTCATTGAATCAAATTTTGAACCAGCTGTGGCCGCTGAAATCGGGCAAATACCCCACTGTGCAGCGTGACATAGATGACTCAAAACTCAACCTGGCTAGATGAGGCCAGAGTTGGGCAAAAATTTAACCCAAGAAAAACATCCTGTAAACAGGAGCCAAGTTCTCTATGGCCGTAAAAAGTTATGAGATCAAAAAAATTACGGGCAAGTTCGTTAGCTTAGAAATACCTGTTGCAATACTGAAAAAATCGTGTGTAAAAATTCGTTTAAAAGAACGCTACTTAATTTTTAAAGAGTTACATGAAGACACTAAATTATTCAAACTTGGCCGTTACTTTATTAAACCAATGACCATAAAAGGTATTAGATCAACCTCTTTCCTTTCGTTAATTCTAATCGTCGATCAGGATAATTGATTGCTGATTGCCTGCTGACTTCGGTGCAACGAATCTGTTCACACCGAGGACTCCACGCTGAGATCCGCCAGCTGGAAAGAGAACCGGTACACGGAGAACTAGCTAGAGAATAGTTAATAAACGGTCGCGTTTCGGCGATTTTGTTGCATTCGAAAAAAGAGGCCGGCAGTCTCGAAGCAAGTTCTTCATCAGAGGGGGCACCGTGCACATCGTCCTTTGACGAGCGCACTCTTTGTACGCGGCAAACGGTTTCTGCTTCTTAGATTCCGCAGCTGGCGAGCCCGAGGGATGGGAGGGAGCCAACGGGAGGAGATGCAGAGATGAACGAAATTAAAGTTTACTACGGTTTCAATATAATCTCTGACGACGTGCAGGACATCTACACGTGTACCGAAAATATACACACGTACATATACAGGAGAGAGAGAGAGAAAGAGAGAGAGAGAGAGAGAGAGAGAGAGAGAGAGAGAGAGAGAGAGAGAGAGAGAGGGAGGACGAGTGAGAGCAGGATGATGATTCCTGGCCGGTTGGGATCTCGAATCGGGCGAGTGTCGAGAGGGCCAGCTAGGTTCAGCAAGGCATAATATTTCGGATGAAGGATATCGCGTGTCATAAAGCGTCGGTGTACTCGTCAAACGGAGACACGGAGGAGAGAGAGAGAGAGAGAGACGTCGACGGGTATGCTCGTGAAACGAACGGGAAACAAAGGAGGGACGTCGTCGACGACGATGCTAGCTACCCGCGGGGTAGGAAAGACGGCGAAAAGAATGAAAGAAGCCGGGAGAGATGCGGAGATCGGCAGCCTCGGGTAAAGAGAGGAGAAGAGTGGGCACGAATTCATAACTTTGTAGCGTCGAGGGACGTTTACCGTTGCTCGTAAAACAGCCACGATCTTATACGATCTGACCAATCGACGCCGAGGCAAATCGACCAGCGGAAAAACCGCGAAAGCCGAAGCCCCGTTCCTGATACGCAGTATTCCGCCACGCTTATGATACGAGATGACGGGCCATCGGATCTCAAAACCGATGATGATATCGTCGCGAGCAGACAGGGATCAGCCGGTTCCTCGTTCCGCGTTATGGCCCGATCATTCAGCCACGATGATAAACTGTGGGGAAACAATTTTGCGCCCGGTGCGTGTGCTCATCCACCCCCGATTGCTACCTGAGAGATCTGCGATTAGATGCTATTTTGTCGGTGGTGGACTTGGATGATCAGGGGATCGAAGATATTTGGCACTCTGGGACATGGAAGTAGGTGTTGTATGACAACTATTTGCTTATCATAAGTTTATTTATGATATATATATATAATATAACATGATATTTGGTCCCCTCAGGGTTTCAAATTCATATACCATCCCCCTCTTACCATCGCTTTTTCAGCGGGACCTACTGTTTATGGTGGATTCCGAAAAACCTTTTGCCAACAACATGTGAAAAACACCTCGGGTGGGTCACTTTCCGGTTTTTTACCAGACGGTCACCCATCCTAGTGCCGTTCACGTTCCACATTGTTTAACTTCGGTGATCTAACGAGAACCGGTGCTTTCAACGGGACTATGGTTGTTGGCTTATTTACGATATATACTTATCATAAATATATATCGTAACGATATATATGTATTGCAAAACAATGTACGGCAAAATAATCTCTACCTTGAGATTCAAATTGCACTAAATTAAAAAAAAAATATATTTTGATCTTGGTCTGTACACCCTATTCCAACCCTCAGTAGTTTACAGCGTGTACCCAGTTTCTTTATAAACCAAGATTATGTACTGAGCGGTTCAATGTAACGGTCGAATCGGTATCAGCAATCGTTTGCGTGTTAGTTCGAAGAAAATGCAACGTTGTCTTGGCAACATTGAATATAAATGGGTTCTCTGTTTAGAGATCGTTACAGGACTCGTATATCAGCGAATTACTATAATTTCCACGGGCGGGAAGGACTTTTACGGCCATTTGTCGGTTGAACGAGGCACATGGTGCCCGCCTTTTATGATCTCGGCAATATGTTTACCGTGAGCGAAACTCTTCCCTCGCCTTCTCTCTCTTTCTCTCGGTCTGTCTGCGTGCCACGTTATTCATTAATATGGGGGAAACACAGATAAGTAGGTTGCAAAAAGCGCAGAACCGGGCCATCAGAGTCATATTGCAATGTGACAGACGAACCAAAGTAGAAAATATGCTGCAAGCGTTGCAGTTTATGGCTATAAGACACAGGCTATACTATAATACAAGTACATTTGTCTTTAAGATATTAAAAAATATGTTACCGCAGTATTTAACAAATAGGCTAAGAATAGTAGCCGATGGAAGAGTAATGCAAACAAGACAAGCTGGGAATATTGCAGTTGAATTTCGTAAAACGAGAAGTGCCCAAAAAAAGTTTATTTTATGAAGGAATATTAATGTATAATGCACTACCAGAAGAAGTAAAGCGATGTGAACATTTAAACATATTCAAGAGAATGCTAAAGGAATTCGTTATAACAAATGTAAAGTAATATTGTAAATGTAAAGCAAAGTAGCTGAGAAAGCTAATAAATAATTAATCAATCAATCAATCATGCCATGAGTTTATCGGCGGCGTCTAAAAAAACTTGGTTGTCGTAATGTGTGCACCTTGAATCATATTCGAAACCTGTTACACCTGGCACAGTGAATATTGACGACGGTAGATGTTTCCCGGGGAAATCTACGGCTGGGAAAACAAGAAGCTGAGCCCCCGAACTATTCGGCCGCGCAAAGAACGTCCGTCCGCGGTTCACCCTGAAAATTTTATGTTCCCCGCGTTTCGGCAAATGGACCGCGCGCGCGCCTCCCGAAACTCCGCTTGATCCCCAAAACCCACAATTTTTCTCCTCCATTTCCATCCGGGGTAAAAATTCGCACGGTCCCATCGGCGGCGCGCGCGGATCTAAATCCATTAGCTGAACTTTTTAAACAGAGAGTAAATACACTTCCCATCCGTACTATTCGCTTTCTATCGAAGGGATTACCGAGGATTCGCGTTCCCCGTTTGGTTGCCGAGGTACGATCCACTGCGGAACCCACTATGCGTGCGAACGTTGCTGCCGATAGGATCGTTAAACAAAAATAATCGCTTTACATAGCAAGTGTGGGCCGTCTCTGGGAAAAATCACTGGGAATGATTTTTAGCAACTGTTTATTTATCAGCAATTTCTTTTCCAACAAGATGGCTGTTGTAAGGGTCGCAAGGTTTTTCTGTCAACCTGAAAACTATAGGAGCCCACACAGCTTGTTGTTGTCTACTTATTGTACTTATTATACCTAACCCTCCAAAAGGAATAGTGAAATTGTGGGCAACAAGAAAAAATAGTCAGGGACAGATGGAAATTACTTACAATTTGAGGTGAAGATAGTCGGGAACCGGATTTTCCTGAAACTTGAAGTACATGAAGATGACGTATCTTATGACGAAAATTGCATTTGGAAATCTCCTGTGCTGTCATACTAACACGTAATTGTTTTTTTATAAATAAAAAATGTGTAATAATAAACTAAACATAACACTGCATTATATTTATGTTCCATATTTTTTTCAATACCCACAAATAAAAAATATGTATTTTCTGTTGAAAAAATATTTGTTTAATGGCAGATTTCATAAATTTTATGATTAAAACTTATTGAAATATGTCAAAATTAATCTAATGGTCGAGTATAATCGATTAGATATAATTCAATATTGGTATGTTTCAGTTTGTTTAAGAAACTGCTGTTTATTTGTTCGACACATCATTCTATTTTTTCTAGCCCGTGATCCTCACTTGACGTATGACATTTAAACGTAAAAGACGTGTTTTCTTTGTGCTTAGTAATCCGTTTGTTTGTGTTAAAACGTAAAAGACGTGTTTTCTTTGTGCTTAGTGATTCGTTTGCATGTGTTAATAAAGTTCAGTTCAGTTAATTACGTTTATTAAATTACATAATCTAATAAAACTGAAAAAAAGGCGACAACAAGACTCGAACCAGCGACCTACTGATTTACCAGTCGTTCTCGCAGCACCCTAGGCCACTGCGGTTTTTGTTCATACATTAACGCGAACTCTTTACGACTGGGTAGAGTTTTTTAAATTCAATTATCTCGAAAAATCTTGACAAGCGCACGCTACTGCTTTGCTAAATTACATTTGGATACGTCATCTAAATATACTGCGAGTTTCAGGAAAATTCGGATCCCGACTAGCTTGACCTCTCCTTGTTAGATCGTGGAGGCACCATCCGAGCATTCCAGCTGTTTACACGACCTCGCACTTGTCCCCATGGCTAGGACGTGTTCGGGGGGTTGTATCTCGGGGTATCAGAGCCGATCCAACTTCAATTGGAATATCGAACGAAATGACAGCGCAAAGGATGCGAGCTGATGGCGCGGAGGTATGTGCAGCGTGTGCGGCGCGGCAGTGCGTAAGTGGACGCGGATAAACGGAAACCAAACGTTGAGTTCGGTTAATGTCCTGCGGACAGCCGGGCAGATGAGGTTGCCCTGACGTTGATAGGTTCCACGGTGGGAGTGGAACAGAGAATAGCCAGACGGTGGAACGAAGGGAAAGGGGAGGAGAGACAGAGAGAACTATAGAGAGAGAGAGAGAGAGAGAGAGAGGGGGAGAGAGAGGACACGGTGGGGTAGCGCGAGGGAGACAGAAGGGGTTGACGCGCACACACAGAGAGGACCAAAGCAAGGATGACTTTACAGGCGAGGGACTGTAAAGTGGTAACCACAGAGCACGGTGAGGGAGCCATCGGGAACAGATTGCAACTCCGTCCTCCTCTATCTGCCGTCCCTCTCTATCCTCTCACCCTCTCTGTCTCTCCTTTTCGATCCTCTCTTTCTCGTTCTAGGTTCATCCTCTTCCTAGGTGTTCCTCTTTCTCTCCTTCCAGATAGCCTCCTCTCTCTTTCCAGCTTGGTTCACGTTGGCTGGCTCTTTCTTCGTCTAGCTGCACACCTCTCGCTCCATTGTCCTCTTTTTCTAGTTCGGGGGAACGGTTATCTCGCTTCGGCGAACAGCTCGCCCAATCGGCGGGGACGTGTATGTACCCTGACACCACCGCCTGTCGCATCCTCGTTCACCGTGCACGTCCCTGCTTACCTCGCGGGCACAAAATACCTGACAGCCCTATTGCCAGTCCCATTAACAGGTGTTAGAGCGCGCAATTAACTCGAAATCCCGAAGCCGCTCGAGCACTGGGATTGATCGCTGTCAGTCGCTCGTCTTTCCTCGGGAAATAACGCTTTTGCGCCACCGTTTTCAAGATTAAGAAACCCCACGTAATCCGTCAACTTTTTAAGTCGCGCGAGAATCACGACGTTCGAACGGATTAGAAATATCGTCTTCGATCCGGGAATTCGGCGGATCGCGTTTCTTCTGCTTTGAACGTAACTTCTTCTTCTTCTTCTTCTAGACACGTCGTCCGCTAGTCGTTGCTTGCTTTACGAGCTACTCTCTATCCTGCGAATTTTTTATTCGACTCCCTCGTCAGCTTGTCTGCCTGGCCGCGCTATACTTCCAGCGAGATATGGAATGTTTGAAGAAAAAATACGCTGGGAAATTTCAAAGCGTACCAATCGCCAGTGTTTATAGCCGGTTTCACCGGAGAACTTGCGAGTTTTAAACATTCACCGACTTCCGCGTACGTGAAGCAGACTGTTCCACGATTTGCAAAACGTCCACCGCAATCCCTCAATTGCTAGGATATGCCTCTTATTTTCAACTTTTGAATTTCTTTTTAAAAATTCTTCGATTTTCCTCCGACGTTCTCCCTCAATTTCTTTCAAGCCTGTTCAGATCTACCGGTTTCATTTCACATATTTCACGAGCGTTAAACGAATCATTTCAACGTCTAATCGCTCAAACTTTGCGCAGATTTGTTTTCATTGATTTGTAAGAAGCCTGGGATGAGCGGCCGAAGAGAAATTCAAAAGTCGAAAATCGGAAAGTGGAGATCGATAGCACCGAGGCTCGTTCTCCGACTCGGAAACAAGCGTGTTGTTTTACAGATCGCGTTAACCGCGTCGGAACGGCGCGCCGGTGTGTCGGATAAATAATTCACGTCGTCGCGGGAGATCAAAGGCGCGTTCAAGCGTTCTGTAATGAGTTCCATTCAAATACTCCTTCATTATCGGGGTCGTCGTTCGCCCCCTGGTGTTTGTCTTTCCCTCCTCCGGTTCTTGCTTCGGCCTCTTTGTTATCGAGGCGCTCGTTTCGCGGGTCCCCCCCCCCCGCCTCCCGGTTCGAATTCCGTGAATCCCGGCCGTGCATACGTGCGGCGGTTACCAATGCACTTGTTCGATGCATTTGTTGCATCGCGCGGTGTTGATGAGAAAACCCTCGCTCGTGGACCGTGTGTCCGCGCGTCGTTTAAAACGCACAGTCGAACGGTGCAGAATAGGATTTTGTCTCTCTGTTTCCTTCGAATCTATCCGGACAGGAGACGACGCCGCAGAGAGAGAGTGGATACTCTTTCTACGCCGGCAACACAGCGACGAGATTTTACGAGGTAAACGCAGCCATTTCGACTACCATCACCGCCGGTCCCGGTGATTCCCCGGGCTTCTCGATCGTTGTTTCTACCCCCGAATCCGTGAATTTGATTAAAACGGAGCTGGTCGAGGGTGGATACACCGGTCGTGTACGACGCGCACGCTCTAGAGAGAGATCTCTCTCTCTCTCTCTCCCTCTCTCTCCCTTCCTCTCTTCGAAGTCTGTCCTACTCGTTCTCACTCTCTCTCTCTCTCTCCGTGTTTCGTCCTCGATAGCAGCTCAGTCAAACGTAGCTTCAGCTATCCTGATTAATCGTACCTTCCCGGTACAATTCCTCCTTTCAACCACCCCCGCTGCAACGTCCACGCCCTATCCAACCACCTTGCGCAACGCCATTCCCCCCCTGTTTTCCGCGCGATACTGCATTAGCGGATCTCGCTCCGGGGTTCCGCGGTTCCCTGTTATCGTATTCGGAAAAGAAACTACTTCGAGAATCCCCGGAATCCCGGCCACGGTCTAGGCTCCAGCAAGTTTTATAACCGCCTCTACCAGATCCTATCACAACCGATCTCTCTCCCCGGGAATTTCTCTTAATAATACACAACTATGCATAACGAATTCTACACGCCTCGCTTCCTGATTGCCCCATTCGCGAATTGCTCCGCGGTCGCCGATGATCCTCGAGGATACCTCGAATCGTCCGATTTTTACCCTTCCTGGACCTCCATTTTCGTTTGAATGCATTCTTCGAATAGAATAGAATTTGCTTTATTTCAACCTTACCTTTTTTTTCAGAAATGTGACTTGGTTTACATTAACCTATCTGTACGAATCTATCCTATTTCAATCATTCCTGCCCTGTCATACTATTTTAGTATCCTAATTATCACTAACCTACTTATTCACTTACTTATTGCTTCCTTCCACATTCCTCAACTTTTGTATTTTTGTTAGTCCGGTATGTTCTTTCGTATATTTATGTTCTCTTTTCTCTGTTTCACCTGAACTTCTCCCACCACTCTTCAACATTTCTGTCTTTTTTCTCGCTCGCTACATTCTCGATCCTGACGAGTGCCTTATTCCGGCGCTTGATTCACTTGGATCACGTGTGCCGGACTTTTTTACGCTGCACCATTCGTGTGTAATAATTTATTTACGTACCAAAGTATGATAATACTGTTGGATTCAGTGTTTTTGAAATCGGGTACAGCACTTTTTATAAATCGTAAAGAAGTTTTATTTAAGAAATATACAGAATGACTTTTTGGTCTTGAATTCGCAAGAGACAAAATGAGCTTCTTGGTTTCTATGAGCTGCTATATATATATATAGCATAATAAGGGTTATATATAACCTTTAATTAGTATAATTAATTAATTAATAATTTAATTTCGCCTCCACGTCATCTTTTCCACAATGTATCTTTCCCACTGCTTTCCACATTTCATATATATTGTCACGTCCGGTGGTCCAGCCATTGATAATAATTGATATAAATAATCATAAATACAAACATTTCTTAATTTCGTTTAATATTTTCTCTAATAATGTTGCGTGGGAAACATTAGAATCAAATAATATAATTATCATACACTATATCATACTTGCGTGCGATAAGAAATAATCTAGAACATAATACGCGATCGAACGAAGAAACAAGAGCATCCATAGACCATATTCAGCTCATCATTGTAAAAAACAATCCCAAACGAAAATAAATATCGACAAGACTAAGAACGCAGTAGAAACGAAATATAGACTTGGTGAGAACATTCCGGAAGAACGTGCGGAACAGAAGATCCAGCCAGGAGCGAGAAAGATGCAAGAATATAAATTCTATTGCAAAGAAAAATGTGGAAAGGAGTGGGAAAGATCCATTATGGAAAAGATGACGTGGGCGAAAAGGTCCAAGAGTTGCTCAGTATCATCGGGTCCTAGTGACTCAGATGTTTAGCCTGACTGTTGGCTTGGTGATTAGAGTTATCAATGATACAACAATAGTTCTAGTTTGATCTCGAACACGATGTCGCTTCTCGAACCTTTTTCACCGTGCCTGAAAATCGCAGCGAGTTGAAACTCGTGATTTGGGGTACATGTTTGCCAATCCTCGGAGAGTGTACAGCGATTTTGTCATCCGCGGAAGTACGGCAATACCGAAGTAACGTTGATAACAATGCGAATCGCGTCGAAGGTTTAATCTATGCCACTGAAATAAAATTTTCGCGCCGAGTCCCGTAAGTGGCGCACCTATGAACCAAGTCCGTCGGTCGCGATACGAGACATAAACCGCGAAACGACCGAGTGCATGAAGGTACAAATCCTCGGGGCGAATGCACGGGCTAATTCGCCGTGATAAAGCAGAACCGGGGTGTATAACGAATTCGTCGCACGAGCCACGGCGGGATCGTCGCGGTTTTAATCGATCTTGTATCAGCGATTTGCGATATTACGCGGCCGCCGTTCATATTCGACGTCCCAGAGCCACGTCTCTCGTCTACCTGCACAGTTCGACGGGGGGAAAGGGATAAACAGGGTGCGCTGCAGTTATCCCTAGCCGGTTTTACGAGCGGCACTCAACGCGTTCGAAACAGGCGTCTCTCCCTGGATGCAGGGCCGTAAAACTTAATTGCCGTTGCAATCCGTACATACGTATGTACGCGTCTATGTTCTCCAACTCCCATGTACAACCGCGTTGCCTTTATGTACGAGAGCAACGCCGATCCATCGAGCCCCCGGTATATTCGTCATGCGAGCGCTCTGCGTCGCGACGCCTCCTTCCAGCCCTTCGCTTCTAACCCCTTCTCGCGTCTTTACCCTGTTTTTCGAGCACGGATTTACCCCACGCGCGAAAGCTGCGTACAACTATTTTGTTAATAATTATTTTTCTTGCGAAACTTCTGCCAGCTCATCGGCCATCTTCTCCGGAGTAAAATGAGCACCAACTCGATGCAGTTACGAGCGGATTTACCCTTGCAATCCACGTTCCAGTGGAACTTCTTTTATGCGAACTACTCGAGGACCCACCAAATCGTGGATTGAACAAACTGAATATATGCAGTGACTCCCACTAATATTCGGACACTATTTATAAGATAATAACCTTTTTAATATTGTACTATACGATTTGAACCTTTTTGGGGAAGCCAGAGCAGTTTGATACAGGATGTGAAAAGAAATTATGTCAAAATTTGCAATTGATCGGAATTGTAGAAAAAATACTAAAAGTTGCATTTTACAACTTTTTTGTGTGGGCCTACATTGAACATTTAAAAACTACGTTTTGTAGATTTGTGTCAATGAAACATATGCTCAAAATTTTGTCAAAATCGAGCGACGTGGCGATGAGCTACAAACGTTTTAAGATGATAAAAATGGCAGATTCTTCACGATGTTCGGCCTATAACTGCAGTAAATCTAAGGATTCTTACATCTTTCAATGCTTATCATTTTTTTCCGCATCAACAGATTTCGATCAAACTTTCACAGTGCATATAATTGACACAGATTTAGAAAACGAAGTTTTTAAACTTTCAATATAGGCTCACACAAAAAAGTTGTAAAATGCAACTTTTAGTATTTTTTCTACAATTCCGATCAATTGCAATTTTTGAAAAACTTTCTTTTCACATCCTATAGCAAACTAATTGCTTTAGCTTCCCAAAAAAGTTCAAATCGTATAGTACAATATTTAAAAAGTTATCGTCGTGTTAAGAGTGTCCAAACATTAGTGGGAGTCACTGTATATCATGTTTGGATTTGTATCGGTCGGAAAAAAACGGCGCGCACTCGAATACATCGACGGGAAACGATAAATCACGGATAAATAATTCAGGATTTTATTAGCGATTATAATAAATTTGGCCAGCGGAGCCCTACGAATGTTCAGCCTCGAGTGTCATCGAATGTTATATGGAGAATAATGTTGATATTTGCGAGACGAACGAGATTATTCGGGACTAGTTTGAAGTGGGTAAGAATTAATGTTTTGTATGGCATATTCTGAATTTCAAGAGTCCATAAATTTCGGTATGATATTTCCCGCTGGTCGAGAATTTCTTCACGAGGATTTCTCTTACCGGCAGTATTAAATCTGGAATTCTGATACCGGCGGAATCTTAATGGATTTTCGTTTCATTAAGAAACGAATCTCATTTTTGACATAACTCGCTCGCCGAGAGCCGCGAGAGAAAGAGGAGCGTGATCTCTACGAACGGGCGTTGTCTTTGCCAGCCGAACCTTGTTTCACGGATATCTATGAATATTTATCAGCGGGAATGGAAAAAACATCGGATCGGATATCGGTATATTTAAAAATCTGCCCGGCGTTCTACTAACAAATTAATAGCCGGCCATAAAACGCGCAAAATGTTTGTTCAACATTTTTCTGTTGACAGTCGAAAATGTCGGGCCGTTATTTAACGAGACAGAAGTTGGCAAGTTAAAAATATCAAAATTTTTGCAACACGTTGTCGAACCTATCGTCGCGTCTCTCGCGCTTACACACGACTTGTAAACAGGGGTTGTCGCTGAAAATAACTTCGGTCCAAGGTCTCTTGTAATTCGCAAATTTATAAAACTCGTTGAAACGTCTCGATCCAGATTTGAAATTTTCCGAAGCACGAGATTATTCATAAAAAAAATCGTTGAATGCTATCGGCGCTACGGTTCGATCGTTAAATACACAAAAAATAAAAATTAACTAAGCAATTTTGCGAAGTCAGTATAGTGAAAACTGACATGCCGAACACAGGTGATTCACGAGTCTCATTACTTTCATAATTTCAAACTAAATCACACCTAAGCAAACGCAATTTATTAATCTTGAAAGTGGTCCAAAAATTGTGACCGAAACGTCGATTATATAAAATTAGCAAAATTGCTTAGTTAATTTTTATTTTTTGTGTATTTAACGATCGAACCGTAGCGCCGATAGCATTCAACGATTTTTTTTATTAACAATAATACGATCGATATAAATAAGTTTATTCACGAGATTATTCGTAACGGATGCGCACAATGCAGCTCGATTCGATAATTCCAAGTGTGCCTAACCGCAAGGTGAAACGAACTGAAATACTCGCGCTACTAATTCACACTCAACTTGCAACGTATCATAGTTTACCCTAAAGTCAATTCGGTTATACTAAACTCCACGAAACCGACTCGGCGCATCAATCTTTCCACCCTGAACTAGAGCCACGTCATTACCCTAACTGAACACGGCCCACTCGTGTAAATTCCCAGCCGAGGTGAACGCGGTACGCAACACGCTGCAACAACGGATCGACACGGACAATGTACTCATCGAAGAGCTGGAAAAATCATTAATGATCCTTGGAACATGAAATTTCTCCAGCTAGTCGAACCACTGAAGAATAGAGCATAGTAAGTATTGTTATAAACTCCATTACTCGATTCGAATAACAGAGGGTCCACAATTTCCGTGAATTAAACGCGAACCGAATTGCATCGTGTTTCGGCTGATTTTGATCGGAAAACTGTCACGAATATTTCACGAGTAAAGTTAGCCCTTTGCACTCGGAGATATTTTAACTTGAAAATTAAATGTTTTTTTCGACCTAGAAAAATTCCATTCTTTATGATTCTTTTCATTTTATGGATATGAAATTAATATAATACCTCGTACAATACTTAAATGTTTAGTAATTGATTAAATAGCAACATATTTAATAATGTGAACAATATTGTAACCCTTTGCACTCGGAGATATTTTAACTTGAAAATTAAACAATATTTTCGACCTAGAAAAATTCCATTCTATATGATTTTTCTCATTTTATGGATATGAAATTAATATAATACCTAAATGTTTAGTAATTGCTTAGATACCAACATATCTAATAATGTAAACAATATTTTGAATAATTTACAGCAACTTTTAGTGGTAACTCTGAGTCTCCGCTCGAGTGCTAAGTGTTAGAAGAGTTTCGCCTAGATACAAGATCTAAAAAAAACGTATTCGGTTCCGAATTTTTTCGCGTGATATCAAAACCGCAGTATTTCTTTCGACGTTCTATCAATTCTCGAAAGGACCAGTCGGCGAAAGAGCTAAGTACAGCGATCCAAGCAGATCGAAGCAGTCGGCGAAAAGTGGCGAATGAAAATTGGCTCGGTGGGAAGGAATTGTTGTCGATGGTCGAAGTATTAATTCTAATATTAATTCTTGGCAATTGACGCTCGAATGGAGCCGGGCCGCGGGGTATTCACCGGAAGTATACGTCATTTCACATCGCGTGACACAGAGGATGGATCGACGGACGCATTATTATATTTCAAACGCACTAGAATCCATCGACGACATTTGATTGACGACGGGACATATTGAAGTACGCGAGCGTGTACCATCGAAATCCCTCTTGACGGCTTCGAAAAGCGAGGTAATGGCGAACGCACGCGCGCTCGCGCTCATTGTCGACGATTGAACAGAGAGAAAAAAAACCTGTTTATAATAATATGCAAACAATTAAACTTTCCCCGGGAAAATTGGGCGAACGGCCGCGGCGGGTTTGGTCCGGGACGGAAGCCGGGAGAGAACGACTTCAGGCGATCTATTTAAAAACTGCGGCCCGGAGATATCCTATAGGAGGATTTTACCGAGGGGCAAGGGGGTGTAGGATTAAAAAAGTTTTAATATGGTTTTTGATATCAACGTCCGCGGGATGCTGCGAACGTTTCATTCGTTTCCACCGCCGAATAAAATCACATTGGATTCCATAGAATATTTACCAATGAGCAATCCGTTATTTTCCCGTAAAGAGACGACAGAACCGGACTTCATGGCGACCCTTTCGACTCTTTGTTTGCCAGTGACAATATCGGAGAGCTGGCTCGATTTGTAATATTTATTTCCGATCGATACGGATGAAAATAAATGTAGGTTCCCGGATGAAACGATGCCCTGGGCGAAGAATCGAACGACCGGCCATACCACTCAGTTACTTTGTGGCCATTTTTGAGTGACGTACTGCGCTTTGTATGCGTCCGTATTGGCAATACGTCGAAACGTCCATTTGTGGTCATCCATATATATACCCAGAGTGGTCAGATTAAGATTTCTATTCCTACTCTTCTTCGCAACACGGTCACGCGATTAGAGAGGGCGGAGAGGGAGTAACTTCTCTCCTCAATTCGTGTTCCCTCTCTTCATCTGGCACCACTAGGCTTGGACTCGTCAGTGAGTCATCTAGCAGACCTACGAAGAACCACTATCTGTTGTTCTAAACTCTAAAAAGAATCATCAGATGACATCTAGAAAATATAAAAAGTCAACGTCATCCTGGAACCGCGTCTTCAGCGTTAGCCCGCCATCAGATTTAGCGGTTTAGGAGGAGTACGTCGATTTCGGTGAAGTAAACGGTGTAAATAGTGCGCTACCATCGATTGGTAGGACAAATGGATGGCCTAAGCAAACGGTGAACGCTATTCCAACAGAAACTTCTCTCCGGTTTGCTGACCTACCCCTCGAATCCGAGTATCATGAATAGGGGGAGGATGATAGCGGGTAAGGACGAGGGAACGCGACCGAGAGGATAAGGATAGGATGATGAAGAAGAAAAGGGGGAAAAATGTAAAACAAAGTAGGAGAACGCGTGTTCGATTGCCATGAGAGAGTCTTCCGCTGGCTCTTCGTTCCCCCTCGAGCAATTATGCATAATAGGGGTAGCAGCTGGCCCGTAGCCACGTCTACCTGTTGCACGAGAGAGCCGAATCGCTCGTCGGTGCGAAACTACGGTGCCGTTCAAGAGGCCGTTTCCCGAGGGTTCGAGGTAGGTCATTGTGAAAGAAAGAGACCACGCGTGGGGTTTAGGGTCGGGATTTTCGGCGTCCCGGCCCGGGAAACGCCTGGAACCAGGTCACGGGGTCACCACTACGCTGGCTCTTAGTCGCGTGGCACGTTAAACCCCCGGAATCGTATCGGATATCGATACCCCGACTGATCCGGAGATGTCTTCGGGGTGGACACGTAGGCTCAACAAGTCCTACCGGGGTGCTCCCGAGTCTGACTGCAAGGGGGGCTATTCTACTGAAGACTCTTGAATGAACGCTGCTCTTGAACGTTCTTAGGACAATCAAATTGGAGATGATCGTCTTGAATGGACGATTAGGACAATTTTAATTGAATAGTACCTTGCAGACCTGGAAGACATATTTGGATACGTCCTTAATAGATGTTCTCGAGTTAGACTGCAAACAGGACTATTCTACTGAAGACTCTTGAATGCACGCTGCTCTTGCACGTTCTTAAGACAATCACGTTGGGGATGATCGTCTTGAATGGACGATCAGGACAATTTTAATTGTATTGTAACTTGCAGACATGGAAGACATATCTGGACATGTCCTTATTAGATATTCTCGAGTCAGACTGCAAACAAGACTATTCTACTGAAAACTCTTGAATGCACGCTGCTCTTGCACGTCCTTAGGACAATCAAATTGGAGATGATCGTCTTGAATGGACGATTAGGACAATTTTAATTGAATCGTAACTTGCAGACATGGAAGACATATCTGGATACGTCCTTAGTAGATGTTCTCGAGTCAGACTGCAAGCGGGACTCTTCTACTGAAGACTCTAGAATGAACGCTGCTCTTGCACGTTCTTAGGACAATCAAATTGGAGATGATCGTCTTGAATGGACAATCAGAACAATTTTATTTGAATTGTAACTTGCAGACATGAAAGATATATTTGGATACGTCCTTAATAGATGTTCTCGAGTCTGACTGCAAACAGGACTCTTCTACTGAAGACTGATAGACCAACGAAGCTGGGGATGATCGTCTCGGACAGACGACGAGGATAATATTCATTTTAAATCGTAAGCGACAGACATGAACATCATTTTTCCCAAAAACTGATCAATCAAGTCATCGTCGCCACAAGCTCGCGTATCTGGCGTTATGGTCGCGATTAATGCCACCGAAACAAGACTCGTAAAAAGCTCGACGATCGTTGACGTTTGCAAACACACACGTCGAGGGGTGACGCACGCATGCACGCACGCATACAGGGAACGAATGTGTACCGTAGACCTGAGTAAACTTTCGCAATTAGCATTGCTATTGGCTGCCTTGTACAATTATATTAAAACGGTGCATGGTAACAATTAATTATACCGGCCCGGGCTTTGTATTAGGAATTTCCTATACGCTAACTCGAGCCGAAAACACGGTAACTCTCGTGTGTGTCTACGAATCGCTGGGCACAAAAGGCAAACCGTACCGCGTTACCGCTCAAAATTTCTATTTTCCCTTCTCCGCGACACGCACACGCACACGTCGAGCCCCACAGCCTCTCTCCTGCACAATGCACCGCAGCTCGCGATTCAATTACTAACCGCAATAACATGGCGAAACAAATCATTTGCGGATAAAACTTTAACCGGTTGCTACTCCGAACTATTCCTACCTGTTACGTAGTCTTAATTGTTTAATTATCTAGCCGTCCGCCAGTGTTGTTCGATATTACTACTGGACGAAACGACCCGCTCCAGATTTTTCTATAGCCAAGAAGAAATGTTCAATTGTTAAGATAAAATAGCTCCGACTGCAAAGGGTTAATACTCCGAACTATTCCTATCTTTTACATAGTCTTAATTGTTTAATTATCTATCCCTCCGCCAGTGTTGTTCGATATTACTACTAGTCGAAACGACCCGTTCCAGATTTTTCTATACAATGGAATTGTTCTAGCCAGGAAGAAATGTTCAATTGTCGAGTTAAAATAGAGCTCCGACTGCAAAGGGTTAAAATTATACGAGCGTCCCCATTTTCCTCGACTCGTTGTCTGCGAACGAGACGTGCAGCGAACGTCTGCACGGGAATACACAGAGATCGATGGGGAAACGTACACAAACGAGAAGTTAAGTTTCCCGTTCTGGAAATTTGCAATTATTCGCATCGTCTGATCTCCGGCACTGTGCGCCTCCCTTTCTTTCCTGTCGACCGCTTTTTTTCCGTCGTTCTCCGCGCTCCTCCTTTACTTGTTTTCTTCTTCCGCTTGAATTTACCCGGGACGACCCACGTCTTTTCCCTTTCTTTTCCTTGCCGTCTGTTTGCCTTGGATATTCTCTTTCCATCAAAACATCTCTCTCTCTCTCTCTCTCTCTCTCTCTCTCTCTCTCTCTCTCTACTCAAAACGTGTCTCTAAATATTTCTGAGGAGCTCAACTTGCACAATCAACTCTCTGCTACAGGATGTCCCAAAAATATGGTACCTCCTCGATAGGATTCCTGAAATCATTTCAAGTAACTTTTCCCTTAAATGTTCTTCGTGGCTTCGTTCAGGAGTTATCAACGAGAAACGTGGAGCAATCGGGGCGTGGCTACAGGACGTCCGTCCAGTCTACGTTTCTCCTCAATATAACTCGTTAACGAAGCTTCGCAGAACATTTCCGCGAAGGAAAAAGCTACTTCAAATCACCCCCCCGGGATTATCGTACGGCTCAAGTTCAACATTTTTCGGGACACTCTGCATATTCGATCGTCTCCAATGCATCAAGTTTTTCTTGCTACTTCCCCGAAAGTCTACTTACGTCCGACGTGAACGTTCCGTGCGAATTTATCGGCGATTGAATTGCTGCTTGTAAGAGGTTCGCACGCACTCATCGGAAGCATCGTTTCCGTCAGCCGCGCGATTCTCTCTCGCCTCCGGAGCGTGTGCACGCAGCGCAGACCCCATTCATTTCAAATTGAATAGGCGCTCGCCTCGCGTCGTCGAGAATTTTCTAACAACTTTTCGTTATTCTGCGCGACTTAGCACGAATATAAGGAAACGAAATGCACTTCTTTCCATTGAGGGGGACAGCCTCATGCACTGACGCATTACTACCTTGTTGGCAGGCAGCACCAGCCTGACGGTATCCTCCATAGAGGAGTAATTACCACAATGCTGCCTTCGAAACGTGAACGAACGATATTGGATATGTCTTTAATTTGATACGTTATTATACGAACTACACTTTATACCGTATATACTTTATTAGTATCGTAAAGCTGTTTCTCTAGATAACGACACAGTGTTTCCGCATATTATGTATTTAAACTTTATGCGAATAGGATGATTTAGCTAGCTGCTACCAGTGATGCCAGACGGAGGAACCTGGAGGAACTTGCCCCTCCTGCTGGGCCCCCCACTCTTACTTCTCAGACTCTTGTGAGTCTCACACAGGCAGAGTAGAGGTACGTTCGTGTGTACCACGTGCGCAGTAGAAGTAAGAGTGGGGGGCCCAGCCGGAGGGGTAAGTTCCTCCAGGTTCCTCCGTCTGGCATCACAGGCTGCTACTACCAGACTGACTACCAGTCTTCTGTCCTTGGGAAAAACCGCCCCTTATGCCTAAATCCTTATGCTTACGACGCTATGGTTGAATTCTAACAATCGAGACGCGTCGACGACGATGCAGAAACGATATTTCTAACGAGTAAAACGATACGTTGAATTTGATCGAACGTCTGTCCAGGTGTGACGTCGGAGGACGTCGAAAATCCTCGAAGGTGGATGCACAGGTGGACAAGTCTCGGACGAGTTTCGGGTAAGAGGGCATCTTTATATGCGCCTACGCTTACGCGCACCGCTTCGGTGCATTATGCAAATAGGTTTTCGGCGTGGTGAACGCGAATTCTCGTGCTTGTCGTCGCCGTTTTCCACCGGGCAAGCGGCGTCCTCGACGACACGAGTATTACGAGTGGCTGTGCCACACCACCCTGGCTGTGGTTTCTAAATGCTGAACTTCGTTCATCGCGCCAATTAATGTTATCCACATTCCTGCGAGGAGAGTCGCTAATTAACGCCTTCCGACCAGACCTAAACCCCCCCTCCTCACCTCTCCCCCCCTTCTATCCTTTGGCCTCTCCGTATAGCTTGTTGCTCGTTACTCTTTACTCTGTCTGTTGTTTCAGTCGACTGATGATATCGTTATTATTTTCGCGACGGCTCTCGCGGACGACAGAACAGTGGCGGCGACGGCTGGTCTCCTCTTTGTCGTTTCGGAACCGTTTTCAGTCCGGCAACGTCTCGCGGCAATTCATCGCGAAATTTCCATTCCGATGGCTAGCTCTGTAATTACGTTACTCACGGACTCTCCTCCTTTGCGCCCGGACCTTTTGCACCCGGTGTCACTCGCCGAATCTTTATGCGAGACGCGATATAACGATCGGAGTTCGAGGTAATTAATATCGACTTCCGAAAGGATTTGTTTTCTCGCTTCAGTTGCCGCCGGTGCGAATCGACGCGATCTGAGAGTCCACTGCGGCGAGTTTCAAGTAGCTACACCTCGACCGTAGAGGAAGCTACAGGGTGAGCACGGTTTCGTGAATTATTTCTTCTGTTCTGCTTAACAAAAAGTTCTAAGAAAATTTATGAACACTCTACCTAGTAGCATAGACGATTTTTAAAACATTGGGAAGCATATGGTAGCGTCGAGTTCTTTTTGGGAGCCCTATCGAATGGTTTAATCAATCATGTTCTATTTCTTCTGTTCTGCTTAAGAAAATGTTCTAAGAAAATTTATGAAAACTCTACCTAGTAGCAGAGACGATAGAGAATTATATCAGAATTTTTGGTTGGAAAGTCGAGTTCTTTTTGGGAGCCCTATCGAATGGTTTAATCAATCATGTTCTATTTCTTCTGTTCTGCTTAACAAAATGTTCTAAGAAAATTTATAAACACTCTACTTAGTAGCATAGAAGATAGGGAATTATATCAGAATTTTTTATTGGAAAGTCGATTTCTAAAACATTGGGAAGCATATGGTAGTATCGAGTTCTTTTTTGGAGCCCTATCGAATGGTTTAATCAATCATGTTCTATTTCTTCTGTTCTGCTTAACAAAAAGTTCTAAGAAAATTTCTGAACATTCTATCTAGTAGCCTAGACGACAGAGAATAATATCAGAATTTTTGGACGCAAAGTTGATTTTGAAAAATATCTAATGGTCCGACCAAAATTCAATTTGGTTCGGGGTCGTTGACATTAATGGACGCTTTGACATGAGGCCTGCATTTTAATTCACGGTCGTTAAAAATAGTTGATCGGCAAAGATCGACTCGTAACGTGAAAAGAATCCGGGTTTCGGGTAGCACAAAAAGGAAGAAAGAAAAATGAAACGGAACGGACCCAAGATTGAAAGGAAATACAGGATTGCGTAAGCGGAGTATCGTAACGCGTTTCGCACGCAGCTATCGATGGGCAAGCACGAAAATCTAACTGGTTCGAAAGTACAGCGACGACTCGCGTTGGACATCGTAAAATCACCGGACCAAGACCGAACCAACTAGCCATTCGCTTTCTCTCGCGCGCACGCGCGTGTGTGTGTGTGCGTGTAGTGTGTACGTGCGTGTTACGTCCCACAAATAATAAACCTCGAGCATTTCGACTTTCTCGGGTCAGAAACGTAAATAATCCTCGTCGAATGAACCGCGACGTTATTGTTGTGTCGCGAATGCTAATTGGAGGGGGGAAAAAAGAAAAAATACTGTATTTCTAACGTAAATTTCGTTTGCCATTGAACGAGACTCTGGGAAGACGAGGAGAGCAGCCTCTTTCGTTATCAACGACACAACTTTGTTCGGCCCATCAAGTCAAAATTCGCTTTGTTCGCGTCGTTTAAATTCTGTTTGAGCTCCCCGCCGTATTGTTAGTAAGATTTGCGACTGGAAGACTCCGTTTGAATCTCGTTCGTCGCATTGTCCCGGTCGCGAGACAATTACGCGTTACGACTGCGAACGCGGTAATAAGCTATTATGATCGTTGCCTCGCGCGCGCTTACCAAGCTTCCAAATTCTTGCGGAATTACGCGATTTTGTAATAACAACGAGGGAAAACGTGGCGGGCCGGCCTTGCTCTAGGAAAAAAAAAGAAAGTATATAATACAGCCGATTAAGGCGCTTCAATTGGAACACTTTTACGCGGACGTTATATCATGAATTAGTGTCCGGATTATGAAATTCCGAGGTGAGCACGCAGAGCGAAGAATACGTAATGGGCTGCAGGGTTTACGCATTAATGACGCAAAATGAGCGGGTGCGATTTTAAAACGCTAGCAGAATTTTCAAGTAGAATTTTCAAATATAATTTCGAAATAAACGTCCATTTCGCAACGGAATTTTTTTTAGCAATTCGGGTAGAATGTTCACCCGACAAAATTAACCCCCGATGACCAAAGAATATATAAATTTGGTAAAGAGAACGACGGAGCACGTTCGAAAAATTTTTAGAATTCCTTTGTAAACTGGTAACTCGTAATTCATTCCCGTAACACGGTGGATCCCATTATTCATGCGCTTTCGTTGAACACGAAAGCTACGGTGGATCTTGTTTAATTTACGATTGTGAGCACTACATAAATTGGCGAAAAAATATACACACGTGAAAAACAACGGTGTGCATATGAAACGAGATTAATTACAACTTTTTCGGGCTCGTGGAATGTGTAATGCGAAGAATGCTGCAATGAAGCAATAGGTGAAAATGTAGAATGTTCGATTGATTCGAGCAATTTTCAATTAACGCGTTCGCAGCGGCGAGGATGAGAGAGAGAGAGAGAGTGGAGGAAGCGTTCCATTTTTGCTAGGTGGGCTTTGGCCTCCATTAGGCGAGTCTCTCCTGACGTTGCCGATCTATGCTGGTCGGTGTATCCTTTCGCGAGTCAATTCACCGGGGTAGAAACAAGCTGCACAAATATAAGAGACGGTTTTCGATTTCTAAGAGTGCACGCAGGCCGATGGCGATCATTAGCACAAAGCTAGAGCTCGCCGCGCGGAGAGCAGCTAGCAACGGGTGCAGACTTGCAAATTGCACGAACGGAAGCCAATTATGAGGCTCCGAGGCCTTTGACAGTTTATAATGCAATTAGAAAATGCCTTCTCTCTCCCTATCTCACTCACTCCTCTCTCTCTCTCTCTCTCTCTCTCCCCCTTGACGACACAATATCTTCCGCGGGGGCGGTTGCTGCCTTTTCTTCTGATCCCGCCCGCCGTTTTACCGGAGGAAAAACAAATGTCTGCTTTCACCGGTCCTCGAAGACTTCCTTTCGGGCCGCGCACACAAAGCTTTCGCCTTCCATTCTTGCCGACCGCTTATTGTTTGCGATACTCTCCACCGTTCTTACGAATAAGTAATACTCTTTTTGCCGATCTCTCCACGGCACGTCCATGTTCGCCGAATCGGCATTTCGACCTTCGAGAACCTAATATCCTGTTCTGGATCACTCGCAGACCAAACAGGATCAAACAGGGTGAAACACAGTATGGATCTCGCAGATCAAAGAGAACACCGGGATAAAACGTATTAAAAATTGTGTGGACGATGAAATAAAATAATGTGGAGAATACATCCGAGGAGGGCAAGCTTCTGATGTCTTGAAAAGTCTTTCAACGTCCACGATATTCATACGAATGTTCATAAGGATGTTCTGCTTAAATATATATGCAACGATCGAATTGAATAATGTAGAAATTTTTTTTGGGGGTCACTACTCGACTGCTGAGGGGTCCAAGAGGGACGAAAAGTCTTTCAACGTCCACGACGTTCAGAAGAATGTTCATAAGGATGTTCTGCTCAAATATATATGTAACGATCGAATTGAATAATGTAGAAATTTTTTTGGGGGTCACTACTCGACTGCTGAGGGGTCCAAGAGGGACGAAAAGTGTTTCAACGTCCACGATGTTCATACGTATGTTCATAAGGATGTTCTGCTCAAATATATATATATATATATATATATATATATATATATATAACGATCGAATTGAATAATGTGGAAAATAGTTTCGGGGTCACTACTCGACTGCTGAGGGGTCCAAGAGGGACGAAAAGTGTTTCAACGTCCACGATGTTCATACGGATGTTCATAAGGATGTTCTGCTCAAATATATATATAACGATCGAATTGAATAATGTGGAAAATATTTTCGGAGTCACTATTCGACTGCTGAGAGGTCCAAAAGGGACGTCTTTCAACGTCCACGACATTCGAACGGGTGTTCGCAACATATTTGCAACATGCGTGCAACATGTTGACAACACTTTCGCAGATTTCTTCCACGGAAAGTTCCCTATAATTCGGAGCCCGCATCGATAAACGCGCCGCAGCGCAAAGCCCTTAGGAACCGACCGCGAAAGCAAGGAAAGACAAAACCCGTCTGGTCCTAACTCGAGCATGACGGGTAAGAACAGCTAGTTAGCAATGTTGCAGTTTGTTACCGGAGGATGTTCGCCAGTCCGCAGAGCCGCGGCGGGTTCTCCGCAATACGGAATAACAGAAGCCGAGCCCTCTCTCCCAGGTTCGGCCCGCTCCGAAACTCGATAGGCAAGTGACCATGGGGAATCGACGAAGTTAGTTCGCGGGATAAGCGTACTATGCACACACACACACACAACTATGCAGAAATGTTGCAAGTATAAGTCTGCACTCGTCTTCGTCGGTGCATCCTGGCTGGCAGAGACTGCAACGCCGTACACGCATCGATTATTAATTCGCGAGTAGATTGCGCCTTCTATCTAGCCATCTCCATTCTACAGAATCCTCCAAGCTTTGCTAACACTAGCAAACATGATTCTTCAAATAGTAAAGACTGGAGCAACACGAAGAAAACGAAGTGTCATATTTCTGACCGTGACATCGTTTTAATGGAATGCTATTCTTTCATATAAATTACCAGGACAATGAACTAATTGTTCGTTGTCAAAAATGAATCAACGATCTCCGTATCGGTTTAATAAACAGAGATTAAGAAGTATCGATGAAACGATTCTCAGAATCGTTTCTAAACAAAGATTTCAAAGTATCCCAAATGATACTTTGTTTCAAGAGCCGAACTGTGGGGCCTAATCTAAACAATCCGGAGATATGAGAGGACCCTTGTTTTCCTTTCGGGTTTCAACAATTTTCTTCGAAGAGTCAGTCGAAGCTGAGACTTCGTAAAGAGCTTCCTCTCCTGCCGTGAACTAAAGACAAGTTTTATTTTACAAATAACAGTCTGAATTTATTGACACCCATGTCCAATAATTACCTTCACCCTAGGTAATTTGTCAACAAAAATGCGGACTAGTGTTATCTCTGCTTTTCTGTCTCATCGTCCTCGAGAAGAGGAATGTGAGCTAGCTACCCCATTTGATTGTTTAATCCAGAGATTCCCCGAATTTTTAGTAAAAATTTTTTCAGTGAAATATTGTCAGTTTTACTGGCATTCTTGAAGAGTATCTATATCATTTATCGGTCAGAAACAACAAAAAAAAAAAAACGCTTGCTGTATTTCTCTTTTATCGGGTCCGGAGTGCTCTCGATCTCTTTCGACGCAGCTCTTGTGCACCGAATGCAACGGTTCCAGCTCTCTCCTTTCCAGGCTCGAAATCCCCAGCCGGGTATTACGGTAAGCACATTAGTTGTCGCCTCTCTGTTGTGACTAGGCGAACTTCGTTCCTCCTACCGACCGGTTATGGCTGACGTGCTGCGAAGATAAAGGCCGCGTCGATGCGCAACCTGCGAGCGGTGAAAAGCCGAATTAGATCGGAGCTGAACGAAGGAGAGTGGGATAGAAACAGAGAGAAAGAGAAAGAGAGAGCGCAGACTAGCGTGATCTCTCGCGAAATGCTCGCGATTTTCTGAGACCCTCCTAAATGAACCCGTTCTCCTCTTGCTACTTATTTCCTGGAAGACCTTAGTGCAACGTGTAATTGTCGCAGTTGCGCTCGTTGCGTCGATGAAGCGCTCGCCGAATGCAATTGGAAATTAGGCTAAGGACGAATTGGAATCGGGTAAACGGCGTGCGTGGTAATGATGATTATACCATCTGTCGGAAGTAATTAAAGTTACGAATCGTTAGATTTACATTTCAGTAATTTCAGTAAAATCTATGGTCCGGGTTCTCATGGTTTTCCCATACGATCCCGCATTTCCTTCTAAACCTAATCACTCTTATCGCGAAGCACAATATTATAGCTTTCATTTGAGCCGTCGAACGTCTCAAAACTCCTCCTCGAAAATTGTGAATTAAAGTTTCGAATCGATAGATTTACATTTCAGTATTTTCAGTAAAATCTGTGGTCCGAGTTTTCATGATTTTCCCATACGATCCCGAATTTCCTTCTAAACCTAATCACTCTTATCGCAAAGCACAGTCTTTCAGCTTTACTTTGAGCCGTCGAACGTCCCAAAACTCCTCCTCGAACATATCCTCGAAAATTGTGACAACGAATCACCTCTATCCTAGTTCTTATAAAAGAGGTCCTACTAAATCTCGAATTAATCGAGTAAACGCAATCCAAACTCTGCTGTGTTTGGGCTCATACTATTCGTAAAAGTGTCGCGGTTATGCCAGTAGAAGTCCCACGAAAGAACAAGATACTCGGACGACGATGCCGGGGTCGATTTCGACCCGCTATGGAAAAATCGACCGAACTTTCGGTAACCAAGCTCTCGATTTGTTATCACGGTTTCCTCGCAGGGGAAATCAGCCGGTCCCTCGGCGAAACAGGAGTAGTAACGCCGTTACTCGTTCGTCGCATTTCGACGCATTACCATGTAAAACTCCGGTCGACTGTCGGGAAAACTCGGAACGAGCGAGGGGCTACGGCGAGAATACTTTCGTTATTTGTAACTGGATATCCCGCCGCGTATCTCGCGAGAGGAAAGAGAGAGAGAGAGAGAGAGAGGAGGGTTCGCGAACTTCAACTTCCGGCGCACGCTTCTCCGGGATGGCATGAACTGGTCGCAAAGATCGTAACGAGAGAGGACAGGCCGTCGCCGCGTTTGTAATTTCAAAGCCCGAAGACAGCACACACCGACACACACACACTAACACCTAACCCCGCTGTATGCTGTCCCCGTGCCGCCAGGAGAGCTAGGCGAAACTGTTCGCTCGCGTGTAAGAAGTTTCCCGTGAAATGTTTCCAGCTACCGATACACGGCTAACTGTGTTCGCGGGAGCATGCACGCGACGAGACTCTCCTTTCTTCCCTGGGCGGCACCCGCTGCAACGGGTGTTGAGTCGAGCGAATGCAACTTGATTATCAAAGACACCGAAACGGAACACCGAACGCAAACACGGCCCCCGCGCACTTCATCCGGGAGAACCCGACACGTTGCTCGACGCGTTATCGGTCCTACGACCGCGTGATCACCTTGATAATTTCATGCGGTTTTACACCTGGTACACCGATCTCTCTTCTTACACGATTATAAATGATCCTCGGACAGTTTCAAACAACTTGTTCACTTGCGAAAATCCTCATCGTCGCTTCGTTCAGGAGTTACAGTAATGTTTCTGTTAGAGCGACAATGCTGGGCACGATTGATGCGACCAACTTACCCTAGTAGCACAAAAATATTAGATAGATATTTCTTTCAAATATTGGAAAAATATTTTTCAAGCCACACTTGTTCATATGAGAAAAATATTGGATCTGAATATTGTATACATGTACAAGAATATATATTATGTGTATATTAGGAAGAAATATTCTATTTGTAATATTAAATGAAGATTTGTATTATAATGAGAAATAAATATTATTTGTATACTAGGAATAAAATGTTCTACTTCTAATATGAAATAAAGATTCATTTAATATTTAGAAAAAAATATTTTTCTCGTAACATGAAATAGATATTTCGTCCATATTGAAAAAGAAATATTTGTTACTTAATATAAAATAAATATTGTATGTATATTTGAATATTAAAAAAAGATTGAATCTCTTTTTAATATTATATGAATGTGTATACAATATTTTGTGCTACTACTACTAGTAATCCGATCTCGGCTCGGTATATCGGTGTGAATCACTACAAACGCGTCGGGGGGAGTCGCCGCACAGTGATCCAAATTGAAAAATCGTGACCCATTTGGCCAAAAATCAACCCTTTAGATATCGACTCAACGGATTCTTGTTCCTAAATATCCATACATCTCAAAAATAAAATATTAATAAGTAATATAATAAAAAGTTTCAGAGAAAACGAATCTCAAAATCGAGCATTTCATAAATGATGTTTTTTCTCCAATGACATTGCCTTTCGTCTTCTAAGAACCTTGCCGATTCCATTTAATATTTTGATTGGAGGTTTATTTCTCGATAAAAATCATTCTTCGAGGATGAGAAATCATACCTTAAATTAATAATTACTGTATAGAATAGATTAATAAAGTAGAACTGAAAAAATGATGTTAAATTCTTATGATTGTCTTTAATTGATAGAAGGTATCATTTAAGTCCAGCAGAGTTCAGCTTTTTTTCATATCGGAAAATTTTCGACATTCCTTCCTCTACAACATCCCACAAAATTTTTTTCTCCCGACATCCCCCGTGTATAAATTATTATTGTTTGAATGCATCCCGCGCGCGGGATGGATGAAACTCCGTCAGGAACGAAAAGAACGAACTAGGAACGAGTGCCTTAGCTCGTTAGGAAAATGTTTAGGTTACAGGCACTTCAATGTTTCTAAGTATTTAAATGACTCGTATTTAAATGACGATGAACGTTTCGGGCGCAAGGAATGACAGCGCATAGAAAAGAAAGAGACGCGGACAGTTGCCGTCGCCGGCACAGTTCAAAGGCCTGCTTTGTAGATAAAAAAAATAGTGTCTGCTTACGGTTTATGCGACCAAATCCCTCCGAGGCTGTCGCTCTAATAGAAACATGACTGTATCGTTTTTCTTTGATAGCTCCGTAACGACGCCTCGAAGATTTTCACAAAGGGAAGAGTTACTTCGAATGACCTGAATCACACCTCTTTGAAATACATTCTCGGAAGATTTTTGAAGAATGAATCTACGATACAAAGGGTTGGGTGTACATCATCGTTCATTATAATAGGTACTCGTAATATTTCCGCTGGTAGGGATGAATACAAAAAGTCTGGCACTCGTCCAGTGACGTCGACAATGCTCGCGTTTCATAAATAATTAAATATAATATCAAGCACGCGCTCGAGCTTTGCAATTTACGAAAGGATAAGATATATTTGATTTAATATCAATTTACGAAAGGATGAAATTGCGTATCGAATAATATTGTCGCTGGGACAAATTCGCGCGACCATAAATATTTTCAAACGGAGGGGCACAGCATACACCACACGGATACACACACCCCGGAACCGAACCGCTGGCACTCGCAACGTGTTTCAACGGAACGGAGGGGTAGGAGGCAAACGCACAAAGTGCAGTTATCGCAAGATTTTAATACCCAATTATCAAAGCGTTTCATCGCTAATTTTATATTTCCTCTGTTTCCCAGCCGGGGCCAATAAGATCGGCCGCATAGGATCGATTTAAATTTGCGGAATACCTCGACCGAATAGTTGAAATTATTCGACCAAATGAACGAGTCGGCTGAAAATTCAAATAATAGCGGAGCGTCCGCGGGTGCCGAGCATCCGGATCCTACGAATAGTTCACTTTTCTAAACGAGATCTGCACAGAGCGCGGATTAAATCCGGTCCACATCGGATCAACATAATTTCAGTTTAACGAAAGAATAACTTATCACCCTCTCTCCACAGCCCCCTGGAATTTACACAGCAATTCTGACGAATAGTTTTTCTTATGTTTTCCAGTTGATTACACGGTCGTTGTTATTTCGACGGGTTGAACGTTTGTACGAGCTGGATAGGTTACTGGAATTTTCCTGGTTGGCTGCCAAATCGAGGGAAAAGAAACGTGAGAATCGATTTTCACCGAGGCGGCCTGTCAACGTAATTTATAGTCGAAATCGACAGATCGGCTGGACGAAAGTGAAAGCGGTAGCTCAATTAACGACAGTTAAAATCACGCCGAAGAAAGCTTGACCAGTAGAATACCGTCTATCGATCGAGCATCGTGAAACTGTGAACGCAATGCGCTCGACTGCGATCAATTAAACCTCGAACTGATACGGTTCTACGGGGTGTCCGAAAATTAAGTGAACGCTACACGTTCCAGTAGAGAGTTACCCCCACTCTACCAGTATCCAGAGCAGTCACGTGACGTGGAGTGGGGACACAAGAAAACATAACAAATATATTATCATCAACCTATGTAACCTGTTACGCGAGTAATTTGATATGTATCTGTTCACAAAAAATATTGCGAATAATTCTGTAAAATTAAACAATATGTGGTGGTATCAGCGCACAGGTTCGATCAGAATTAATAAACAAGCAATCTTGCAGTTAACAAAAACTCGACGTTTCGACCCTTTTATAGATAATTTTCAAGAGAAGAAAATTCTGTAAAATTAAACAATATGTGGTGGTATCAGCGCACAGGTTCGATTAAAATTAATAAACAAGCAATCTTGCAGTTAACAAAAACGGGACGTTTCGACCCTGATATGGATAATTTTCAAGAGAAGAAAATTCTGTAAAAATTGGAAAGGGCACAGCGAACCGTAGAAACGGCGACCAGATCCTTTTAAGCAGCCTCTACATACCGCCCATCGCGGATCGCGGGTTTTCCATCGAGCCTAGTGGCACGCGAACGATTATTGGCCACGAGATCTCGACGGGAGGCTCCATTGGAGTGGCTGTTTAATCGGTATCCACATGATCTGATTTGGTCCGGTTAATTGACCAATTACCGATATACGAAAATATATGTAGACGACGGGGGGTGTTGGTGGGAGGGACGGCGGCTGTCCCGGGTCGTGGAATGCGAATAATTTCGCGAGTGTTTCGCTCTCGGCCGGGGGTGGTAAAAATCGTCTGGCGTTAGAGCCCGACAAAGAGAGTTGGTCGCGATTTGCAAAAATATATACGTCGATTAACGCCGGAGCAACGGAGAGGCATAATGCGTGGAACGCTGAAGTAGAGGGTGGAAAACACGCATGCACACGTACACGCGTGCACGCCGCGAACACAGAGAGGCCGCACACTGTTAAGCAACCGAGAGAGTCCGGTGCTATGTTGTATTAATTTTCGTTTGCCGGCCTTTCGTTGCTTAATCGAGACTGTATTGTACGGCAGCACAATCGAGTGGAATCAATCGATCGAGCGAAATTCCGTATTCCCCTCGAGAATAGTGCACGCTCAAAGAATGGCTACCTACCCACCGCCGCCGACTGCTGCCCAGTTACAAGTGCACAGAACCTACCCGCTGCGCTCTGCGAATCCGTACGCCGGCGATTAACGAACCCCCGTGTCTCGAGCTGTCGCGAATTCTCGTCACCTCGCGCTTCTTTCCGCGACAATTCCACTTTCGAGTCCAGCTTTCACCAAACAATTGCAAGATAATTCAATAAATCGTTATTGTTCGATTTCGTAAGGATCGAGGCATACCACGAGGTTTCAGACAAGGTTTCTCAATCCAGAATTCTGTGTACCCACTCTACCATTCCCCTTCCACGGACGCTGTTCCCCCACGTCACAGCCCGGTACTGACAGAGAGAGGGTAACCTTTCAACCTGCCCGAATGAAAATCTTTTAACCTCCCGAAAGTTGAAGTTTCACTACACGGTCAATCAAGGAATGACTGATTGAAAAGTCCGACTTCAATCACGAAGGTCCCTACACCTATCAGTCAGACTGACAGTATGAACGACGTCATTTTATCTCAGTTGACATTTCGAATGTCTTCTTCGAACGAAGAAGAAGCTTGTTTGGCCATTATCCTGGCATTGGGCAGTAAGAGAAATGTGGAACGCACAGTATGGATGAAGAAGTGGTATAAAAAACGAGATCGTTTCACCTTGCTACGTGTAGGTATTTATTGAAATATTTAAATACGTTGGTGCCGATCGATTGTCGGCGACCAGCTGACCGTCGTCAGAATGTAACGAAGCGTCAAGTAATAAAGAACTATTTTAATAAACCTCCTATGCACGTGAAGTCTCGCGGTAACCAATGCCTTAGATGACTATAAAAATTACATCAGTATGGACGAAAATCTTTTTAACACATTGATCACTAAGATAGCACCCTATTTCCTCCGTAACTGCTTGTACGAGACTGAAAACAACTCCACTTCCCGTGATTGAACCAAGGATTTGAAAATATCTGAACATCCGTCAGTCCAATCATCAGTCCGTCGGTATTAACCTTACACGATACAAATCCCTTCATTTTCGACATTCAGAAGAAATATGCAAAATTCTGTCAGGATAACTCGCAAGCTATCAAATTTTTCTGGATTCCCTCCCACATTGGTGTGTATGGAAACGAAGACGCTGACTCCCTTGCAAAATCTGCTACATCTGCTAATCTAGTGGACATATCTCAAGTTCCTTTCACTGATTTTACCTGTCACTTCAAGCTAAAAGGTAACTTCAACACTCGCTCTACAATCACTGAGCAAGGCTTCTTCAAGGGCACTCATTATTTTCAAAAATTCTTTAATCCTAATCAATCTCCCTGGTTTACTCAAGATGTCTCTTTTAAAAGGAGCTTTATTTCCACTGTAAATAGTATCAGGGCCAATCATTATAACTTAGCTGACTCTCTGCATCGTGTAAATATTATCGATGATCCTAGCTGTAAGTGTAACTCAGTCTCCGAGGACTTGGATCATGTATTATGGCAGTGCTGTTTATATGACTCCCAAAGGATTAAACTTGTAAATAATTTACGTAAAATTAAGTTTTTCTTACCACTAAAAGCGGACCTCTCCTTTGCAGAACCAAATGTCAAAGCCTGTGAATTTATCTTTCAGTTTTTAAACTGTGATCTGCATCTCTAGTGGTTAGTCATATTGTAAATGTACTCAAACTGTAAAACTAGTGTATCTTTGTTAAAGTCGAAATAAATCTACAATATGTTTCAGTGGCTCAATAAAAAAAAGAAAACCTTACACGATCAATCAGAATGCCAATCTTCGACTTGAATGTCTTTCCGACTGACCGCGTAGGGCCCGCTTTCGAGAGATTTACGATTATGACGCGATTCGTCACGTGACTGACCCATTACCGACGGAGAGAGGGTATTCCTCTCGATCAAAGTGAATTCCCCTGATCCGACGACGCTGGTTCGAGGAAAACAAATGGAGAAATTTTGTGAAGCAGTATGTTGTTGGTTTTCAGTTGTGGGAGGACGTTTCAGGACACGAGGAGGGTCGATGGCGGCAGTATCCGTCGACGACGGATCCTCCGACCCGGATCCGTCGGTTTCCTCGTTGCACAGAACCGTCGGCGACCCCACGAGACCCAAATACGACGATACCTCGCAACCCGGCGGAACGAGTGTCGTTACGCGGCTCGTTTTCCGGCTTTAATTAAATGACGTGCAAAACGTGCGGTACAGAGTCGCTTTTCTGGGCTTCCGGAGCAGCGGCGCGGCCGTACTGAGACGGGTCAACCGTAAACCAGAAATGCGTATTACCAGCCACCCACGTATTAATATACTATGGTCGTACCCCTTCTACCACCACTCGCACACATATGTGTTTTCCTCTCTGTCTCTCTCTTTTCCCCGAGGGGAAAAATTGCAAAATTTTCAAACACGATTCGTCTTCGTCCGCCGCGCTTCAATTTTCTTTTGTACACTTCCGCCATTTCGCTTTGCATACCGGATGAAGGACTCTCGGACAATACCCGAATTTATTCACGAAATTGTACCGCGGTACTTCTTTTTTCGTGCTCATTATCTACGTCAGGAACATTTTTCTATTTTTTTTGTTGTTGTTCTGATTAAGTGTTACAAACTGATACGAGATTAAACGAGTTTGTTCGAATCGATAGGGACCGATCGCGAAGTGGGTTAAAGGGTACCGGCAGATTTTCATTTGACAAATCGATGCACGACGGTAATTGTCCGAAGGAAATACAGTTGCGGCCGGATAATAAAGTAACGGCGATTAATGGAAAGAGCGGTTGAAACCGGTCCAACAAAATGGAACGTATAAGCTGTTTTTAAACTGCCGAATTTATGTGCGCGTGAACCGGTGCAGCTTATAACAAATAAAGCGCACTTTCAATTCCCCCTTTCCCAGCGAATTCATGTTTTATTCTTATTTTAATTCGTAAATAAAATCCTTGATCAAAGCAGCCGCTGGAAATCCTTCAGTCCAGAGCCAGATAGTGTTACAAAACTTTCACGCTAATTAACTTTTTGCTCCATATTCCCCAGCTCTCCAATAATTAACACGCACATCGAGCATCAGATTAAACGATTCGAACGCGATTCTTAAGTAGACAAACGATTTTGCGAATACGAAATTTGATACTGGACAAAAAAAAAACGTGGGAACAAGTTGAGAGATCGCGAACGATGACAGAGTGTCGAGTGGATTTCTAAAACGATCATCGTTGAAACCTGATTTTCCCTGATCGCGTTACCTCGTGCCCATTCTCGCCTTTTTCGATACCGAATCGGGAATTTTAAATGGTGGGTGGGGCTTTTATAATGTGTAATTATAACGCGTATTCGCTCTCATCTTGATGACGGTGCGTGCTACCGTGGCCGAAGGAAATGCGAACACGCGCGAGCCTAGTGCGCACACGTAACGAAGCTAATTAGATGCACGCGATGCGAAAGCGAAAGGGTCATTACACATCCGCGGGAAAATAGAATTCGCAATACCACCCTTCGCAACCTCTACCTAAACGTCATACACGTGCTTCCGTTCGTGTCTCGTCGCAATCGCATTCCACGATAAACTGTAGACCGTGTTTTTCTTGGACGTTGTTGTAGAGCGTGAAAAGACGAGTCCAACGAGTACCATGACCGTGCCATTACGATCGTTCAATCTCGAGATATTAAGTATAATCCTGAGTGTAGTTGTGGGGATGGAGATGAGTCGCTGAATCATGTTTTGTGGCAATGTAATTTATACAATGATGAGAGACGCTCATTGATTAATAAACTCAGTAAAATAGACTTGCAGCTTCCAATGGATGTCTCAGTAATGATAGCCAAACCTAATATTAGGGCCTGTCATTACATGTTATCATTTTTTAAAAGCTGTGGCCTTGAAGTATAAGTTTCTTTGTTTTTATTTTTTTTACTCTTCTCTCTGTTCATATACTGTTCCTTTTAATCATATGTTAATATTACAATATCTGTATTTCTACAAGAAACCTACTCTGTTTTGTAATCTTCATACTCTGTATTATATAAATTACAAAAAAAAATCTCGAGATATTCGTGTCTGAAATGTCAACTCTGAGTTAGGTCTAGCTTCCCCAACGCGAAGTAGGCTCGGCAGGCAAAGACCGAATGGAATTGATATCTCGACCAATAGGACTTTTGCATCATTTGTTTAAAGTTTTTGCCGAAAAAGTTGACCCCTGCAACTCTATCAAACGCAACACATGCCAGCGCCCTGTTCATTTGAAGTATGCCGATATGGGCAGACGTTCGTTTTTCACATGCAAACATTGTGACAGCGACTTAGATGACGAAGAGGAAGATCATATATTGAATCCTTCCATTCATTATATTTCTTTTTTACTTTTCTTTGCCATTCTTTGCTTTTTTTCAATTTTTTGCCATTCTTTGCTTTTTTTCAATTTTTTGCCATTCTTTTTAACTCCTTTGGTCACTCAATGTCATTAAAATAAATAAAAATTCATTTTTGCATAAAGTCACTAGGGTTTTACTTTATATTTTACCACTTTTAGTTGATTTTTCCGAGTGTCTCACAACCCAACCACTTTTTTCAGGAAGCCAAAAGATGTCCTCGGAAAATTGACCATAAAATTTTACTTGTTGATCAAATCGGGAAACTTTTTGCATATAAAAGTTGCGTATTCCCTTCACCTTTACAACGGTAGATAAAACTCTTTGATATCTTCATCAAGCAAAAAGTTACAGACCAAAAAAACAAAACCCGTCTCATAACCCAACCTCTTCCCCTACTACTACTAGGTCTAGCTTAGGAAGCTGCAGAAAATATACAAGGTGTCGTATAAAAGGCACCATTGATAACTCCATCGATTCGACTGATCAAGAAGAACGTGGAATAAAAATGCTCTCGGCAAAATGGAGTCCGGTTTTCTCGCCGGGCGAGAGAAGAGTTTCTAGAAAGTTGAGGTTCGTGAGCATCGGCGACATTCAACGAAAGCAACAATTACCGGTGATCAAACGGGAGGGAGGGGATACCTTTGACTCGCCGCAGATTGATTACTGTCTGTATCTCTTTCGTTTCCACGGTGTGTCCCGGTGCGCGCCGGGCGGCGTGGCAAATTGCAACTGGATTTCTGTGTTGCGCAACATATGTATTGTAGCCCGGGCCGGGGCACGAAAACTCGGCGTGTCCGGCCGGAATGTCGGGCGCCGATTCATCGGTATCTCGATACGGAATATTAATTGGCGGCTATTGGTCTCCCGGATTACGTTATTTCGAACGCACGTGACTTGGAAGCGTGACGGACGGAGAAGAGGAGTCGTCGCCGCGTTGCGAGACAACTAGACACGGACTAGACACACGCGAACCGAATTTCCGAACCGGTTCTATCCTTGCATCGACGGACTAGGTCCTTTTCGAGAACTAATCAAAGTTCCCGCGAATAAGAATCGTTCCAACTGGATTTAGGATGTTTGTACGGCTTTATCGTTACCGGGTTACCATGGGTTCGTCGACAACTCATTTCACCGACACTGTTTTCATCTACACGATTCGACCGACACTAACTATCGTCGACACTATGTTTTCCTCGACATTGTGAAATGGTCGACAAATAATTTCACCGACACTATGTGGTCGTCAGCGTATTAGAAAAATACTAGAGAGCCGAGAAATGTACAGTGATATGGATCTTTTAAAGGCTTTAGCACAAAATATATCGTTTTGATTTCATTACTTGATATTTATGTAATTATTGTACAATTTTGTTATGTTTTGCAATCTGTATATGTATATGCGTAGCATTCGTTCTGTTCATTCAAATGATGTATACGTATTTACACAATTATGTTTGAAATTAAATGAAATATTATGATTCTTGTTCATTTGTGTGTACCTATTAATAAAGTTTCTTTATTCGAAGAAATGCTTTGTACTTCTCTTTAGTTTTTATTATACAAGCAACTAAATGCGTCTAGAAACATAACAGTGATAATAACGATTAGTCAACATTAGCAAATACGAATCAAACCTGTCGCTATACACGGACTGTCGATGAAAGTAGCAGACGTAAACAATTTGACCGTGACTATGGAAACATATTGTCGGTCAAATTATTTGTCGACCATTTCACAATGTCGAGGAAAACATAGTGTCGACGAAAGTTATTGTTGGTCAACTCGTGTCGTTCAAAACAGTGTCGGTGATATGAGTTGAAGACGAATCCATGGTAACCCATCTTTGCCAGGGTGGCGCGTAAGTAACGGTCGAAGAGAAGTATTAGTCGCGGTGATATAACAATGGAATAAAAATGTATATTGGTATCGGTGCGCGCCGGCGGCGATGTAAAACAATTGTTACAATCGTAATTCATATCTCGCCGGCACAAAGGGGAGCAACTGTCCGGGACAATTGATATCAAGCCCGTCGCACAGGTAACGCCGATATTCAGAGTCGCGCGAGAGCAAAATTACTGCGACCCACGGTTTTATTTATTGTGCGACTGGGGAGACGAAGGACCGAATCGGGAAAAGCGATACGCGGCCGCCGTCGCCGCCTACAGAAATGAACACCAGCGTCCTCCCATTTCCTGGAACGAAAACCAGCACCTCTTCAAATTACCGGACGCCTTGGTTACAAATATTACTTGAAATTCCGAAATGAATACGTTCCGACTATAGGGGAGACCCGGGAATTTTGTTGAATATATATTCCGGGATAAAACAGCATATTTTCTCGCGCTTTCGTCGCCGATAACAAACTCCCTCGTAACGGTACAAAGTATCACCGTGCTCGTATAAATTTAAAGCATTAATAAAAATTTAAGCGCTGTTTCGCACGTACGCTTTTATTCCAGTTGTTTTGATTGGCCGAATAACTTTTACGTATTCAACGCGACGCCGACCACCGTCGCAGTCGTAAACGAGATGAACGCTTTTGATAACTACCGCTTTTAGTCGCTCCGGTATTACACTCGCCGAGTTACATCGTTACCAAGTTAGTTACCGCGCGAGAAAAGTATTTCGTCTCGGTCTCGATTAAAAATTCTTTCAACAGCACAGCTACTGTTTTTTTTTCTCGGACGTTGTTGTAGGCCGTGAAAAGACGAGTCCAACGAGTACCATGACCATACCATTACGATCGTTCAATCTCGAGATATTCGTGTTTGAAATTTCAGCTCTGGGTTAGGTCTAGCTTAGGAGTGAATACTTCGGACACGAATATCTCGAGATCGAATGATCGTAACGGTATCGTCATGGTACTCGTTGGACTCGTCTCTTCACGCTCTACAAGGACGCTATAGAAAATGTACAAGGTGGGTCGCAGAAAAACGTACCAACGACCCGAGGCATCCTGTACAATCTAACCGAACGAAGACGATAGAGAAGAGCTGCACTGATTAACGGCGCCAGGAGGTACAGGGGTACACCAACCACTGAATCAACTTGCTTTACTCTCGGACCTCTCAAACTTCTACCGCCTATAATATCAAAGGTCAATCTCGTGAATTTTCCATCGGCCGAAAATTCTGGAAATTTCCAACGATCCCTCTAGAACCACGGTAACATCGGTATCGGTGATTAATATTCCATCGTCGGTTCAAACAGTCAACCAAACGAGGCGGCGACTCGTTCTCGAAAATGGTGGGTGAATGATTAAGGACGCGGCTGCCGGGAGAGATCAAACGTCCGAGTCGGAGGAGGCAAATTGAGAATCAAAGAAATTACCCGTGACGAGGGCCGGTGGGGGAGCGGTCGGAATGTTTTTCGGAAAAATAGGGGAAATGGGCTTGATGTGGCGAGCGGTGGGTCTAAACGTCGCCTTGACTCTCGGAATCGAATTCGCGCGCAAAAGGGAAGAGAGACACACAGGGTTTGGTACCGGAGAGGTCCAGTTAGCCCCGAAGGATCGTGTACATCTTTATGCAGATGTACAGAGACATCGTAGGAGAGGAGGCGTCGTGGAACCCCAGGTGCTTTGTAAATTTTCAGGGCGAGCGCCTGCCTCTTAGGGGTCGTGGCACACGCGCTTTGCGGATTTTTCAATCACGTTCCCGTACTGACAGGATTAATAAAGCGGCACAGCGCGCGCGAGCGCTACGCGAAGAGTTTCCAGACTCATTTCATGCAGAATCGAATTGGATTTCCAGGTCGGGGACGGTGTGTACATCTCTCTCTATCTCTGTATATTATATACATATATATATATATATATATATATATTTCTATGTAACTGACTATGTGTGAAGAACAGAGATACAGCGCGCGAGCACCGAGAGAGCTCCAGAGTCCCTTTGATGTGCCACGCTCGGATACCGTCGAGGCTTTCTCTCGGTGATGCCAGGCTCTCCGCACTTTGTTACATCGCCACTAAATAATCGGTTTATAAAAATTCATGGCGGGGCTGGCGTCGACACGCGGCTCGGTCCACGGGCTTAGTTTATAGCCGCGGCCAACGTGTCGAGCCAACACCAATCCGAAAGGAAGACACCGACATTTGCAGGACTTCGAGGGACTCCGATTTCTATCGAACAAATGAATAAACGCAACGTGCATACTCAAATGCATCAGGAATGATCGAATCTGCCCGGAGACTTCTCGTGAGACACGAAGAGTACGTGGGTCCATAGGAATTTCTGTGATCGGACGTCTGAAAAAATGATTGAACAATGAACACGAGTGTTGCTGCGGATTGGGACTGGCTGGACGAATGCGACTATGAGATTAATCGATTCAATTGTTTCGGAGCCTCGATCGAACAGCGTTCATTCTATTCGAAGAAAAGCAAACCGTGAAGTATAGCGCAGCGTGGCATAATTAGCGGATCGATCGGGTTCGATGGCGGCGGACCGGTGTCACACGGAGAAGATTGAGCCGTCCTGTACGATCCCGGAGAGCGAGAATAACGGGGGAGGAAGGTAGTCGGTAGGGTTGAGGGTTGAAGAGCTGGAGGGTGGAGGATTGGTACGTTTTTAGTGGTTGCAGCACTCGAACGTGCCAGAGCGAATATATCCTGCACGAGTGCACGCGCACATGCGGCACGAGACTGTGTGCGTACGAGGATGTACGTGTGCGAGGTACGTGGTAGACACGCACACGTCCGCGCGTAGCCGGGAGCCTTTATTCTTGCTATCACGGGGTGCACGTGCAAAAGCGGTGGGACGGCTCTCCGAATATTTTCCTTCTAATTTAATTTGAACCGGGCGGGAGAGTGCAACGCGTACGCATTACTTCGCGCGTATTCGTCGGGCGAGAGTGAGGGAATCGAGATCGAGACGCGAGAAGGAAGAGGCGACATAACGACGCTGCGCGCCGTTGATTTTTCGAAAGGCCGATTAGGAAACGTTGCTCGTGCGGTTATAAGGAACTGGTATTTACCCCCTTCGCGTCTGATTTTTATCATCTCCCGCGGGCGAGCCCCGGGAACGTCGTCGTAATACGAACGACGTTCACCGACGTTGATTGCCGACACCCTCGGGTCTCGCTGTCGGTGCGAGCGACACTCGAAAACACTTGAATCCAGAGGAATCTCCGCGGTAGATACATTTATCGAATGACCGATCTCGAGCGACCCCGCCGCCACGGGATTTTACAGTCCGACTATGCGACGGTATCACCGTCACGGGGGAAAATTGAATTCTGACAGGAATTGCGATATCGTTGAATGTTAATACCGTATTTATGGTTACATCCTAATTATTTCGAACGGAACTCTATAGATTTTCTTTGGTATTCTTCTAGAGCGTGAAGAGACCGATCTGTAAGAATGAATTGTAAGAATGATATAAGTATGCATGTCGTATGACTGTATATGAGTGTGTATATTAGGGTGGTCCTTATTTTTCGACTATGAAATTTTGGACACGCCTCCCCCCAATATTGTTCCTTTTCATGAAAAAATATTATATATCCAAAGTTTTAAAGCTATCGGACGTCGGGAAGTCGTGCCTCATCGAGCGCGAAGTTTTGAAATAGAAGTAACTGCTTGCTAAATGTGAAGAGTATACTGAAAATTCAAGTTAAATTTTTTATACCTCGGAAAATATCAATTTCTTACGTGCATTGAAGTACAAATGTACTTTGTACAAATTAAGATTAGTTCACATTAATTAGCCTGTCTAATTGCTGTCCGCCACCTTCCCGCTAACAAGTCCGTTTTCGCTTAACAGTGTAAAAATCCTATCACAATCCCTCATGAATTCTGCAGACGGTTAGAGGCCCCTGCAGCAATACTAAAAACTTGTCCATGCGATCATTATACACGTTCGAATTATTAACTGTGTACACCTTGTAGCTTAATGTTTAAACACGTTTGGTGTTGTTACAGTGCTGTCTCTGAGAACGGGCGCGGAGTCCTCGTCGAACTCGAGCTCGACGCCGCCAGCGGAGGAGGAGGATGAAGAATCCCTGGCGCAGATAACGTTGGCGGAGTTCAAGGAGAGATACAGAAGATTGATACCCTACATGACGTTCTACGTCGCCAGCAACTACGTGAACGGGCAAACTCCGTTACCGCAGACCTCAGCGAAGGAGCATCAAAGCAACGGCTCGCCGAGAAAAGAGCCGGAGCCGTTCGCCAGGCTGGCCGCCGTCAGAAAAGCGAACGTTCGTCTAAACGAGCAGAGTCACGACAGAAAGTTCGTTCCATCTTTGCAATACGACCCCCGCCAGCTAGTGAACGACAACGAGTACTTCGCGCCTGTTAGACACACCGCTAAAATTGATCAGGACGATTACCCGGCTCAGTATCAAACGTATCAACGGCAGAAATCAGCGTACCCGGACGCGACACCTATCCCGAGTCAGTTCGCACGCAAGGATCATAGATATTACACGAACGCGAGACCATCGAGACCTTACGCGACGAATCCCAGAGATCCCTCACCGAGAAAACAATTGGCCAAGCCTAGCTCGGCGGTAGCGAACGTTCGAGACGAGTACGCGTTCAATTACAACGTGAGACCAATCGCGAATGGAGTTCATTATCTGGGGAAGGAGTACCAAGGAGTTGAGGAGAAGCAACCGGGTCCCCAATTAATCCGAAATCCGAATGTGAATCTGGATCAGATAGTGGAGAGTTTGCACCTGAGCGAACGTCTCCCGGAGATACTCAGCAGAGACAACATCGATAACAGCTTGAGGACTCTGGCGGAGATCCTCAACATCCTCCACAATAAGAAGAAAGAAGAGTTCCCACAGATTCAGCAGGGGCCGTTGATCCCGTTGATCAAACCACCGTCGAGATTGAAGGTCCCGAACGCGAAGCGTCCGCTGACAAGGCCTAAAGTCATCACGGAAATGAGATTCCAAGCGACGCCTAATCCTCTGTACTTAACCGATGATCCAGAGCGTTACAAAGTAACATCATACGAGGAGGAGATAGGTCCTCCGCCGCCTCAGTCGGCTTACTTCGAGGATGGTTTAAATAACCAGAACCCGGAGCCGAACTTTGTAAAGGAGCAGCTAAACAAGCCGGAGCCCGGCTACGTCGGGAACAGTCTGAATAATAAGCTGTTAGAGTACTACATCCCCGTGGTTCAGGACGCTCCGATCAAGAACAAAGAGGTGTTCCTACCCACGGTTAGGCCCCCGGTGAATCATCAGCTCCCAGGGGACGGACCTAACGAAAACTCGTACGAGATCACGGAAAATCTGAACGAGGACGTGCTGCAGCATGATCAATACCTTCCTCCACAACCTCCTCCTACGAGCACGCCGACTACCGAAACTTCGGTTTACAGTTACACGGAGCCGAATAAAATCTCCACGCCGAAACTTAGCGTGCCGCAGACGTCCGTGAAGTTCGGCGCGACGCAGGGGAAAGCTCACGTTGATTACCCTGCGTATTCCAGCATACCTCTAACCAATTTCAGCTGCAAGGAACAACGGTACAAAGGGTTCTTCGGGGATCCCGAAACTGGATGCCAGGTACGTTGTTTCTTTTCGTACGACACCCTGTATATTTTATTCGGTATTCTTGGAGAGCTTGGAAAGAAGAATCCAACGAGTAATATGAACGTATCGATACGAACGTTCTTATAATCTCGAGATATTTAGGTTTGAAGTTGAGGAAGTTTTGTTCTCGGATATCTCGAGACTGAATGATCGGAAGGGTACACGGTCATGGTACTCGTTGGACTCATCTTTTCGACGAGGATATCGAGGAAGTTGTGAAAAAATGATTATTCATGGAATTTCATCTGTTTCGCAGGTATGGCACTATTGCGATCTGAACGGAGGGAAGTCGTCGTTTCTGTGCCCGAACGGCACCGTATTCAGTCAGGTGGCCCTAACGTGCGACTGGTGGTTCAACGTAAAGTGCGAGACGACCACACAATTATATGTGCTAAACGAACGACTCTACAAGTACATCTTGCCGGTAATGCCGAAGTTTCCCGAGGACTTTACCGGGCCGGAGGTGGACCGGTATTTGGAGTTGAAATTCAAGGAAATGGAGGCGAAGCTGAAGGAGAAGTTGAAGAAGGAGAAGGAAGAGAAGGAGAAGAAGCTCAAAGACAAACCGGACGCGAAGAAAGAATCAGAGGAAGGAGATGAATGACGAATACGTAGCTAGTAGTTAAATTATTCGAATTATTATCGATTTAATGCGCGCGTCGGACCGATCCTTGTTGCCATTGTTTGTTCTAGCAACAATTTGTAAATTGTATACTCCGCATAGTCGAGAGCGGATTCTGTGAAATTTTGAAAATGTGCAATATGTATATCGTAGGTTCCATGTGTGTGATTTATGTTTAGCGTACTTTTAAGAGGAATTGTTGTTTATGCGACAGATCTCTGTACTGATTAAAAATCAAACCGTCCTGTTTCACCAATGCATAATCGATACAACTATCGCGTCAAAACTAATCGTTCGAGCAAGCAAAAACGCCGAAACAAGTGTGGAATAACCGAATAATGTCAATAAGTATGTCCATTCCCTCTAGTCATATTCGTACTGCGTAATTATTTATAACAGGATACACTTCGCTATTTTATAGAAAATTTTTGTATTTGTACATGCATAGAGTGGCCAGCGTTGGTCGATCTTTTCTACAATGATGACACATGCTCCCAAGGACAATGTACGTGACAATAAATTCATGGAATACTTTTCAGGGAACGGCGTGTCACTACTAGAAATATTTCACGAAATGTAACACTTGAATTTTCTATCTGTACTTTAGTAGCTGTTAAACGTACAGAATAAACTTATTTATTTCGAATTATATAGCTCGTACACGTTCGTTCTGTATACGTTAACGAAATAATAGACGTTTTTGTAACAATGATCACGTTGACACTTACCTTTTGCACCTGCCGGATCCTCTGCAGCTTCTCACCGACCAAGTTGAACAGTTTGTGGAACTCTTCCAGGAACATGTCATTCTGTACGCAACAATTAAGAACACCTCATTGTACATGTAAAATACATTTCTTCGGGCCACATTTAATATACAAACCTTCTCTGCTAGTGGCACGTAAGTATGACCTTTATGCAACTTTATCATACAATGAGAACATCCAGCTGTCTCGCACTCCTCGCAGAAATATCCTAAAGCTTCGGTACATTTCTCTGAACAGGTATTCTGCACGATGCAGGAGTCATCCACGGCAGGGTTGGACAACACAATTTTCGTGTGACTGTTCAAAGCTCGTCCATGAATCTACCGACAAAGTCAAGGACAGTTTTACCCACCACGTAATCCTTTATTAATACAAACAAGTTTGTAAAGAACCTGCTGTATACCTTGTTATAGCAGCTAAAGCAATAAAGAGCTTCACACTGTGGACATTTTACAGAAGCATGGATTCCACACTCTTGGCACAGTCCTAAAAGTAAATTCGTTGTTAAGTATTACGAGCTCTTTGTTCACGGCTGCTTGTAACGCAAATCTTATATACCATGTTGCTTTAATTTCGAGCTGTTCGACTTAATGAACGAGATATCTTGATCGTATATGTCGATCGGTCGATTATGAGACGAGACCATCAGACCCAGCGTATAAATGTGCAAAGGCAGTCCAGTTTTATTACTGTTGCCCTGCAGGAAAATTACATTGCACGAGGGGCACGGTTTACCCAGAGCCACCTTCGAACACTTCTCGCATATGATGTGCCCGCATTCCATCAATAACGGTATTGTCCCACGGAGTGGTATAAATTCTGAAACAAGTGGGAATAAACATTCCTTATGTATCATCTTAAATAACATTGCAGGTGTTGCACGATGTAGAAAATATTATCCCGAGAACCGTGAACGCGACTCTAACCTCTGCGCTATTTACAAGATTCTCGTTCTCAATGAACTCGTAGTTTACCGATACTATAGAAATAATTCACCTTTTCAGGCATCGAGGAAATCTGTTACAGAAACGTGCGAACAGAAATAGCAACTATTCAGAAAGCTAACGGTCTTGACGTCTCAAATTGTTATAAATTAATGTACTTGTTAGTAAGCACGTGCGGTGTGTAAATTGAGAAAACAATGAAGCCGATACACGTGTGGCTCGTCGATTACCTTGTAGAAAAAATTGATGTTTGCAATGTGTACAATACACGTTCTTCAGTTTCGTCGTGGGGAAACTGTAATTCTTCTGTTGTTTGTTATCGTTCCGTTTCGCAAACATCGTAGGTCACGGAATTTATAATATACGATACTTATAATATCTCAGATGAGCTATGTAAACGGAATGAATGCACTATTTGAAGTTTACACGCGGCAGAGAACTGTGTAGAGACTCAGTCGTCACGCATTTGAATTGTAGTGTCGGCGGCAGGGCCGGCGGCGCACGCAGTCCGTGCCCGCGCACTTTAATTTCCAATAACCGCGGTGAAATATTTGTTACAACACGCGGAGAAATTGATTTTAATCCAGATATAAATATAAACGGCGATTCGAAATTTCTGTTGATTGAAAATTTAATTATATTCGCTTTCGATGAACGTGTAAACAAAGCGCCCCACAGAACCTCCTCTAGACACTGCGCGTCACGTGACTTGTAAAATGTAGTTTGAATCGGTGAAAACTTCACGTTGTTTGTGGGTAAACAAACTTGAATTCTCAACAGAAATTTACGGGCAAGAAACAGAAATGAATGGCGACACGTGTAAATTGAAGAACCATTACGCAAGTAATTCGTGCACTGACGCAAGACAAATTGTTTAGAAATTAATAGAAATAATTGTTTGATCTAGATAGTCTTTGTTTGGTTAGTTTAAGCAATTTTTTTCAGGTTGTTGAGGAAGATATTGATGGTTTTTTTTTTAGAAGAACACCAGTTAGACAAGCTTGTGATCGGTAAAAACTAGCGCGGATAAATTGCTGTACATATTTGTCGCAGGTAACCTTTTTAGAAATTAATAGAAATAATTGTTTTATCTGGATAGTCTTTGTTTGAGTAATTTAAGTATCTTTTGTAGGCTGTTAAGGAAGATATTGATGGTTTTTTTTAGAGGAACATCAGTTAGATAAGCTTGTGATCGGTAGATTCTAGCGCGGAACCGGTATGCGGCTAGTCATGTGACTAGAAGAGTCTCGCGATCTTCAAGGCAGATGCCGCCGCGATCCTCGAGAACCGAGCAATTTGCAAAAACATAAAAAGGCAGGTGGATAAGCGAAGTTATGTTGAATCCATTGGATTCTAGGCGCGGTCGCGAGCGAAGGTCCGTTATGATCCCACCCATCGTGATCGCTCCAGCGAGCAGCAGGCTTGCGATCCTCGTTCGCCATATTTTGACTAGCTCGCAGACTCTAGTTCTGCGAACAAATACTTGCAAAATTTTCCGAAACACAAAACCAGCAGAAGTGGCCACACTTTTCTGAATTTTATTATACATGTAATTACACTGCAAACTTTGTGATCCACAGTCTACCTCTTCTGCTTTTTATTAGGTAATCTCTTGTGTGAGGTTGATTACAACATAATGTATGTACAGTGTAACATTGACCACAGTCTACTTACAATATTTTAATATTTATAACATCGAATTAGACTGTGGATATATTCATGGGAGAAATTTCTTTAATATAAAAAGGTGAATTTATAGAGGTGGAGTGTATGCACTGAAAGATTCAGTGAATAATCATGACAAAATTCTCCAGAGACCTTTAAGAAAAATATCCATGTTTAGAAAGTCTGCATTTCGACGTTTGTCCTGAATATTTGCGCAGGAAACGCGTCATATTTTGCTGCATTCTGAAAGTTTTAGTGGCAGACCTACAGCCGTAAGACTAGGACTATGGCCGCAGAGCACATGAATAATGGATTAGCTTGTTGTCATTTCTGCTTCTATTTTCGAATAGCACGTATATATTCGCACGACATTTTTAAACGCTGTTCAGGGTATCATTCTTTGTAAATTCGACTGTACAATTCTTACAGTTTCGTTTCCATTAACTCTTACAGATTCGATACAATTCCTGGATGAACAGAGAGGCGGACGGAGTAATGAAATAATTATTTAAACAAAAATCCTGCCCACGAAGAGGCTCAACAGCTACCAGAGTGTTCCTCTACGTGTAGAATTGAAGCAGAGCCTCTCGAATCGACGAATTCTTTAACGAAAAATCCCGTGGGAAGGGAGGTCCGTAGCGAAGTCCATCTGGAAAGTCTGCAAACCTTCAAAGTCGCCTAAACTGAAAGAGCAAGCGAAGAGAACGTTCGAATAGCATCGTATTCGGCTGTGCTATAATTGCACGCCGTCCAAGGAGAATTACCCGCGATCCAGGCGGCGATAATTCGTGTTTTCATCTTTTACGTAATCGTCGGGATCGCTCGGATGGTGGGACACGGTGAGGCAAGAAGAAGGAGGAGGAGGAGGAAGTAGCACCAACAGCAGCAGCAGCAGCAGCAGGCGGCTAGAGAGATATCGGATTTAGGCCGTGGCGCTCGAAACAACAGTATCTACAGCAGCAGAGAGCGGTGGTCTCTGGACTAAGCAAGCCAAGCGAAAGAGCTGTAGCAAGGTCTAGGCTGGCTGGCATTCAAGGTCGCGTGCACAGCGCAAAAGCCCCGGATCTATCCCCGCCCCAGATTTCTAGCGCCCTTTGCCTCACTACCTCGCTGCCTCCTACTCGCTCTTTCGCGTTCTCGCACGTTTCACCCGAGGTTCGCAACACACCTCTCTCTCTCTCTTTCCCTCCTTTTAGGTCACGCTCTTCCTCGGTCACTCTTCGTGTAGCAGAGTCTCTCTCGCTCCCACCGACAGCTCCGGTCTGTCTGTTCCATTCTCTCTCTTCGTCTCCTCCAGTGGTTCTGTCCTCTTCCGAAGCCAGGCCTGGGGAGCTCTTCGTCTTCTCGCACCTCTCCCTCCTCCTCGTTCTTCGCCCTTTCCGCATGCAACATCGATTTACCCATAAAAATTCCCCGCACTCAACTCTATCACTCGACTAGTACTTCCTGCCCGGGGGCCTCCTCGACGTCTCTCTCTCTCTCTCTCTCCTTTTCTATCGCCCTGGCAGGATTCACCGTTGTAATATGCAACAAAAGTATGATCGATCCGCTGGATAATTCAACATTCGCATGCCTCGCGTTACTCGAAATCGCTTATTTACATGCCTGCTGCACGTGTGCATTCTCTCTCCCTCTCTCTCTCTCTCTCGTTCTCTGTCTCTGTACATGTATAGTACGATAAGCACGAACGTGGTGTATGCTTTTTGAACAGTAACTTTGAAGGTTTACATGTTATACATGGTTGAATTTGTCTTTTCGTTAGCTACAATGTTGCGCTTAGCGAAATACGTCGTTCCATTTGGAAAAACGACGACGACGACCTTGAAATATCGAAGAACACGAGCCAAAGAAAGGAAACTTCTTCGTTAAGATAATTGGCCAACTGAGCGAAACATTTTCTTGTATTACTGAGAACATCGGAGATATTTTCGGTGTAAGTATTAGGTGTCTCACCCTGTATATGCATAGAGAGGACAGAGAGAGAGAGAGAGAGAGAGAGAGAGGCTGTGTCGTGTACGCACGCGCGAGAAGAAGCTAACAGAGCTGGAAGTTGGCAAGTTGAACAGAGAGAGAATAAAGACGCGCCTTGCACACGGAGAAGGCAGACCAAGAAGCACATCTTCTCGACCGTTTCTTGATGCGTTCAGGCTAGGAACGAGAATCGCCCGAGTATTTCCTGCTTTCGGCGAAAACAATCGACGGGAGGCAACGGTGACCGATGAAAATGGAATGTACAACGGCGATACTGGTAGCAGGTTGATCCTCTACAGCGATCTGTTTAGAATCGTATCATAAGAATAAACGAATGTGATGTCGCTGGTACTTTGTACTCGATAGAGGATCCGGACTTTACGTCCAACGGAGATAAAGAGGTTGAATCGTTCGGAAACAACGACGATTATTTACTCGCACGATGAAATGAAAATACACGGGTGAATCCACGCGCAATCTTATCTCGAGGAAAAGTCTGCTTTCACGGATTAGCGTCGCATTAGAGCACGTTATCTGGGATTAGATAATAGAGTCTAGTCTACTCTATGTTCCTGCACAGCGCACACTGGTCCAAAAGACCGGTTTTAGCGGCGAGAATTCAATTGTTCGACTTTGAAATCTCAATAAGATTTTGTTTTCTCTCGAACAAGAACCCTTCGAAACCTCCAAGTTCAAAGTACCAGGGCTTTCCAGAAACAAGTTATCGTATAACAGCGTCATCTGATCAACAGCAAACAATCAAATCAACCTAGAAGCTTGTATTCTGTAATTACGATTTTTGTTAAAGATTTTTATTGTATGGAACGAGGAAGAAATGTTTTCTCTAAGTCTCGGACACTCTTCGGGGATTGTCGAAATGCGTCAGGGATGAAGCAAAACGGAGAGAAAGAGGAGCAGTGCGAAAAAGAGGGAGAGAGAGGGTGCCAGACCGGATTGGGTTGCGAGAAAGAGATCACTGAATAATTTTGAAGCAGTGAACGGACGAAAAGCCATCGATTGAAATTTTCATCAAGCTTTCGCACGCGCGCATGTTCGCTCAATTATTTATTCACGGAATAACGAACGGACAAGCAGAGAAGTCTGGCAGCGGCCGGCAAACGAGCCGAACGCGTTCTCTGCGGTTTCCACCGTGAGAAAAAAGCAACGTCTAAAACGGACTTAGCTCGTGCGGAACGCGTTTCGCACGCGACCACGTTCAAATTTTCATAGCCGTCTATTCCTCTTTCCTATATCTTTCCCGATCCTCGCCAAATTGATTCTGTAATCGATCCTCTTCCCTCGATTTCTTCCTTTATTCTCCGCTCGGGCTCCATTGCTATTAGTAGACTGCGGATTCTATGCATTTATGACCGAAATGGGTAAGCACTATTTAAAGCAGTGGACGTGTTAAAAAGATTTAGTCAGTGTATTGGTTTCAGCTTGATCACCTCCTCTGTCTTGCAATCAATGCGAACATCTTCACACTGAATAAAGAACCGCAGTCTAATTATTATTACAAGAGGAGGAATTGTTTACCAAATTGATTTCTTTGGGTACATAATATTGGAAATATGACCGAAAGTTTGGACAGGCGCATTCTTGTTACGTTTATAAAATAATATGAAATAGTTATTTAAACGTACAAGTAAACATCAGCGAGGTATTGTCTTCTCTGTTTGTACGACAATATTCTTAGATTTTTTATGTAGTTTTATATTCCGTTAATTTCTTCGTAAACGCATAGAGATGCACAGTTTAACGATGAGAATAAATTTCTCGTTTGTGCTGTTGATGTTCGATGGGCTAACTCGCGACGTCTTTTTGCAAATGGTGTATCGGCACGTTTGAGCGAGTGTGCTCGCATAAACGCGGTTCACGGCCGGATCTCGCCGTGACACGCAGCCCCGGTTTGTGTTTTAATATCACGGTATTCACCGGCGTGCGGTTGTGGGGTAGTGCACCGTCGTGGGGTTGCTTTAAATTCATTTCACGAAGTGCAGGCGAGTCCGGTTTGAAAAAGGGCGACTGCCGCGGCGCGTATCATTCGCCCGGGCATTGCACGGTGTGCGTTTCCAGTGGCAGGTCGCGTTACACAAACGCGCGGAATTACAATATCAGATTTCATTTTCCGTCACAGGGCCAGAGAGATTTCTCGGAGGAAGAGTAGTCCAGCTCACGGAACCAGGAAAAGCGTTACCAGCGCGAAACTTTCGCGGCGAACGGTTTCCCCGCGATATCACCGCTTCACTTGTCCTCCTTCGGATCAAGACGGCCGCATGGCAGACACATTCATACTTGCGCCGCCTTCTCAAGAACCTCCTGCGGCAAGGTTGAACTTGCACAACAGCGCCTTAAATATTGATGCACGGTCTTTTTCATACGTCTTATTCAATCGTCGAAACTGCCGCGTCTGTACGATCCTCGAAAAACTTATTTCCCGTGAATCGATCTACCGTGGATTTAAAGATTGAAGCTTCCCCTTTGCAACGAGACATTAAAAATTGATCTACGATGTTTTTTAGCCTAGTTATTAGTTGTACCATGTTAGTAACATGAGGTACACCGATAACCAAAACTTGCTCCTCGATTTTCTTCCATAAAACGGTGAGAAAAGATCGTAGATCACTTTTCAGGATTTCGTTGGAAAGAGGAGAGTTCAAACGTCGAATCTGTGGTGAGTTAATTCCCGGGAAAAATTGTTTAACGTTTCTACAAAAGTTTCAAATCACAGCGTTTTTTTTTAGAAAAATGGGTCCTGGGTTTCTCGTCCGATACACCGTGTGAAAATGTCTTCGCGGAAAAAGAATGACGGGGCGTGAAAGTAGAAGCTTGAAGCTTTAAAATGAATCGAGGTTGATGGTCGTGCTGTTTCTTTTGACAAAATTACAGCGGAATGATTGCAGGTTCATCAATCCATCGGCAGTTCGACTGGAGGCAGCCGCGTGTACGTGTTAAGGGGAATCAGCTGCGTGGGCCAGACGAAAGTGGAATAGGAACGTGTGAAGAAGACGCCTCAGGTCTCGAGGGTGTACGGATTCGCCTCACGTAACCAAATACAAAGGTTACATGCACCCGTAGAAGACAGATGGAGAGATAGGTAGAGAGAAGACAGTATTTGGTTCTCTGGTAGGATGCGTTTGTCAGTGTCCCCGGTCACAGATCCTTTTGGAAGCGTGGCTGTAGTAGAGGTGTTGACGAGGGTGGTAGAGACGATGATACTGAAAACGGTCTGGAAATAAGGGGCTGAAAGGGGCCACGCGTCGCGAGCCAGAGCCAGAGAGAGAGCCGGAGCAGCTGGCTTGAAAGCGAAATAGTCGGGCTCTCTGCTTTCTTCCTTTTATAAACACCGGGGCGAGAGAAAGAGGCACGGATGGTCAGGGTTGGGATAGAGCTACAAGTGGTGATAAACGAGGCCGAATCCTCGTTATTACCCGTTGGGGAAGGCTCGAAAATTCCTGCGGAATTCAGCCGACCCGGCCACAGCCAACCACCAGTCGTCCACCCGGTTTTTATCATTGCTCTTCGTTCTACGAGCACACACAGAACCTCGCGGACCCGGAAGAGCAACCGTTTACCAGTCTGTTAATCTCCAACGAACCCCCCGGTAATCCCACTTTCTAATTAATCGGTCGAACCCCCTCATTCCACGCAACCCTTGCGATCTAAAGGGGCTGATTCTACGCTCCCGTCCATACGTCACCGGACACTTATTCAAACTTTTTTTTGTCTTGTTAACCCTCTCACCTGAAATATTTCGATTTTATATGATTCCTTTCAGTTTATCAATATAAAACTGACACGATACACCTTGTACACTACTTTCAGTAGTTTATTAAAATATTACATGAATGTTTTTACGAATACTAAGCAGGACGTGGGGGACTTAAATTCATCCCCCTTCGCACCGCTAGTGAAACAATAGAATCGATTGATTTTTGCAGGTCTTTCGGTTAACGCTGAGATGATGGTTCGGGGCGAATCTTTACGGAAGCGACGAGGCCGAGGCTCCTTAGGTTTTCGGGAAGCTCCTTCCGAGAGCCGAACGTAGCACTATCGATGCGAACGGGTTGGCTCGTTGGTGCGGCCATCGAAATGCGAAATGTTTTCACTGAGCTCGGCACGAAAAGCGCGCGCTAATGAATTTGGGAAGGGCCTGCAAACATTCGCTGATTGCTCGACTCGGTACCCGCACGGACAAACATTGCTCTCGCGGCACACCAGGAATACAGCAGCGCGAGACCATTCAAGCTCCGGCACCGCTCGTTGAAGGCCCTCTCGCTGTTCACTTTCCATTTTTCAAATGGCACAGCTTGTTACACGACACCCGGCCTTTCCTTTTGAAATCAATCGGACGGGATCATTCGTTCAACGAATTAAACTGCTCTTGTGTAATTTCAGGTGAAACCGGACACCGAATATATGTTTCGAACGCGAAACGTTCTGGTGGAAAGCGTGACTACAATGAAAACAGTTGCGAGAGACGGTAATTAATATTTTCACGGAAGAACTTCCACTTCGAGTCTGATCAAACACTTCGGTTCAAGTATCTCGAAGAAGTTTGTTCACACAGTTCTCCCGAAGTAAGTTCTACCGTTCTTTTCATTGTTTTAATGCGAAGCACATGAAATATAAATAAATATATAGTAAACGCATACAGATCCAAGAAAAACAGCTGGTTTACCATTGAGAGGATTCAGTTCGCGAGACGAGGAACGGACGAGGGTTAATAAGAAGACTGTTCAGAATAATTCCCGGGCACGCGAGATTTCGTAGGACGGAGTGGAAGTGTTACTTTCCCGGCGGAAGCTTTTCATCAGTCTTTGACACGGTAAGGCGCGCTGCATAGAGGCGAACTTTGCCCGAGATATCTAACGGTATTAATTAACAGCTGCGTATTAATCTTCGTCGAGTTATCGAAACAGGTAAGAGGAACGTTGTCGACGTTGAGAAGCTACAGGAACAGCAGCAGCTTCAGGGCTCGACTGCAGCAGTAGCACGAAGTATTAAACTTTTAATATTCCCGAGATCTCTTTTTAAAGTAAAACGGGGGTACACGTAAGTCGTGTCTGCCGCGGAGCATGGACTGGAGGCGATGATGGATTAGCAACGAGATCGAAGGCGTAGTAACCGGAAAGAGGAAATTAACAACTTCTCTTTTCTCCGATCGTCAATTTTATTGCGACTTCTTGCCCCCCCCCTCGACTCTCTCTCTCTCTCTCTCTCCTGAAGGTTCTCTTCGTTCCCGTTGATTGCCGGGAATCTACTCCTAAAGACCGGGGCCACCGAGAGATGCACAAGACCGAGAAGAAGAAGATGACGAGAGAAGTGAGAGTGGTCGATAGACGACGACGACGACGACGACGACTCTCTTTCTCTCTCTCTCTTCTGTTCCACCCTCTCCCCTCTCTCATCCCCCTGTTTGCCTCTCTCCGTCACCCTCAAGGCCCTCTTTCATCCTCGCGAAATCACTTCAGTTTTCATGCGAACGACGACGACGACGACGACGACGACGACCGAACACACCGTCGCTGCTTCGTTTTCTTCGCAGTTTAACGCAGCATCTATACGAGTTCAGAGCGATACCCGTTCCCGATACAAACGTATGGCTACATTGTCGGGCCAACAACAATGTCGACGACTCGCCCCCCTTTCTTCCATTTCGTCTGTGCTCTCTCTCTCTCTCTCTCTCTGTTCCGTTTCTACACCATGTTCCGTCGACGAACAAAGAATGCACATCCTCCATGAAAATCTTCCAATTATCACAGAAATCGTTTATCGGTATTGGCTGATCATCTCGTAGATCTCGAGTTGACTGATCGTTCAACCCTTCGTAGTTAACTGCTGTTGGATTTCGAGTTGGCAGAGCATTAAATCCTTGGCGGTTGAATTGCCGCTGGATCTCGGTGCAGAATTTTTTCGATCGAGAACTTCGGTCGCGAGTCGCGCGACAATTTACGTTTCGCGCGACCCGTTGCCGGAGAGCGACGGCTACAAATTGATGCCCTCTGGGCCCAGCGTCGGCGAATTAATAGAGCCGGCGTTAGGTTCGATCGATGATACGCAATAAATTGATGAAATCGTTATTGCGCCAGGGGTTCCCGGTATTATTTAATCAGCGATGCACACTTCGGTACAGAGAGACAACACACAGAGGGCTCTTTCTGAATAACTGTGTATAACTAGATGCTCGAATAACACGGTGATGGGGAGAGGTCGAGCACAGTCCATTGTTCATAGACGTCGATGATACAGAGGTTCGTGCCGCCACGTTAATGACACAACGCGACACCCTCGACCGTACGAAGGACAGAGAGCTCCGCGATAGAAGAGAGACGGACGCGTTACGGTCTCGTCGTCTACATCTTGATTCTCTTGTTTTTTCCCGTTCCCCGCACCCTTCAGGGGTTCGCACCCTTCGGCAACCCGTCGGCCAGTTGGTGCAGGGTTTTTTTTCCGTTCCTTGATCGTCGCCGGGGACTTTGCGCCCGTTGGACCGACCAGCGAACCATGAAGTTGCCGGCAGGTTGCATCGCGGAATCACGCGACAATCCCTCAAAAGGAAAAAGAAGAGGTTTCTGCTCCGCTGTTCGGATGCAAAAAAAAAAAAAAAAGAAAAATCAGAAGAACCGTGCGGCAAACTCCGGACAAAACGCGGCGGTCGTTTGTTCAAGGGGGATGAGGGATCCTTTCGGCAGTTAGCCCGGGACCCTTGCACCCTCTCCCTTCTTCGCCGACCGAATACCTCCCGAAACAGTTCTTGGCCTCTTGCTTCCGTGTGCATACAACGCCTCTTTATCCCGTGTAACACGTACTCTCACGGCTTGTTAAACTCCTAAGCCTGCACTTGACGGCTAATAGCGTGCAATTATTCGAACGCGGCGTGGGAAAAGCACCGGGGGCTTTATTAAAGCTCGACTCTACCTCCTCCCACCGGGCCGAATCAAACGAAAAATCTTCACCTGAATGGAGCATCGGGTGTTTCTCTCGTTCTCTGACCGAGTACACGGAGTCCTCTTCTGCGGTGGAGAGAGAGAGAGAGAGGACGGGACTCTCTTTCAATTTTGTTGTAATACAGCCAGTTAGCAGAAATCCTTTAAATAAGACATCCAACTTCGGACACAACCACCGGTTTTACTCCCGGACTTAGCAGAGTACCGCGAACTGGAGTAAATACTTTATTTCAGCTCTTTAGCGCCACCACCACTCCCTCCCTCCGCCCCCTGTCCTTTCATTTCCGAAGAGAATTCACAATGACGTCGCTTCAATCTGATAAACCGCAGACGGTACTCCTGGTTCGTTCTCTCGTCGTTAACGATCGCCGTGAGGATCAACCGTTGTGTTACACGGGTGAAACATTTCATAATTGTTTATTAGATGCGTCGTAGACAGCCAGGGTAAAGCGACAGTTCATCGATCCTGAAGTGTGGTAGCAGTCGTTCAATATTTCATAATTGATTATAGTAGATGTGGTCCCATGCGTTTATCGTTCGGTTTCTAGAACTTCGACAATCCTGTGCACGTTAGTTGAAGTTGGTGCGCCGGGTAGCTTATAATCAACAGCCTAAAAACTCCAGTGAAAGAGCCGTTCGAATCACTGTTCTTGGGCATCGGCGGTCTCTCTCCCAGCTAGTCGAACCCTAACCTACCGTGATCAGTGTGAGTGGAGGCGGTGAGACCAGCGTGTCCTAGATCAAGGTCCTCGTGCCGTAGCGGCGGCACGCGAAGGGTAGCTAACTAGTAATAACCGGGGCAGCTTGTCTGCCGTGGCTGTGACATTACCGCTCAGCGACGGAGGCGTTGAAGGCTTATTAACATTCGATCTTGCCGTCGAGCCCTGCGCAATTCCTCCTTTTATATAAAACAATTTAGCTGGCTCTCTCACTCTCCAGGTACCTATATCGATCTTAAATCGTGGGCGACGCGTATCGCGACCAATCTCACGTGCTCGCTCCGATAAGACCCTGGGTCTAGAACTCCAGGTTTTGTAGCAGCGAGCAGTATTAAAAGTTGTAACGTCGCGATGCTCGACCGGCTCAACTTTGGAATTACCGTTGGACAACGTCACGAGTATAATCTTTTCGGGTCACCGTGTTTTCAGAAAAAGACTTCTTCCCTCCTCCTGCTCCCTCCTCTTCCTGGTTGTAACAGAGACGAGATTTAACGGGGGGTAGCATTAGCAGCATAGAGTTCCGTGACCGGAAAAGGGAATGCTCGTATTATCTGCGCGTCCCGTACTTAAGTGTCCGTTTTAATTCGTATTCATCCGCGGGACGAGGCAGCGGAACTTAGGCCGGGGTCACAGGACCGTTGAAATGACGGGCAACGTTACGACGTACTCTCTCTCTCTCTCTTTCTTTCTTTCTTTCTCTTTCGTTCTCTCTGCTACCCCCGGTGGTCTTGCGTCCGATGTGACACCGTACAGGGGTCGCTACAATTCTTCTTAGTGACACAAGCTTCTCGGTTAACATGGCGCAATTCTTTTACGTTGACGCTTGTAACACTGACTCGGGATTCACTGGACCTGGACGGGCTCTCTCTCTCTCTCTGCATCCCTTTATTAAAAAAAAATTACAGGAAATTCTGTAGAACACAGAATCAGTTCATAACACTCGGAGAACCCTAACTCCCCTAATTTCTCCACCACGTCATACTTACAATACAATTCTTTCAGTTGCAGTAGTACGAGCAGTCCAGTGCCGTGCCATTTCTGATCGTGGATCACCGTGGATCCGTTTCGAAGGGACTGGAAGAGGAAAGGGATCTCTGTACGGTATGATCGAACGATGATGTCGGGTGCGCTTCGTTCGGCCACGAGCGTGCGAGGAACTCGAGAAGGAAAACCGCAGGCGAACCTCGGCGACGTTCTCGGTGGTGAAGTTCGGACACAGATAGGACAGTGGTGCGGAGAGGGTTGTATCGGGAGAGAGAGAGAGAGAGAGTTTGAGGACGAAGACGAACGGAATACGCGCAGGCGGAATGAGGATAAATAGATGTCCGAGAAACGAGTACAACCAGAACGAACCCAGAAGAACGAGCGAGAGAGAGGATGCCCGGACACTAGAACTCCCTAACACTATCTAGGAAGGAATGAGTAAACTGAACCCCTGGGAAAGAGAGGGTGAAGTGAGAGAGAGAGAGAGAGAGTGAGGGAGGAGGATGATAGAACGCTAGAGAAAAAGGTGAACCAGAGAGAGAGAGAGAGAGAGGGTAACACGTGGCAGAATGAGCTACCACTGGAAAGAGAGACGGAGTATTGCGGAGTGAGAGGGATGTGGTAGAGGAGAGGGAGGGAAAAGGTGACGGTTGAACAGCGAGGGTAAAAGGTGGATACAGGTAGAGGAGACAGAGAGGGCGAGACACGTGGCAGGTGCAGGAGAGGATATTCGCGTACGGGCGGGTGAGTTGTGCGTACCAATCGCGGGTTCAGGGTACGTCCGCAGGCACGCAGGAGGAGGTGAAAACCGGGCACAACCGCCCCAGGAGCGGAGGGTATTCTGGCAAACGGGGCAAAACCGCCCACGCTTGGTTCCCGGGAACCGGCGCGCGTCTGCTGCTCGCGCTGCAGCGAGTGCAACACACCGAGTGTGCCGCGCGCGAAAACGGGCTTGAACGCGACTTGGTTGGGTGGTGGCCCCGTCCGCGCTGTTCGCTGCGTTCGAAGGAAAAAGCGAGACGCAAGAAGTGTCCAGGACACCGTGAGACAGAGAGAGAGAGAGAGAGAGAGAGAGAGAGAGAGAGAGAGAGAGAGAGAGAGAGAAGGAGAGAGAGAGAGAGAGAGAGAGAGGGTTAGAGGGGATGAAGAGATAGAGAGAGAGAGAGAGAGAGAGAGAGAGAGAGAAACTCGAGTTGCGTGAAGGAAGAAGGGTGGAGACCGTTTGGAAGAGGAAGAAGGAAAGAGAGCTACGTGGTAGGGGATGGTGGCGAGCTGGCGGAGGTTGGGCGACGGGGGTGGCGCGGCCGATTCTCGGGGGTTGGTGGTAGTGGTGGCGAAGGCTTGAAGGGGTGAGTGAGGTGGTGGTGGCGGCGGCGGCGTCGGCGGCGGCGAACATAAAATCCGTCGCACATGCCTGGTGCATTCATTAGGGGGGATGTGCCCGTGCAGCGTACACGTCGACCTGCATCCACGCCACCCTCTCTCTCTATCGGTGCCACCCCTAGCCTCAGTCGCGCTCCGCGGCCAACTTGGTACACACGCCACATTGTTGTTCCTCCCTGACGGAGGGAGTTCCGTCGTTCGCGTTCATCCGTCGCCGACGTCGTCGTCGTCGTTGTTACGATCATCGGTGGCCGCGTCGTCGCGAGACAATTGTGCTTGTGAGCACGGTACACGTACGCACCACCGTCGAAGTTCGATCTGCTTGGCGATAAAAATCGATCGATCCCTGACTCCGTAAAGAACGTACAGAGAGTGAGAAACATACAAAGAGAGGTTGAGAGAGAGAGAGAGAGAGTGTGCTCTGAACATTTATCTTCGGGATCGACGTATACAACATCTGTGCGTTTTCTTTGATCTCTCTCCTCTCGGATGCTCGAAAACGCGTTCGATGGCGATGCGAGAGTTCTAATTTCTCTCTCTATCTATCTCTGTCTATCTATAATATATATATACACATGAATATATATCGGTGAACGGAGAATATTTACGAGTGCCGTCGTCGAATCGTTCGTTCCGTTGAATTCTCGGCGTTTTCTCTCGTGTGCGCGAACTATGTACTGTCCGTGAACGTTCGCTGTTTCCTATCGTCGTGACGAGGGGCTGGACAAGGGAGAAACGCACGCTGAAGGATCTCGGCGGAGGAAGAGAGGAGAGGTAGCTGTTCCGTCCGGAGAAGATCTCGTCCTCGGAAGATCACCAGCTGGAAGATCTTCCGAACGAGGATCGAAGGGATCCTCCTCTGATCTGCGTTGCCGGCTACGGGAGGCCGACAGGATTTCATGTTCACGAATTTCAGTAAACCAGGTAACGATGCGCCAACACCGGAACCACACGGAACCGGCGTGTCGATTTCGTTCAGATACCGATTTCCATTCTCGCACCGGGAAGAAAAGAGAGAATACATACGGGAAACGTTTGTTTCACGTCGATTTCGATCCGAGAGCGCTCTCTCGGCCTTCCTGGCGACACGCGACACGCGGCTCGATAAGAGGGGGGAGGCGGCGGTGGTTATTCCCGCGATAACAGCCTACCAGAACGGGGATCCATCGATCGCGGGATCCAGAGGTGTGCGTCCGTGTCGCGTGCACCTCTCTCCCTCTATCGCGAAGCCAGCAGGATGCGAATCATTCACGATTTTAGATTTTCAGAGAACTGTTTCTCTTCCGTTGTCACTCCAGCGATTCGAAAGTCCCGATACATGTCAAACCCGAACTCGGTCACCCTTCGATTAATCGCGTCGATAAAGTTCTACGCCGATGTTCTATTTTGGCATTGGCTTCTTTTTTTCAAACACGGTGCGACGATCGGCTCGGGAAACAAGGGCCGCTCGACGACGCGATCGATTGTAGAAAATATGTAAAATTTAGGACAGGGCGGGCAGATAAAGGAGGCGTGTGCGAATCCGCCGGTAAATTTCGTAACTGATCGCGGAACCGGATAGTTTAACGGATTTCAATAATGTGCTCTGTAAACTAGACTGCATTTATTGGTTTAGCGTCCAATTGAAACATAAACTGGTCCGGGTCCGCGCCGACAAAAACACACCGCCGCGCGTGCGAGCGAGCGATTGTCAATTTTCTCCCTCAAATGTATTGTTGCAAGTTACCGTGTAATTTGCGCGATTCCTGTTAACCCGCGCGCTCGCGCGGGCGATTAAGATTTTCAGTGTTTCGATTGCAACGACCAAACTGTATACTCCATGAAACCGACACAGTTCTATACAACGGTCCCTTTTAATTCCTTGCCTCGGAATTCAAGATTTTCGATTAAAATGTTCACAGCGTTGTGAACGCTCTAACTGCGCGTCGATCATGAATTATTTCGTTCGCTTGAAAGTTAACACTCGAGTCTCCATTAAAAATTGCACCACCATTATTCGGAATATCGTTTACACTGTTCAATATGTTGGTAGCCGATCAATGGACTGCGGATCTTTATGCAAATATAACGATTGTCTGCATCGATTGCAAAATATAGAAACTAAATGGCATGCTGTCTCTTCCCGTAATGATTTTAATAGAGGAGAGACAGATCGTACATTGAGACTTTCAATTTGAAAAAGTTTCCCGACCAATTCTGAATTTCATCTACTCAAACTTCCCATGAATTCGTAAAGATAAAGACAACAGCAGCATAATTTCCACGGGCAAGGGGTTAACAGGCTTCCGGATAGACGAGAGGTTAAACAAACAATTGTATAATAAAGTAGAATATAATCGTAGAGACTATCGAGACTCGTGTAATACTATGATAAACTAGCATTACGAAGAAGACTGACCTTTGCTCAAATAAATCGTAGATTACAAAGTACGCGTATTATATCAGTACAGTTGATAAGAATACCTTTCTAAGATCCAATGTGATAATACGAAATAAGATAACTCTGAAAGACTTGCTCGATTCGGGCTCAGCGCGGGCTTAACTTTTATCCGCGCAAACAAACCTCGCAGTTCCGTTCCCTCCAGTCGGATGATTATCATAATTGCATCATCGTCGTTCGAACGCGAGAACTAATAAAAAAGAAAAAAAAAGAAAAAATTCCTAATTTTACAAGAACAAGACGAACCTGTCCCTCTCTCCCTTTGCGATTCGGGCCTGACGGAACCGGACAGACGGGCGAGGGAGGAAGAGGGGTTGAGGGGCGGGACCGTAGAGAGATTTTGGAAAAGTTAAGCCGTGCGCGCGAGAGTTCCATAGATACATGGTTAACGGAAAACAATTAAGCGGAACCGAGATATTTCAGAGATAAAAGTTCGGATGAAGCGGACCATTCTTTATTAGAATTTCCACTGGCGGTTTTGGGGGATTGTTTGCTCGATATTTCGCCCCGGGATACGAGAAACGGTTCTTCCCCTATGCAAATACAAACTGCCATAACTTCCTTACGTTGGACAAATAATGCGATAACGGTAAATCAAGATTAATTTTTAATCTACCGCGATGGGAGAGGGTGGGGGATCGGGCGGACGCCATTCATAATTTATCGCGGGCGTATAGTTCGCACGGCGTGTTTCCGGATTACCGGGAAAAAATGATCGCGAGAATGCTTCGGCCGGAGCCATTATCATTCCGGTCTTGTAGTTCATGATCGTCTCGCCGGAGATCCTTGGATCCGTCGATCGGGACCCGTTCGATCGCTGGAGAACGTTCGAGGAGGAGTCGAAACGACATATTTACAAAATGAAAACGTTTGTCGCACTGTCGCTGGGAAAATGCGTCCGCGATCTTCGATCGGGCCCCCGTTCGATCGCTGGAAAATGGTCGAGGCAACGATTTTACAAAATGAGAACGCTGTCGCGTTGTCGCTGGGAAAACGCATGGCCGAGTGCAGCTGCAGTCGAGCTGCGGACTTTCCGCGTGAAATTTCGCGGAGCGTCGCTTTTCAGAGAACTCCGATACTTGCGTGCGATGCGATAATTCGCGGAGAGATTACATGTCGAGAAGATTAATAAGAATCCCGTCTCTTCGGGAGAACTCGAAGTGCGTTCAATTAACATGTTCGAATTGCCGGGAGAAAATTTGTCAGAATCACGAAAACGCGTCACTTCCGGTGCGCGTCGTCGCGAAGATCGTCCCTGAAGATGTCCGCTCGGAAGACCGGGAAAAGCGAGATTTTCCTTGCACCGTTGGTGCCTGGGAAAAGAGAAACGTGTCGTGGCCCGATACGTTCGACGTGTTTTCCTCCATGGAACAGTCAAGGCCGCGGCAAGATAATTATGCAGATAACGGTGATGCTCGCCGGTAACCCAGCTGCGTGGAGGATCTACAGGTCCGTGTTTCCTTTTTGCTCGAACGATAGATAAGCACTCTTATACACACGTACATCTTTCTCCATCTGTCCTTAACATTGATCTTTGATCTTTCCGCGATCCTTTTTCTTTATCGCGTCCGGTTCGAATCGGACACGTTGGCGTGTCTGGTTGTTGCCAGTCTAGAAAAGTTTCTTAGGCGATCGGAACAGTAGGAAGAAACTTGTTCGTGAAACCGGTTCGCGCTCGTTGCGTAATCGTTTATTTGATCCCCGGAGAATGCTGTTGATAGCGTTGTTGCGAACGGCAACGAATTTCGTCATTTTTTTCGTTAGGATTATCCGAGATGAATCGATGTTGTTTAATAGGCTACAGCTTACAGCTACACGCCCTTCCGGTAATCACTCCGATGGAGCTGCCGGATCCGATCTGGCATTCGTTTGCGTGTGCGTTGTTTGTACAGGAGACGAAGGGGAAAATATTCCGGAAGCAGGGTTTATAGAGTCGCAGGAACTCTGATTCTTGAATGATACCGATCGAAAAAACGATCCGACAAGTAGAATTTACAGAATCGCAGGAGAATTGTTTGAATTCTGATTGTCGAACAATACCGATCGGAAAGAAACGATGCGACAGTAGAATTTGTAGAAGCGCAGGTGATTTTTTTGGATAATGATTGTTGAACTATACCGATCGGAAAGAAACGATTCGACAAGTAGAATTTACAGAATCGCAGGAGAATTGTTCGAATTCTAATTCTCAAACAATACCGATCGGAAAGATACGATGCGAAAGTAGAATTTGTAGAAGCTCAGGTGATTTTTTTGGATTATGATTGTTGAACTATACCGGTCGGACAAAACGATCCAACAAGTAGAATTTACAGAATTGCAGGAGAATTGTTCGAATTCTGATTGTCGAACAATACCAATCGAAAAGAAACGATGCGAAAGTAGAATTTGTAGAAGCTCAGGTGATTTTTTTGGATTATGATTGTTGAACAGTACCAAGCTACAGTCGGTGTCTGTTAGAATTAGAAATGATCGATAGAAATTTTGTTTAGAGGAAAATTCGAGCGGTTTTAGTTAGTCATCGACAACGGCGATCGGGTCGTTTTAAACCCTGAGAAACACGGTCCGAGATAAATCCAATTATGCTCATTGCGTTGTCCGTTTAATACACCGGATTCCTATTTACCATCACGCCCTCGTATCTTCCGCCGGAGAACAAGCACGCGAATTGTAATTTCGCGCAGTGCCAATCAAAGTGCGGATTAAATCTGTTAATGGTCAGGCAAAGCTTGTAAATCCATATTCGAAAACCGATTAAGGAGATTTTCCAATTTTCCCCGCTGCCTATTGATTTCGTATGGTTAACACGATTATCGGTACCGGCTCGCGGCCGGCCGAAATTAATATCAGAAAGCTCGCGATTTGCGTGAATTACCGTTTATTGCAGTCAAATGAAGCCGAACGACCCCTTTGCACTCGATGATTTTCCGGGGAAACGTAATCCACCGTTCGTATTACGCGGAAACCGTGCACGCGCGATCGTTTCAATCCCCTAAAAAACGAAAGAAAATTCGATACTTCTCGTTGTTAGGTTCGTGAAAGTTCTCGCTAGAATCCGCGAATCCCACAGGATCCAACGCGTTCGGATTATGCGACGGTGGGACGGTGAATTTGAAGCTTTACGCGGTCGCAAAGTTCTCGATGTCTGTTGTTTATTAATGTTTATCCGAAGGATTGCGAGTACAATCGAATTTGTAACGTTTAAACGTGTGTCGAGTTCCTGGATGAATTATAGAATTTTCTACAATCGTTGTATTTGTTTATCATTTTTTTTAAAAACGTTGTACAGAGTTTGGGGTCCAAGGATGAATTTTTCTAATGTTTAGAAACAGAATTTTTATACGATATTGTTCACATTTGTGTGTAATTATTGTGGTATTCCCAGAAACATAAAGATAACAATTAAATTCAACAATCTATTGCCATATTTCTACATTCGTTTGTTCCTCGACGAATTATAGAATTTTTTAAAATCGTTGTATTCATTTATAAATTGTAAAGACAAGTTTAAAGACAAGTTTTTTTTTTATAAATAACTTGCTTACGGCCTTGCCAGGTCGAATATCTTTTTACAAAATCGAAATCGTGCATAACAATCTCGCAATATCCATAAATATTTTCCGTAAACAATTTCGTTCGACGTAGAATATTTAAAAGCGCGCGGTAAAGGTTATGTTTTCCGTACCGAAAGATCTAAAATCGTGGTAAACGTCGATTCTCGTAAATTTCTCTTAGCTTTTATGTATTAAAACTATTCTCTATTGCACCAAAAGATAGTTGCAATGATTAGAACGAAATAAAAGTTCGAATCTACTATGAAACATAGTAATAAGGTGTAACGCGTGTCTAGACCGCGTTTGAATTCGAGCGCCCTTCGCGCCATTCCCCACGGCAGATGCACGAAGGTCAAAAGTATTTTAAAAATAAGGCCGTAGGCATTGGCAGATTGGTATGGCAGTGGACGTTAAGGGTCGGGTGGCGTTGTAATGGCAAAAAGTTTGCGAAAGGTGAGTAATCGTCGTGAACGATAAACAAACCGGGTTCGTTGGTGTGTACGGTTGCGTTAGTTAGCTGGCGCTGGGTTTAGGTAAATAAAGCCGCGTGCGTAGCGTGTTCGAATGGTTAGAAATCCGAGATCATCAACAAATCGAGTTTTCGCGAGGTAAGGCTCGTGGCTAGACGAGTCCCGACCGACAATGGCGCCCAAGCCTCGCGAATATTGACATTGCCGAAAACATTATCTTCGTTTATTTGATATTATCGTGTCCGCGAGTGACACTTACTGCGTCGCGAATTAATCTTCTTAACCCTCTCGTGATTTTCGGCAGGTTCGTCGACGTGGATAATCGCGAACGCGTCGAGTCGCTCGGGTCCGCTAGGTTATGCGAAAAAAAATGTTTTCGGCACGTATAGTAGCGACGCGTGAACCCTGAAGGGTTTTACAGTTATACTGCAATGTGGCACATTTGCAGAACCACGGAGGAAGTTGTGTGGGTCTAGAGTTGCGATATTATCTCCGCGGAGATATCGTCGAAGTCGATATAGGAGAGTGTGCGTGGAGAAGGCGTGTGAGTTCACCGTTTTAAGGGTTAGGGAGTCATTCCTGTTAGTCAGGGTGATCATCAAAAGATCTATTCAATCACCTGGTGTGGACAGTTCAGGGCAGCTAGTTTGGTTGTAGGGTCGGGATTGGAGATAGACAAGATGGACCAACAGTATTGTCTACGGTGGAACAATCATCCAGCCAACCTCACAGACGTTCTCAGCTCGTTGCTCGCCAGAGAGGCACTCTGCGACGTAACCCTGGCATGCGTCGGAGACACATTCAAGGCGCATCAGACGATACTCTCCGCGTGCAGTCCGTATTTCGAGAACATTTTCCTTCAGAACACCCATCCCCATCCCATTATATTCCTGAAGGATGTCAACGACACAGAAATGAAGGCGTTGCTGCACTTCATGTATAAGGGAGAAGTTAACGTTAGTCAGCATCTGCTACCGATGTTCCTTAAAACAGCCGAGGCGTTACAGATTAGAGGCCTCACCGATAATAGTGTAAATAACAAGGCCGAAGAGAAAAGCCCGTCGCCAGAGCCTGAAACGCAAACCGGCGTTAGGCACACCGACTCCCCTAATCTTCAGCCTCTGCCTGAAAAGAGGAAAAGAAAGGCTTCGGGCAGCTACGATGTTTCCCTTAGCGGTCCACCCAGCGAACGGTTCATGTCCGATTCTCAGGTGTGTACCTCCTTCTCAGGTGTATTTCCTCTTTATTTACATCTCTCATTTTAACTGGTATAGTTTCTTTCTATTCTGCTTCTATGTTCTGTTCAAAACCTCTCTGTTCTTTTTCTTCAAGATTAAATCATTCTAGAAAACATTGCATCATTTTTAAAATTGTTCTATAGTCTTCCACCGTTACATTGCTTCATTTGTTGTATAAATTCATTTCTTGCAGCTTAACAGAAAGTTCTTTCTTTTTCTCAAGCGATTTTATTCACTTTTCATGGATATAAGCTGCAGCAACACATTTTTAAAACGGAGTAAAATGCATTCTGTTCTTTCCCTTCACGATTAAATCATTTTAAATAACATTGCAACATTAATAGTAAGATCTTTCTCTTTCTCAAGTGATTTTATTCATTTCTCATGGATATAAGCTGTTGCAATATATTTTTAAAACGGAGTAAAATGCATTCTCATCTTTTTCTTTATGATTAGATCACTTTAAAAAACATAGAGCATCAACATATAACTAAATAATCACAATGAACGTAATTGTAATACGTGTCAATGCGTTTTTACAGACACTTTAATAGTTCTTTAAACGTTGGAAATGTTTTAGTTTTATTTGTTGCAATTTTCAATCGATTTTCTTCTTTTCCGATTATTATTTTGAAAACATATGCTCCCGCGTGCTCGCGCGCATGGCTTTGTGCATGCGTGCGTGCGCGCATATCTATACACCATGTATGTGTAACAATATAATCACATGTGTGTCTCACAAAATTTTGTTACGCGTAGCGTCGAAAATTTGGAGATAATGATCGTATTTCGTTATCTGCACGCATCGCGCGCGTGTGTGTGTGCGATTGCACAGCTTTCCAAATACCTTCTTGCGACCTTGAGAAATAAAGCAGAAGCTAATCTGCGTTTTAAAACGCCGATTAATTATTTATAGCATCGTATTATATCATTATATATTTTCCCTGAAATCTTTCCCTCTATTGCACAAAGGCGTTTGGTAACGAAAGATGATTTACAATAAACGTTAATGCATAGAAAGACTTCTAATCACATGGTAAAGCTTGAGCGAATCAAATTCAAATCCAATTGTGCCACACGCATGTTACAAACAGTCTGAGTACATTTAAAATCCGTGTGATTTCCATTTATTGTTTCCAGGCATCCTCGCAATGTAGTTACAAATCAAGTCCTCCTGTGATTCCAAAGTTAAATAATGCCTTGGGAGGCGAAATGGAAGATGGCGGTCGACCTATGTCTCCTTCGTCGCAGCCACAACCGTCTATCAAGCAAGAGTTAGATCATCACTTAGACTTCCATGACAACATCTCCCTCCCAGTAAGTGACTTCTCATCTGTATTTTGTACTTTGTATTGTAGTGGAAACTTAGTCACATTTTGCATGCCGATTACCTATTCTATGTAGTATGTATATAAGTTTACCGTAGAAAGTCATTTAGAATTCTGTACTTCTTTTTACAAATGTACTTGTTTTTCATCCAAATGGTACATTTCAATTGCAACCGTAGACGTAGTTGGTGTAGCTGTTTTAGTGGTTCTTTCGAAGTGTGTATTAGAAAAGTAGATTGTCTTTTTTGTTTCGTTGGTTTCATTATGTACTGTTTTATTTCAGCAGATTACTGTTGCTTTTCTCGTTATTTTCTCTGTACAAAGAGTTACACTCTCGTGCGTGGCTACGGAACAACGGATAAATATTGCGCACCAAAGCCATATAGTTTCGTTGCTGTTCCCATAATCGATTCGCTGTTAATATCCTACAACTGGTTAGTGCGAACAGACATAGGAAGGAAGGGATGTTTAAACATACAGATGCTAAAGAGAAACAGTTGTCCTCTTGTACGCTAAAACAGCAAAAATCAGAGATGTGTTGATTAAACACATATCCTTTCCTTCTCTGTTGACAGACCAGTGTGGAGTGGGAAGTTCAGAGAGATGGGAAGAGTGACGAAACTATGGATATACAGAATATGCCCCAAAATCAACCAGATTCTGCTGTTGTACACATTTCTCGTGAAAGCGCCATCATGGCTGGCGGTTCTCTGTCTGTCAATGTGTCAGGGACCACGTCCGAGTCTAACAGTGCTTCTCAGAAGTCGTTGAGAAATCAATCCGTCTCTCCTAAATCGCATTCGCACAAAAACAGTAACTTGAAATCGCTGTTGAATCTGTTGTCAGACAATACGAGTATTAAGAGCACCCAAGCAAACATTAACGCGCGTAGGTCGACGGTAGGGAATCAGCACCAGGAAATGTCAGTGATACAATCCACCCCGAGTAGTGTGTCGCAGCGTAGTACCGTTCAAAGCAGAAAAGCTGGTAGATTCAGAGTTAGTTGGCTAGACATGTATTCTTGGCTTCAGTACGATGAGAGGTCAAACCTCATGTTCTGTAAATACTGTAGAAAATGGAGCGATTCCATTCCTGAAATTCGCACTTCCTTTGCTGCTGGTAATGGTAATTTCAGGCTGGAAATCGTGAACCACCATGATAAATGTAAGGCTCATAATCTGTGTGTTGCCAAAGAGAGCGAAGCAAAAGAAAGTTGCACTTGTATAATGGAAACCTATTGATGCCACATTGTATAATAGCACTTTTGTTACAACTTTGCTCAAGATTCAATGAAATTTCAAGTATTTAAATATCTTTTTGTTACGCTCTCGTTTCACTGCAGAAATATGTATGCTCCTTTCCTTATCAGTCAGTCGTTATTCTGTATGCGTGCTCGTTTCGTGTTCTCGATTATTTATAGCTGTATATGCAATTTATTTGTTGTTTCCTAGCTAAATTAACGTAGTCTACCCGCATTTAGTTGGCATGCTTGTTCTGCAAACGGTCTCTTCGTTTCTATGCTCGATTTTATTTTAAGAAATGCATTAAATATATAAAATATAAATTTTATTCTCGTTATTGTACTTTCGTACAAACATTTCCAGTTATTTAAATGCGTATGGAAAGAGGTCGGCGACACTACGATCTTGATTTTCTTTTTCTTTTAAGAAGATACGTTTATGTTTACACGAGAGTGTTTCGTTTGAACTTTATTGCATTATTTTTGAATACGTTCATTTAAAGAACCTCGGAAAGCCTTTAAGTTTTTTTTTCAATCTTAGATACTTTAATGGAATGATTATTACATTGAAAACAATATTGTGAAATACAGTTAGAAAGAAAAGAATCGCCAAAGCGTGTGCATTTGTCAATTAATGTGTTACTGTGATGGATATTCCCGTGTTCAATTTTAACAAAAAAGATTAAATATTTTTATTAGAAGTTGTACTGTCATTGTCTCGCAATATATTTACGTAGGAACTTGATTAGATTTAGAAGAGTAACAGTTACTTAATTTCTCCGATCGTTTACTATCATTTAAGTTGATATTGTAAATAGCAAATAAAATGCGGCTGTTAAAAAATTCAGTTCTATTATTTGCATGTGTGAATTGTTGATTTGTTAATATCGATCCTTTCGAATCAGCCCCAGTGCATGAGACTAATACCAGAGGAATTGCGAAAATCCTCGAATTCGATCACTATAATAAGCAATGGTAATTCACAAGGATCATGTTCTGTGCAAAGAATTATCCCCTAAAGTTTATTCACCCTCTGTGTACGAGACTAATGTTGGAAAAATGTTCATTAAAATCAGACTGTATCCTCGACCAAACAAAGCAATGGTAATTCATCAGGATCACATTCTGTGCGAAGAGTCAACCCCTAAAGTTTATTCAACCCCTGTTTACGAGACCGATACTAGACAAATTGCGAACAATTTCAATGAAACAATTGCATAGACTGAATCCTCGAATTCGATCACTATAACAAGTAATGGTAATTCATAAGGACGATGTTCTGTGCAGGGCCATCCAGTCGGAGTGCTCGGCGAGGAGGGCGGCGCCACGACGGGCGCGCTAAGCGATAGCGTGTCAGGAATTGAACCGTCTGAACACCATAATCCCCCAGAAATGCTCGACGGACTCGATGGTAAGACCTCCATACATTTGTCATATGCAATCAAAAATTCCATCTAGACCTGACGTACTTCCCTTCGCCCGTCGTATCCAACCCGAAGGCCGTTTCGTGGGGGCGCGAAACGGCGTCGCGACGCGCGCGCAACAAGTTAAACACGTGGGCGGTGGTTTCTCTGTGTTTCGTGAATTGACGCGTGGCCCGCCCCGGAATCAACAAGTGTTTCCATCCACAATTACCATCGGGAAACTTTGCCATGTGAAACTCGCGGTCGCATTTGGCGGCGGCGCGCGGGGAACGACGTCACGTCTAAGAAATCGAGGGAGATGTGCATGCACGTTTGCAAGGATTTACTTTTTTTTTCCGCGTCGAGTCGTACATAGGCGTACGAAGCGAGCATCCCTCTATTTCCGAGTCTGGCAAGCGTAGTGAGTGGTAAAACTACTGTTTTCTTTTTTGTTTTTCATAAAGGAAATACGAAAAATATTTAACAACAACACGAAACAGAATATTTCTTGTTGGATGTGTATCTTACCGTACATAGAAAATCCTCTCTTCTGTTCGATGTATATACGTGTACGCGCGCGCGTGCCCCTATGTACATACGAGCATAACCACACATATACATACATATATATGTATATATTATATTATCCTTGGTGTTGTGGTGATGGTATCGTGCATTTGCTATGTCGCTGTTAGATAGAATGTACCGGATATTTCATAATTCTGGTCAGACCGATTCTGCAGCTGGAAATTTGACGAAAATTGAGAAAATTCCATTTAAATACCAGTCGAGTATTTGTGGTACTATGGTACATGAAACAGCAGTGTGATGAAATAAACAGTTATTTATTCAGGACGTGCGTGCTCGACTGAGATTTCAATTGGATTTTCTTGATTTTCGTCTTGTTTGCAGCCATAGAATCGACCCGACCAAATTTCTACCACGAATTATGGAACACTCGGTGTGTACAATGAATAATTGAAAGAAGACGGTTTTGGGACGAAAGGAAAAAGGAAAAAATAAAGACTCAAAGTTACAGCAAATGGACCGTACTCCTGTTTGCCTGGAATCTTTGAGATGGTGTGTGGCCGGTGATTGCGTACGTGGTCCCCCGTATATGTGTTTAATACCCCTCATCTTTTTGTTGTTGTTTTCTTGCTATACCTTCTCTACATTATATACATATATACATCTCGGTGGATCTGTTTCACGAGGCCCAGGATGTAACGGAACCATGTGCGTTCGTGTGCGTGCGTGTGCAGAACGAATGCGATTCTCTGTGTGTATGCGCGCGTGCGAGAAACATGTGTATATATATATGTGTCACGTGACTCTATTTTTATATATGTACATATATATATTATATATTTTATTCTGTATACAGGGTGTCTCAGCTGAAGGAGACACCATGTATATTATATCTAATGATATACACGCGTGTATGCAGATACATATGTATACGTATATTAGATATTATATGTGTATATATATATACATATATATGACTACGGCGTGATTCTCTATGCATGCCTTTACAAACACTGTTTTCTCTGTCCTCTTACAAATTACCTTTTTGCCATCGTCTCTTACATCACCGTATATACCTAGCCGATCTTAATCTTACATTCTCACGTGTCTCTCTTGCGCTGTTTACTTTGAACCCACACACGTTCACCAGGAAACGGAGGCATAGCAACAAAATACTCTCCGCGCGAGTCTTCGTTACGCAATCGATCAATCGACCGCGAATCTCGCAACCGTAATGAAAAATCGCCGTTGCGCAACCGGAGAATCAGCAAGAAGCTGGTCTCGTAGCGAATTTCTTTTTATCGGGAAACACACCCCCGACAGTCTTTTTGGGAACTCTGCTTTGTCCTCGTTCTCGTCGTTCGATCTTGCCGATTATGGTTCGAAGAATCATGCAGAAATTAAGGAATCGTCAGTCTGGTCTCTCCGCAGGTCCGTCGATCTCGCAATTGTCCCGACGTCGTTCTCTTCTCTCGATTTTCCTTTTCGTTTGAAGATTGACGCAGGTGTGACGAAGTGCGACGAAGTTCGACGAAGTTCGACGAAATTCTGCGTCTCGCTTTGTACCGGACCTTCACCGCGCGAGCCCTTCATCTTCTCGTTCGAAGTGTCTTCTGTTCTTTTTCTTTCTATCTTCAGTCTCTTCTTCTTTTATTTCCACTCTTTCAGTTCTCTTATTGATTGTTGATTTAGTTGTGTGACGACGTGTTGTGCTAGCCTTGCGTTTTGTTGTTCTATCTTATTTCTTGATTATTTATTGGATTACTGATGATGACTTTTGAACAACCGTAGGTGTGCGCTTTTTTGGTTCCTGTATTAATTCGTGACTTGATATTGATCGTTTTCTTTCTTTCTTTCTACTTTTTGTTTTCGTTGTTGGTACGAGTAGGCATTTGTACGTCTCTTTTTCCGGCAACGTACTACTTATTGATTATGAGTGTGGTGTTTCTCGATTGTCCTTCGTAAACACTGTTGATTGGAGTATTTTCATTGAGAGAATTCCCCTCTTTTCTCTGCAACTGTTTTGACTTGACGTAGAAGTGTCAGTTCAGATATTATACATATATACGTTTACTGTCCCACCAGTCTTTGCGAAAGTTCATAGATTTCTTCAACCATCGCGTGAACCAACAATAATACGATCTTTAATCTTGGCAATGTTCAATTGTTGAATGTAGTGTTCAGGTTATTGAAAGATAAAATACGTTTTCATTTAACTCTCATTGCTTGCGATTGACTTGGACAATTTTCAACACTGTATCCAGAGTATGTCCACTATATGATATCGGCGCTACAGGTCCGATCAAAGATACAGAAATTAGCAATTTTGCAGTATTATAATTTCAACGTTTCGGTTCGGTTTTGAACCAGTTACAGTTTAGTACAGTTCAAACCTTCTTATTGACAAGTACCATTTCATTTACTTTGATTTTCATTCTGTTTTCTCACAATTAGCAAATATGTATAACTACCTAATTGTCATAACTATTAAATAGTCCGTTTAATTAATAACAAATACTAGTACATTAATTTCCACAGACGCGGACTTCTCTTGATGATGGTTCAAAACCGAACCGAAACGTTGAAATTATAATACTGCAAAATTGCTAATTTCTGTATCTTTGATCGACCCTGTAGCGCCGATATCATATAGTGCATATACAAAATTTACAATCGTTAAAACTGGAGATTTGTATCCAGAGTGGCCAGATGAGGGGAGGGGGCACGAATTGAGGGGAAAGAGTTACCCCGAGTGGAGACACGAGTCTGGCTACTCTGACTGTATTTTATTTATTTAGGGTTAACCTTCGCAAGGTAATACAGCTTCAGACTTTTGAAAAGAATTTTTATATGAATACAATTAAATCTATTCGTTTACTTTTCATCCTGTGTTATTCTTTATACCAAATTTATTAAAAACGAAGCTATTTATGAAGTTCATTTGTCGGGGTCTAAGAGACCCCACCTTACTATTTACGTGTTATTAGACCTTACCTTGCGAAAGTTAAAATCGAGCTCAGGGGGAAGCACATAAATTTGAAAATCAGCCCGGACAGAATAATTCGCGAATTTTATTTGCTCGAGGTAATTCAAGTTCTATCGTCGATCGAATGTCGCGGAGTATTTATGTATGTATAATATTTGTCGTTGCCACGTGAGGTGTATTCGTTTACACAGTTTTGTTTGTTTTCCTTCTAGTTTTTCTCCTGATTTGATACATATATATTATATATATATATTTGTCTCTCTCTCTCTCCATTGTCTTATGATGAACTTCTAGTAGAGATTGTCGGTAAACCGCCTGATGATCTGCTAAGCAATTATTGAAATCGGGATCTTGTAATTCCAGGAACAACGAACGGAACTAGCAAAAAAGACAAGGATATAAGTAAAGACGGTCAGAATAAATTAGAACAGTCGAACGGTCTCGGCGCGGAGAGCTGTAAGCTCTGCGGGAAGAGTGTGGCCAACATAAAAAAGCACATGAAATCGCATTTCCCCGATAAGTATCAATGCCAAATCTGCCTGATATCGTTAACGAGGTCCGACAATCTGAAAAGGCATATTAAATTGAAGCACGGCATACGAGAGGGATCGTTGATATCGCCGTTCATGCGTCTCGAGCACAAGCACTTTCTAGCGAAATCGGAATCGGCTTACCTCACCTAGGCTTCTCGCGCTAAAAATCACGAACAAACCTATTCGAATTCAATCGAATAGGAAAACAAAAACCGCTCGAACCGCAAAACAAAACATACTCTAACAATGGACATCGAGAAAACCAAAAAAAAAAAAACAAAAAAAACAAAAAAAAAAGAATAAAGGAAACATCGAGAAAGGCCGAGAATCACGGAGACGATATCGTCTCGATAAACCTCGGCGCCGATTTCACCGAGCGCCTCGCTCGCTACTATTTTAATCGTAATTTTGTCCCTCGTTTAAATTATTCTCCTTAATTACGGCTTCCGTAATTAATTTATTTATTGTCGTGCGTCTTAGTTTCTAGTGTTTAACTTAAGGGTTTTTGTCTTCAGTTTTCTTTTTTCACCTTTTGTAAGCGTTTTGATTCCTGGCCGTATCTGACGATTTGTAGGTCAGGGTCTTTTGTAGATGTTTCGCCAATTATACCGGGTGAGTCGCTTAACCGCACCACCCGAACTCGTCGTTCGCCTGCCTGGTCGTCGAACGAAAAAAGTTTGAAACGAAACATTCCTAATGCGGATCATTCATTTTCTGATTGTCCGATCGAAGATGCGAATCATTCCATTGTTGTCGGTCAATGTCCGACAACGTTTGCTTCGACATTTTTTTCGCTGCGACGAAAGTGGTAGGTTGCACGTGTGAATTTAGGCGATACAGCTAGGCGACTCTCTCGGCACATAGATCTCACGGAGTAATTATAAATTCGAGAGTACAAAGAAAGGAACAATATCTGCGTGCTCGGACGAGAGAGAGAGAGTCTGCTGTATACTGTGTTCATGTATTATAATACTACCTCCAGCGGATACCGTGAAATAGTGTTTAAAAAAACCGGATAGCATCTTTTTTGCTCCCCGAATCCTGTGTCTCGGCAGGTGAGATTGTTTTATCGTGGACTCTGCGTTTCCACGGGTCTTCGCAGAACGAAATAATTCTACGAGAGAGAGAAAGACAGATATTATTCCGATTTCGAACCCTCTCTCTGTTACGGCGCATGGGACTGAAATTTCACGTTGATTTCGGCCACGCGGTATATTCCGTCGGCAAGAACCTCGAGATACATTGCTTTCGATTAGATTTGCATAAGAGAGAGATACGCGTAGACAGTTTTTTTTCCGAACACCACCCGGTACACTCGCGGAATCGTTCGACGTTAATATTCGGTTGTTGCGCCACAAACTAAATACCTTCTCGGACGCATAGCGATTCGCTTTTTAGTCCGAGAACGGTCCAACAACGTCGTCGTACTATTTTCTAATTTGACAGCGGATTCGATGCGATTACGACAAAAACGAGTAGGTGTAATTTAAACCGGTAAAAACATTATATTCAACTTATTAAACGTATCAAGACAGATGATAAATTTTCAGTTTGTTGTTCAAAATCAAGTTTATTTTCCGTAAAGATCCGCTGTCTATTTATACTTGTTCACGTTCAGGATACACTTCTTACTAAGTCTTTCGTCGTAATGTGTCGTCGTCGAAAGTGATATTTCGTGCTGTTTCTTGGATCGTGTAGTTCTACCATCTCCTTGAGTTCGTGTTCATGTGTCCAGGTTAATCGAATTTTCGACAGTGTTCGTGCTGTAATTTCGTGTCTTGGGAGTTTCGCGCGTCGCAATCGAATATGAACGATCATACTAGACTATTAGGGTGTCTCCACGCAGTTCCATGCCCGGTGTCAAACTATAGTAACGCCAGTCTTGTTCCACAGATGGAGGTGATCAGTATTAAGTGACTATTTATATACGCATATTTATAGATTCTATATTATACATTTTTATACTATTTATACACAATATATATATACAAACATATATATATACATATATATATACATAACATAGGTTGTGAATGACGTCGAAGACTGAGTATTAAAAAAGAGAAATGATAAAAAGAAAGAAGACGAGTCGGAGACCCCACTGGCGGTTTTCGGCTCGAATCAAAATAGTCAATGATGAACTAGTCTCTGAGGCCTGAAGGCTGTTGCAAAGAACAGACTTTTCATAGTAGAGGGGTTTTGTTTAATGGTGCCTTTCCTTTTAAGTACAATACTCGACCTACAATGATCGAATAATCTCGATGATATATAATAATTACATAGACATATAGACACATAGAATATAATAATAAAATAAAGAACATCCATGTAAAACGTAGAAAACTAATATGCTGAAACACACGACACACGGTCCCTTTTCTCCATCGACAATTGATCATCTGTGAATCATCGATCAACCCGGCGCAGCGCGAGGCCAAGATCAAGCAACGACACAAGAATTACAAAACGGAGAGAAAAAGAAAGACGAATCAGATAACCGAAAGAACAAATCTTTGGGTGGAGAGCCAAAATGGAAAAGGATACATAAAAACAAAATACAAAGAAACGGAGCGAATCAACACGTTCAAGGGCTTTTTTCACACGCAACTTCTTTTCTCTATTTACAGATACAACGCTTATAACCGGTCGGTCCAACGAGAAACTTCGTAATCTGTCGGAGTTTTTCGAGAGGATACCGCACAGCGACACTAGCAAGTGCAAACTGTGCGATAGGGTCGTGTCCGACACACAGAATCATTTCGTCACACACAATAACGGGAATTACGTGTGCCCGATGTGCGGCTGCCGTCGAACTCGGCTCATTAACTTGATGGGTCATATCAAACTGAAACATCCCGAGATCGAGACTGTGCAGATTCGAATGGCGTTCAGGTCTTTCTCTTGATATTTATTGTTCCCGACGAACATTTACACGATTTAACTGCAGTGCCATTTTGTAGATCGACGTACAGCGAGAATCTCTTTCCCCATGACAAGAAGGGACATTTAATACAGGATGTAGTCTGTTGAAGAATACTCCACATAGATTTCCTTTCATCTGTTAACGATCTAGAGAGTGTAAGACAACGATTATTCTTTTTACATTTATGTATTTTCACTCAACCAATGTAGCCCTATAAAATGATCTTTATTTTAATCCATACTTACGTGATTTCTTTTTACGCAGATGAATATTTTCATTATTTTCACCTCTTTAAGATGAATGTCAGCAGCTAAAAAGAAATGCGTGTCGAATAATCTTCAACCAACTATACCTGTACAAAGCATACATGTCTTTCTCTAGATATTTATTATTCCCGACGAACATTTACACGATTTAACTGCAGTGCCGTTTTGTAGATCGACGTACAGCGAGAATCTCTTTCCCCATGACAAGAAGGGACATTTAATACAGGATGTAGTCTGTTGAAGAATACTCCACATAGATTTCCTTTCATCTGTTAACGATTTAGAGAGTGTAAGACAACGATTATTCTTTTTACGTTTATGTATTTTCAATCAACCAACGTAGCCCTATAAAGTGATCTTTATTTCAATCCATACTTAAGTGATTTCTTTTTATGCAGATGAATATTTTCATTATTTTCACCTCTTTAAAATGAATGCCAGCAGCTAAAGAGAAATGCGTGTCGAATATTCTTCAGCCAACTATACCTGTACAAAGTATACAAGCTTCTCCATTGATATTTATTGTTCGCAGAAAAAAAACTTTTAGGTAGAATAGTTGTGAAAAACGTGTAGGTGCAGTGAAATTGTTCGTTACAGTCTGAAAATTTCTTTTCGGCCGACGTTCTAGCAGCTTTACGATTCCACGGGTATCGGGGCTGGACTCGCGTACTTATCAACCCCTGCGCGAGAACCGGCGGTGAAATTTGCAACGTTTTCGATCCCCCCGGTGTCGCTCGCAGCATTATTGCGCACCGTTCAAGTTTCCCGTGTCGCGACGGATAAGCGGATTTCACGATTGACGAGCGTGTGCGAGAGTCGACGCGTTGACATGCTGGCCGATTAAACCAAGATCAATCGGGAAAACTAGAAACAGCTCGTAAACTCGTCCCTTATGTACGGGGGTGATCGATCCTGATGGAAAAGTCGTTCAACGGTACAATCAAACGCGAAATAGCTTCTGTAATGTACTATCTGTAGAATTTCTTCTGGCCAGCTGTAACTATGTACACCGGTGCTATAACGTTTCGCATGGTGGGCGTGTCTTTTCGGTGAGATGGGGATGGAAAATGTATTAGCAGCCAATGAAACGGCGTCGTAATGCGTTTCATGGGACTCCATGTTAGCGCTTTATCCTCGTCCAGAGCGATTCAACCTTTTCGTTAGGTGCGTTGAATATTAATTATTGAACAGCGGATTTGATGGATTTCTTCAAAATCTTCAAATCATCCCCAATCTGTCAGACGTATTAAAACAGAAAATCAATTCTCTATTTCACTCCAGTTTGTTGCAATCCAGGACGAAACTGTTTCGTCTCGCATAAAGATCCGTTGCCTGTTAATTATAGTAGTCGTATCGCTGCAACAACAAGGTTCTTCGAATTTATCGCTGATTAGATGTATTCAACAAAACCGAATAAACATTTATCCCCGTCCAGAAGTGATTCAACCTTCTCGTTAGGTGCGTTGAATATTAATTATTGGACAGCGGATTTGATGAATTTCTTCAAAATCTTCAAATCATCCCCAATCTGTCAGACGTATTGAAACAGAAAATCAATTCTCTATTTCACTCCAGTTTGTTGCAATCCAGGACGAAACTCTTTCGTCTCGCATAAAGATCCGTTGTCTGTTAATTATAGAAGTCGTATCGCTGCAACAACAAGGTTCTTCGAATTTATCGGTGATTAGATGCATTCAACGAAACCGAATATACAGGATCGAGGAGAGTCTCTTCGAACTAATCGATCACAGCCTCCTTTTCGGACGGTATTTTCTGCAAAATATAAATGAAGGTTTCCCGGCAGGTTTCGAGAGGAAAAACTGTAGTTTCGGCATCTGGCTCGCGCCATTATTCAGGAGAGCAGCTTCGAAATAAGTCGGTCCCGTGAGTGCACGGTTTTTGTCGGTAATTCATTATTGACCGTGTGCCAAGGGGGTAGAGAGAATCCGTCGCGATGAATTCCGTGAATTTCTGCCGCGACATTCGCGAAGGGTGTCCCCTTCATGCTCAGTCGTCAGAGAGCAGACATGTTGTCACATCCCGGAAAGCCAGCAAGAAGCTGCTCTGGTACTCTCTCTCGCGCGACGACGACGACGACGAGAAACTGGCGTCGACGTTTAAAGTCGGAAGCACGGTTATGGGCTCGTACATTTAGCGCCAGGCCAACGGTACGACGGAGCCAAATGGAAATTAGTATAACGAGACTTTCTCCGGTCTCGGTCAAAGGGCGTCTCACGGTTAACGATAAAAAGCGTTTTATCGTTTTGCGTCGGTCCATGACGACGCGGGCCATCGGTCCCGTCACCGTTGCATTTAATTACATAGCGCCTCCTCACTCTCTCTCTCTCTCTCTCTCTCTCTCTCTCTCTCTCTCTCTCTCACTCTCACTCCCCTCTCTCCACCTCTTCATTAGCGTAATTATTCTTTTTGCTCGTATTTTGCGAACCCCGGGCAATCGATCTACGGGGAGAATGGTTCCATCTTCGTCTTACTTGCGGTGTCGCGACGCCTCCGAAGCGTCGGTTTGCATCTTAAGGAGCTCCGCCGCAATGACAGCTGGCGAGCTTCAGTTTTTATTTCGGCGAATTATGCGGGGATCCGTCGGGAAATTGTGGGAAAGTCTCGCTGCATTATTGGAGGAGCCGTGCTCGTTCTTTAAAATGATTTTTGGTAGAATTTCTTTTGGATGCGTGATTACCTTCCACGAGGAATGTACACTTTAACTTGGCTCGAATTTCTCATTAATGTAATTCAGTGTTTCTTTCAGTTAAGATCATAGCGTCGAACATAAATTACCGAAAGCGAAACCGTGGGAATTTTTAATGAGAGTACGGCGTTGTTGGTTAGTGAGCGAAATAGGAATTTTTTCAAGCCCAGTCGTTAGGTATTAGAACGTGTCAGCTGTCGGAGGAAATTATGAAATTCGGATAAAATATTCTTGCTTGAAATTCAGCACGTTTCAATTAGCCTGGATTTCTTGCAGAGACTCGCGTAATCGCTTCGTAATCCACGCAGAAATAATATTATCAACGGCGGGATTGATTTTTGGATTTGATAACGCGCCGCATTCTTTCGAACGATTTTCTTATCGTTGTTTAGTACGATCTTCTCGGGCTTTATCAAAACTTCGTTCGCAATATATCACGAGAACAGACATAACGAAATAATTTCGAGATCCTCCGAATAAAACGACGCCACCCAGAGAACGTCTCGTCGTCCAGTGAAACTAATCAGTGCCGATCGCGAATTCATAACACTTCCGCGAGGTTCGTTCATTCGAGTTTCTCCAGGGTTCGAATAGTTTCCCGGTCGGTCGATTTCTTATTCCCGATCGGCGTCCATTTTCATCTCGAGCGCGCTTTTCGCTCGACCGTGTTATTCCCTCTCTCTCTCTCTTCCCGATAACCATTACTTCCGCCTTGGTGGATCGCTTCTTTCTGGATCTCCGGGCGCGTCCATCGATCTCGAACAAAGTGGCTTCCGAGGACGAAACAGCGTATTATAGCTCCACGGGTCGCGGGGGCTATCGGTTGTTTAATATTCCCTGGCGGGCGCGACTAAGATCCTTTCAGGAGAGGACACCCCTAGGCAGAGGAAGTCTCGATAGATTCTAGAGGTGGAGGTAGACAGAGCTAGAGGGAGGAAATCAGAAAAAAAGTAAACAGAGCTAGAGGGAACTAGACAGAACAAATTAGATAGAGCTATGGAGAGCTACAGAGGGAAGGGGTGAATTAGAACAAAGTTAGTGCTAGAGGAAGCTACATAAAAAAAGGTAGACAGAGCTAGAGGGAGCCAGACAGAACAAATTAGATAGAGCTATGGAGAGCTACAGAGGAGGGGGTGAAATAGATCAAAGTTAGTGCTAGAGGAAGCTACAGAAAGAAAGGTAGAACGAGCTAGAGGGAGGAAATCAGAAAAAAGTAAACAGAGCTAGAGAAAGCTAGAAAGAACAAATTAGATAGAGCTATGGAGAGCTACAGAGGAGGGGGTGAAATAGAAGAAAGTTAGTGCTAGAGGAAGCTACATAAAGAAAGGTAGACAGAGCTAGAGGGAAGAAGTTAGAACAAAAGGGAGCTACACAGGAAAAGATAGACAGAGCTAGACAGAGGAAGATAGATACAAGCAGAGGGAGGAAGCTGGAGCAAGTTAGAGGGGAAGAAACAAAGATGGATACGGAGAAGTGTAGCAATAAATACGAGGAGAGTATAGACTAGAGAGAGAGAGAAAGAGACGAACAGAAGGGGTTGCGTTTGGTGGAAGCGAAAGGGGTAGCAGAGGAAGAGGCTCCTTAGGGGCTAGGGGTCCTTCCCCCGATAAGCTCCTTAAAGGCATATCTTCTCGCCCTTATTACGGGCTAGGGCCGTGCTTCACGGATGAACGGTTGAAGTGGAGAGTCGACGACTGAGGTGCTCAATAAGAGGATCACCGTTCGGAGAGAGGTGTACCTACTGCAAAGAGTTTCGTTTTCTCGAGTACACGCGACAAGAGGCTTTCGCCTCTCCTCTCTTGCTTTAAACTCCGCTAGCTTAGCCAATGGAGGAGAAACAGCCTCCCTCGGATTGTTGCTACCAGAAACTAAACCTACCCACCTGTCTGGCAGGTAGCTTGTCACAACTTGCGGCTCTCTCCATCCCCCAGGAGACCACCCCGACCAGAGTTTCTTCCTGGAAATTATCAGGCTTCGAATGCTGCTGGGAAATGGATCTCTCTCACTCTCTCTCTTCCCCTTCTCCTCAGTCCCCGCTCGACTCCGAAATTATCAAACGAGGATGTTCCCGAGGGTTTCTGTGTTTGTTTCTTTGGAGTTTTTCTCCGTTGAAAATAGTCGGAGGTTCCCTTTGGATTTTTCTCTGTTTCGTTGCGACTTCTTTTTCGGTACTTTCCGCGGTCACCCCTGTGCAGGACAGCTGCTCGAAACGGTTGTTTTTCGAAGCATTAACAAGCCGACAGTGTGCGCAGGACCACGACCCAGCCTCGCGCAAATTATTCTCCGCGGACGCGAGCGAGCTGTACGCCGCGTGAATATTATACCTAACTCCTCTGAACTTTTCCGCTAGCTGGTTATTACTTGGTGACTATGATTTTTCCGAAATGGATCTTGGGAAATATTAGAGGAGTACATTGAAAAGTCCCTTTTCAATCGAGCGCGGCGATTCAACCCTGCGAGGTCTGCATCCCCCGGTGAAATTATATGTCTTGTTCGTGTAAATAGAATCGAAATTATTTTAGTATATTTTATACTAGGGTTAATTAATATAGGGTTAACATTTAACTGGAGCATTTAATATTTGAAAGAATAAATATAAATTTTCCTGCGGATTTCCTGCGGAACAGGACTGCGATACCGTCGCTTAAAAGAAATCGTGGGATTCATCGATCGAACGTCACCCGGTTTATTACAGTTCCGAGCACCACTCTCCCCTTGTCCTCGATCATAATTTAATCAGACTTAATATAGTATTTAGCCACGGCTAATCTCTTTAGAATTCCGCGTCATTTGAATCCCGAATTATTCAAATGGCCGGGCATTACTTGTGCATCCGGGGGGTATTCGGGGCTGTGTGTAACGTTTGTGCAAACTGAATGTTTGCCCACTAAAACGTTCGGATAATATGAAATTCAGATTTAAACGCGTAATTCAAATCTCCCCCGAGGCGCGCTTATCTTCTTTGTGCCTAGTCATGTATATACACCCGTGTACAACTTCAATCAAACAATTCCGGCACCGCGCGAATATTGTCTTTTTATTCGACCGTGTTTCGTAAACAATCTCTCGGGAATTGATCATACAATTCTTTGTAAAACGTCTGTATTTATTCTTTGACGAAGAACGACGATTTTTAGAATCGTTTAGAATCGAATTAGAAATAATTACAATAAAGGAAAACAATCTGAGCAAAGTTTGAAACGATTAATTTCATATCTTCGAAACTATTCACCCCGTGGAAAAATATGTTAATCCTCGTACGCTCTTCATATGTGGTTGCATAAATAAATCCTAGAATAATATTTCATCCCTTGCTACTTCACATTTCAAATCTACGAATTACGCTTCAATTGTAGCGTGACATTTCGAAGAAATATATTTCGCAACATAGACAAAAAGAAATCAATCGTTTTACAATATTTGATATAGGCAATTGAGTGAATTGTCACCCTGATATTTTCGTAATACAAACGGTTTTCGGTAAAAATCGCGAGAAAATAAATTTTTTTTCTTTTTTTTATTAAGCTATGAAACCCCACATGGGATTGTTAGCAGCATGCACATGTCTGTGCATGCTAACATTACAAGGACAACTTATAGACTAGAATTGAACAATGTGAATTCCAATGAACGATGTGAGTCCAATATGCGAAGGGATCCAAAAAAGAAGCAATTTCTTGGAATCCAGAAAGTAGGAGTTAATCAAATTTTTAATATCAAGTAGAAAAGGGTTAGATTTGGTATTGTCAGAGTAGTTATTTAAAGCTGATAAAGCAATCAGACAGTCAGAATAGATGTACACGTGGTGATGAGAATAGTTAGAAGCAAGCTCAAGTGCGGTTTTGATTGCAATGCATTCAGCAGAAAAGATAGTCATGTCACCATGTAAACTCAATAGGCGAGATTCATTTAGTTCGGGTGAGAAAAAATAAAACTTAACAGTTTCTAAAACGTGTCCGTATATATATACATATATTTTTATTATTTATTTATTAGAAATGTAAAAGGTAGGGAGGCGCGGAAGAAAAAAATTTTGTTCGGTCAGTCGTAGTATGATGAAGGTGGCACAAGTTGAAAATTGTGAAGCGGCTCGAGGTATAGTAATTTCGTAACAGTCTCGCGCCTCCCCTGTATCGGCCTGTTCGGGTAGAATCATTCTTATCCGTGTACTCGTCGAGTTCTCCGAAAGTTCCCGGCTCGTTTTTCTTCTTCTGGCCGGTTACACGATCGATTGACTCTCGTTATTGGCTCTCTCCCGGTATAAAGTTCCTTTGATCGCCGGCAAAATGGATACGTAACGCGAGACCGGCATTCGAAAGTACCGACGGCAATTTATAGATTCGCCGTGTGGCGACGGCGGCTGAATTATATTTAGCATATCATCATTTGTTTCCATTCCCGTAAAGGGTAGCCCAGCGGAAAATATTTCAGTACAGCTAGGAAACGTCTCACCGAAATGCACTTAGCCCCTTCCCGTGTACAGTTCGCGGGATTCATGTCTCTCCTTTCCGGTTCGGACGATTTACAACTTGCCAGGAAACCTGAACTCTGCTGAACCGATGGAACTGAAAGAACGCGTTATTACAACTCTCTTCCGATGCGAAATAATGCCGGCACGCCAACGGAAACGATTTTCCAATCGATATTACTGGAATTAAAAGCCTGCGCTCTGCGCCTTCTTCTGTGCGATGCCAATCTTTTTTAAATTCCCGATTTTCACCTGTCGATCGGCTAACGAGGAATTCCAATTCGGTCCAAGTCTTTGTGAGCTAATCGTCGATTAACGAGACCGCGGAATTCTTGAAACCCAACAGCTGGGGGACGCTTTTGATGGTTTATGGCAGCTACGGAAGGATACGCTGATGAAATCTTTCTGCATACGTTTTCGGGAACCTATTTCTTTCGGATCGAATTCGATCTGCGGGCTAAAAAGTTAGAACAACGTGAACCTGAAGTCTTTTTTTTATATTAAGGTTTAACCTGAAGTCTTGTTGTTATAAATGGTTTATCATTTGAATTAGGGACTAGAGAAGATTAAATCATCCGATCAATAACTTAGCTACCCTGGCAGGCGATACTGATTCCATGAAAATGTTTCTTCAACTAGAAATCTCTATACATAAAAATGATGACTTACTCACCTATCAACGCCCAGGCTAAACCCTTGGATCTAGAAAGCTGAAATGTTGCACAGAGGTTTCCTTTATGATCTATACAAGGGATAAGAAAGGATATTTCGAAATTCTAAGGGGGTGAAAAGGGGTTGCAACGTTTGTACGAGGAATATTTTGTTCGCGATCCGATTTGCTTGAAACTTTGTCTTATTGCTCTTTGATATAATTAATTAATTAATCAAACACGTATTTCGGCATTTTAAAAAATTCAACTCCTAAAGTGGACCTTAGTGGTCCGATTTACATCATACTTGGTCATAATACTGATTGATACAATCGTAGGGGTGAATGGGGGGTTAAAAGGATTTATGGAGAAACAATATCAATTTTCGAAAGCATTAATAATCTAGAATATAAACGTTTGTAACTCTGGGTCGAAAGGGACCCAAGTCTCCCAATTCAAGGGTTAAATAATCGATTGAACGACAACCCCTAGCAGGGTTAGAAAAACGTAGACTTTCGAAACAGCAACCGAAGTTGTTCGAAATCATTCGATCAATAAAATGTCTACCCCGTCTACCCTAACGCTCTCGGCCAGGTGGTTAGGTCGAAAAGTTCGGCTCCGTGTCATCGTAACGTATCACCTGGCTGCGAATCAGGGGAGGGGAACTTATCCGACGGGGGTTTGCCGGGCTCCCTCTTGTTGCCAGAGAATCGTCGGCCTCCGAGAGGGAAAACTAGCTAGCTAGTCCCGAAACAGTTTCTGTGACAGTTGAACACGGTTGTTTCCCCCGTTGAATCCGCGTCGCACATTCACTTGCATCGCACACCTACACACGGACACACGTACACAGAAACAGAGAGACATACGGACCTACCGCTGGCCCCTGTGTGTGTGTGTGTGTGCGCGCGCGCGTGTGTGTGTGTGTGAATGCAGGGGGTTAGAGATACACAAGAAAGAGGTCGGGGAGAGAACCTCTACTCCCCGACCTTCTTTATCCTAGTTTCCCTGCTATTCCCTCTTGCAAACTTTCTCTCTCTCTCTCTCTCATTCATTTTCTATCTATCTCTCTCTCATTTTGTCCCTTCGATTTTCGCGCCACAGAGCAGTTGCGCGCGGAGAAACACATAACGCGATGATCGATGTTGGTGTATGCGAATGTGTTGAACCTCGGAAGATCGTTGTCAAGGATCACGCGTCCTTTCCCTCCTCGCACGCTAATCGACACTCGGCGAGCCTGCAGAACAGCTATTTCTCGATAGTTTCCGTCGCGTCTGTTCGGTCTCTTTCTCTCGGCTTTTTTCCGAGATGCTCGGGCATCCAGACTGCGGACTCTACGCATTTGTGCGTGGCTGAAACACGAAACGGTAGAAAACTAATTGGGACTTATCGGTATCGGTGCGTCAATATCAACCACGTGTGTACGGATACCCGGAAGTTTGTGTTCGGGTGGGAACCCGAAAATTAGTGATGCTCGGATACCAGGAACACTTCAGGTACCCGAAGTCGAAGTCAAATTCGGGACAATATAAATTTTGTGGGTTCCTGACTCGATCCGATTTCGACTTCGGCTATCGAAAATTTCCGGGTGCCCAGGTATCAGGAATTTCTGGGTATCCACCCTTACGAATTAGTATCAACTAGAGATCGTGGCTTTGTACGTGTATTTAAATACACGTACCTCAGTAATTGTCCTATTTCAAGTATGTTTATTTGTATACACGTGTATTAATGGATCCTCATTTTAATTCATACAATTTTTAGAACATTGATACTGATTTATGTATACCCATATTTTGCTTTGACTAATTAGTAACTGTATCCTAAAAATTGAAACAAATTAAAACACGTTAACATACGTATATTTAAATACACGTACCTCGGTACGTGTCCTATTTCAAATATTTATATTTGTATACACGTGTATTAATGGATTCTCATTTTAATTCATACAATTTTTAGAACATTGATACTGATTTATGAATACCCATATTTTGCTTTGGATAATTAGTAACTGTATCGTAAAAATTGAAACAAATTAAAACACGTTAACGCACCTGTATTTAAATACACGTACCTCAGTACATGTCCTATTTCAAGTATGTATATTTGTATACACGTGTATTAATGGATCCTCATTTTAACCCTTAGCACTCAAGTGGCGCATCTGAGGCACCGCTAAAAATTGCTGTACTATTATTTAAATAATTGTTTACACTATCAGATATGTCAGTATCTAACCAATTACTACACATTTAAGTATTGTATGAGGTATGATATCAATTTCATATTTATCAAATTTAAAAAATCAGAGAGAATGGAAATATTGTAGGTCAGAAGAAACGTTTAATTTTCCAATTAAAATAGCTCTGAGTGCAAAGGGTTAATTCATACAATTTTTAGAACATTGATACTGATTTATGTATACCCATATTTTGCTTTGGATAATTTGTAACTGTATCCTAAAGATTGAAACAAATTAAAACACGTTAACACACGTGTATTTAAATATACGTGAAATAGTACACGTGCATTTCTGTATACGTGAAACAGTACACGTGTACCCGTGTACTTAAAATGACACGTACTGGAATACGTGTACGTGAAATACACGTGTACACGTGTATTCAGATACACGTGAAATAGTATAAACCGATTGAAACGATCAAAGGAAAAAAGGAAGAATCCCGCACTAATCATATGGGAAATCTATCCCGGTAAAATCAGTTTGATTTTTCATATGTTGTAGCTTATGATCTACTGAACAACATAATGGACAGTTATCGAGTTATAATCAGTGAAACATGAGAAATTCGAGCTGCGAATACTGAAATCTCAAAAAGTATCTATTTTTTGGAAAAATGTTTCACAAAATCGTTCAAAAAAGGTTTCACAAAATCTGTTAGGTGGTATCATTATTTTTGAATTTCGAATGAGCTTGAAAAGTTCTGTGAACAGAAATCTTTCACAAAAGTCTTTGCGTGTCACAGCAGAGATGAGAACCCTTCGGTCCGTCACTCTTAATACTTAATATTTTTTGAGTTCTTAGATCCGTGTAAAAATCGAAGTAGTGAGGGTGCGGCGAGCGTGTAAAGTAAATATCCTTCCCTCGATTCGAGTATTCGTCAGCTCGAATTTCTCACGTTTCACTGATTACAACTCGATAGCTGTTCATTATTCACCTTTGTGCCCAGTACATCATTTGTTCAGTAGATCATAAGCTGGAACATATGAAAAAGCCAACTGATTTAACCGGGATAGATGTTCCAAATGATTAGTGCGGGGTTCTTTGTATTGGGTCCCAGCATCCCGTAAGAATGTTGATTTTCCGTGAAAGATCCGCAGTCTGTCCGCGACAACGTCGAAACGAACGATCGGTAGGTAGCTGTTTCGCAGGTGTTCCACAGAAAAAAAAACACTGATTACTCCTTGTTCACTTCCTCTCGCTCGCTGTCTCGCTCTCTCTCTGTTACAGTGTTGGCCAGTGGTGGTTCTCACTGAAGAGAGAGGGGGTTGTCCCAGACAAGGTCAGGCAGCAGCAGACTTCCAGCTGCCCCTGCTGGATGCCTCCGCCCTTGCAACCTTCCGAGCCCTTGGAATGCTCTCGTAGCAGGGGGATGGACGGGCGGTGGTGATCGGTGGTAGTGTGGTACTCTATGGTCTATAGCGGTGTTTGGTGTTGGTGTCGGTGGTGAATTGGTGTCGGCGGTGATGACGGTGGTGGCGATGATGACGATCCGCGAGAGCCATCGGGAGGGCTATATGTTTGTCCGGATGCGACGGCCGCACGATTGTCGTTCGCAAACCGTGCAGCTGCCCCTCCATTGTGGCTAGCCGGTCAGCTACCGATGGCACCGCATAAGATCGCTGAACTGCCACCAAGCCTGCCACGCTACCGCCTCTGTGTGTTCCCTGAACTGCAGCTCTCCCCGTTGGATACACGATCGTCTTCAACCCCCGTTAGGCTTTCTCGATCGTTCCTCGATTCACTCGTTCCAACGTTTTGCTAGGGTCCTAGCAGATAGGGAACGGAGTGGGACTGATCGTAGTAGCCTCAGATGTGCAACGTGAATATTCGAAGCTAGATTACATATATTTTCTTTTAGCTGGAATATAGAAACCTTTCTCCCACCCTGTAGATTCTCGTAGAGCGCGATCAGACGAGTCCAACGAGTACCATGACCACACCCTTCCGATCAGCCAATCTCGTAATTGTTCCTGTGCGAAAGATTTTGCCTAAAATTACAAGGGAAACGTATTCAGTTGATACAAACCGATTTTGCTGAAACTTATGTGAGATATAGTACTTCGAAAACTATTTGACACGTGTTTTTTTTTTTTTCATCGGCAACCATCCTCTCGGAAGGAGTGAAAACAGCCCTCAAAGTTGGGGGTCAAACCATATCTTTTTAGATATCTCGGAAACCAGTGGTCGAAAAAATTCGATTCTTTTTTTAGATTGTGTGTGTGTGATTTAATTAAAAATGTAGTCGTGCAAGAAAATTTTAACAAGAGTTTTTTGTTTGAACAATATATTAAAAGTTTGATGTTTTTTTTACAGATTCTCGTATTTATTTTTAGTTAATTTTAATGTAACTTTGGGTGTGTGATCTTTGATCCAAAATAGGGGATACGTGTTTGAGGACACACAATTTAAAAAGAGAATCGAATTTTTTCGATCACTGGTTTCCAAGATATCTCAAAAAATATGGTTTGACCCCCCACTTTGAGGGCTGTTTTCACCCCTTCAGAGTGGATGGTTGCCGATAAAAAAAAAACACGTGTCAAATACTTTTTGAAGAACTATATCTCACATAAGTTTCATCAAAATCGGTTAGTATCAACTGAATATGTTCCCTTGTTAGTCCCCACCTTTCCAACAGGAATATCTTGAGAACGAACGATCGGATGTTCGCGCTCTACAAGAATGTCCAAGAGAGAAGCTAGCGCGCCTGATCTATACCGACGAGAGTCCAAAGAGAATAAAGTGAAATTCAGGAGCGTCCAATGGTTTTGTTGAAGATTCATTCGGAACTGTTATTTCTTTTAGATCCTCCACCTTATGCTGTCGAGTCTCGACACAGTTTCTTGTACAAATGTTCGATCCCGTGGAACAACATTTGACGCGCACACTTGCGCTGTTCACGGCCCACTTAAAGTCTCGAAAATGTATGAACTTGTCCGCAATATGAATGTGTACACGTGTCAAACGTGAACGCCGCTCGATCTGTTATCCAGTCGAGTTCCATCGAGCATCCGCTTTGCAGTTTCTCGCAGGGTTCTCCTGAAAGATTCAGCTCCCGAGAACACCGGGAGTCCAGCCGACGGTTCTCGCGTTTCGATATCGGCGCTGTCTCGATTTCAACGGCATCGCTCTTTCTATTTTCGTGTATGACTTACCCTGCTGACGTTCGCGGCGTATAAATACGTACGGAAAAGCATCGCGGAAAAGATGCTCGGCTGATCGCGATTACGTTCCTTGGGGAAGTGTAATTATAAAACGTAATCGTGTAGCGTACTTCCTCGGTGTGTCCCTTCAATCCGTATAGATCACGATGAACAGTTCTAACAGAGACACAGGGGAATATATTCAGATTGTTTTCCTCTCTTGTGCTACGAAAGTTACACGATTCCGAGAGATCGCTCGTGTGCGAATTCGTTGAACAGATAGTCTCTGCGATGACCTCCGAAACTTGGAACGGTTCCGGACTGGTTATTCCGTGGGCGGTGGTCGTTGGTTCCCTGCTTCCTGCTCCCCCTCGTCAGTCTTTTCGAAAATGTTCTTCCCGATCGATCCGCGGTGGAACGCCGTCCGCAAGGGTTACACGTGTACTTACAACGATAGGAAACTTGGACTCGATTTAGAAGGCACTTTTGCCTAGATCCTCCATGCGATTAAACGCTCTTATCGTTCCGATCGACCCTACGCGGCGAAGATGCCTTCTAATCTTGGAGTCTCGCATGCCACGACCTGATTCCCCACCGACCGTCGGGAATTATAAGACGGATACATGGAAACTGGTCACGCAGATATTTTCGAGTACGACAAAATCTCTCGAATTTTTTTTTTTATTATCTTTTCGGTTGATTCTGCGTTTCAAGGCTCTACATTTCGAGAGTTTTGAACAGCTGCCCATCCAATTTTCAACCTCCATTCGCATCCGTATCAGCGATATTGCTGCTTTGTATTCATTGGGATACCGATCGTTAAAGATTATGGAGGTCAAGGTTTTGGAATTTCTATGCAGGCACTCGTTGAAACAAAGTTACGAAGGACATTCCTATCTGTCTCTCTCTCTCTCTCTCTGACTTGTACATGGATAAATTATAAAGTATAATTGCAGGAAAAAGTGCATTCCCTCGAAAATATGCTTCAGCTAAAGATTCTCAGGCTTCGAGGAGTTCGGGCCGAAAAATGATCAAGCTTTAGGAATTCTCGAGCTTCAAACATAAAATTATTAAATTCAAAGACCTCAAGCTTTTAGGACTTCAAGCTTCAAAGATTCTCCGGTTTCAAAAATAGCAAGCTTCAAAGATTCTCGCACTTCGAACTTAAAATTATTCAAAGACCTCAAGCTTCAAAAATTCTCGTGCTTCGAACATAAAATCATTCAAAAACCTCAAGCTTTCAGGACTTCAAGCTTCAAAGACTCTCCAGTTTCAAAAATCTCAAGCTTCAAAGATTCTCGAACTCCGAACATAAAATGAATCAAAGATCTCAAGCTTTCAGGACTTCAAGCTTCAAAGATTCTTCAGTATCAAAAATCTCAAGCTTCAAAAATTCTCGAGCTTCGAACATAAAATTATTCAAAGACCTCAATCTTTCAGGACTTCAAGCTTCATAAATTCTCGTGCCTTAAACATAAAATTATTCAAAGACCTCAAGCTTTCAGGACTTGAAGCTTCATAAATTCTCCAGTTTCAAAAATCTCAAGCTTCAAAGATTCTCGCACTCCGAACATGAAATGAATCAAAGATCTCAAGCTTTCAGGACTTCCAGCTTCAAAGATTCTCCATTATCAAAAATCTCAAGCTTCATAAATTCTCGTGCTTTGAACATAAAATTATTCAAAGACCTCAAGCTTTCAGGACTTGAAGCTTCATAAATTCTCCAGTTTCAAAAATCTCAAGCTTCAAAAATCTTCGAACATCTCAAGCTTCAAACACCGCAAACCACAAGAGATTCTCAAGCACATATTTGGATGGAAAATACATTGTCTGGGGTTGGGAGGGGGCTGTCCACAGCGTTAGATGAAAGATTGTAAACGTATGTAGAGCATTAGCCAGCTGCGTTCGGTGCGGGTACAATGCGCTAGTCAGAAGATGTCACTCAAATTTTCGAGTTCCATTTGCTTGGAGCGTATCGATGTCGAAGCACAATTAGTATCACAGCTCCGTATCGCGTGCAATGGCGTGGGACGTTGATTTATGTTGTTCGGTTTCTCGGTGACGCGTTCAGTGTCTTCAGCCGGAAACGTCGATGGTTCATCTCGAACGGTGCCGGAAACACGAACCAATCTTGTTGAATAACTCGCGGAATAATCATGTCCAGGGCGCATCTACCAGTAAATTTTTACCTGCATGTTTCACCAAGATGTCAATGTTGCTATTTCGATCGCTACAACCAGGTTCCACGATATCGTTAATGAAACTCGTAAATGCGATCGGAATAGCGTCGTGTTTGGGCTGATTCTAATCAGGAAAAGCGTGTCACGAACGCGTTGCCAAACGTTTCACGCGGAAACATCAAATAACAACTCAATTATGCAATAATCAATGTATCTTGCTGATCATTCTGTAACCAATTGAAACAACCATCGATACCAGATCACTGCGAACGACTTTTCCATCTCAGGGTCAACAGCAAAATCTCCACTAACAACCTCCAAAAAATCATACTAAACGCCATACTAAGTCAGTCTGCACAGAAAGGGTTTGATGTTTATGAGTTTACCAGAAATTACCAAAAATTAATTCTCCTCCGCAGTTATTCTAACACTGAAAACCCCGTAAACAAACGCACACGTACGGAAGAGCGCACACGATCTCTACACACACAGCCAGGCGGAATGAAAAAAAAATATGTATTTAGCAATTAGGCTTTTTCCTATGAGTAGTATAAACGATGCTTAGGTGGTAAGCGACGAAGAAATATATATACATATATTTATATATATATTTATATATATAGATTGTAATATTTTTGTATTGGACAGATTTGTGAAATAAACAATGATGATGCAATCGCAATTCCATGGAACCACGGGTGTGTATGTACATGTATATATATAGAACACACAAATATATGTTTTGTGGTTTTCGCGGGAGCGCGCGGATTTTCGCTCGCTCGATACCGAGTTGCAACACCTCGGGAGAGAAGAGTGACTATACTATACAGTATAGTATACAGAGTCCAGCTCTCTATTTTTTCGGGGAAGGGGTTAGGTGGCTGGGGCTCTCTCTCTCTCTCTCTCTTTCCGTGTTGGACAAAGAGAGACACACACACACGCCAAAAAGAAAAAAAAAGGACAATAAACAAAATAAAAAAAAAGAAGTAGAGGGGGATGTGCTGCTTCGTGGTCGATGCGCTTCGACGCGCCGCTGATGCACGAGTTGTTTTTTCGGGCCGTCGAACGTTTTTCCGGGGGAAAAGCCATGTTTTCTTTTGGAAAAAGAGAGGAGATTCACGTTCACGGTGTTCTTCACTGCCGGAAGCTGCTTCTCCTTTTTTTTGTTCCAGGAGTTTTACTCAATCTCGATCGCTTTGAAATCTGTGGGTCGAGGCAATTGTTTGAAATGTGTATCCTCCTGTGGCAATCAGTGGACAGAAATCGCCAAACATCGCAAAGCCTGTAGTTTTTCAACAAATGAATGTTTCTCTGCGTAGAAAACTTGCAGAGTTGCAAAAACCGTGCACTTACCGCCTCGGAAGATGCACATACGTATTAAACAATTTTCCGATCGCACAGTATCTTTCTCTCTCTCTCTGTTAATGTCTTATCTAACCAATTATTTTCAAAACTCTTACTATCTCCATCTTGTTCTATCTTTCTCTCTCTCTCTGTCTCTCTCTCTCTCTCTCTCTCTCTCTCTCTCTCTCTCTCTCTCTCTCTCTATCTATCTATCTATCTCTCCTTGTGCTGTTTTATGGGCCTCTCTCTCCCCCCTGAATATTTGAGAACACATTTGGCTTTGTCGCTCACACGCGAGAGGAACACGCAAGTTAACACATCACCGGGCCAGAAGAACTTAACAAATTTCACCGCGGTTCATTCCCACACACTAACCCAACGGCACGTTGAATTTTGTATATGCTCGGGTAATGGGTGATTTAGCCGGAGAAAGCGCGCGAGCTTTTTCTTTGTGCAACACACGAGAGCTTTGTACATTTGTGGAATAAGGTTTACTCGCTCTCGCGGCTTCCTTTTCGGGGAAATTGATTTTCGCGCCGAGGCTCGCGAGCGAATCTCTGATTCGGCTTTCACGGTGTCCGGGAGATCTTCGAGATTTAAATTCGGATTTAGAAAGGTACAGCTTGGAATTATAACGGATCTGTTCCGATTGTTATAGAAATGTTGAGAGAACATTAAGAGGTGTAATTTCGAAATTTTATAATTTAAAATAACACTTTTTAATTAATGAATCTATCCATGAACAATTGGAAGTTCGAGTGTTCCGCAATCGAGACGTTGAGAGCAAAATTGGAAAGAGTCAGAGAAGTATTAAAAACATTGTGAAATTATCTGAAGATTTCCGTTTAAGAAATTGTAAACAGCTTTTGAGAGATGCTGAGAGAAAATTGCAGAAAGCATTTAAATTATCTGAAGATTTCGTTTTAAGAAAAGTGTGCATAGGTGTTCAGAGAGAGAATCGCAAGCTCCCGCGATTTCGTGATTGCCGAATTTTCGATTCGTCAGCGTCGAGCCGAATGACTTTTTTTTTTTATTTTCTTTTATATTCCGAACAATTTGGCGAGCAGGGACATAAAACGAAGGGGTTCGAAACGAGCCACCTTTCCTCAAAATCTATTACTTCCACTAGGAGACGCTCGAAACAGCTTTCCTGAAAGTACGAGAAAAAAATATACAAACCGTGGGATAAAAAGGTGTACGCGATCGAGCATGGTATATTCGATACGAGAAAGTTTCTCTGAAACGAAGTCCCGCACGGAAAACTGTTATTCCACATTCATTATTTATTTTTCCCTGCGAAGAATTCTCGTTTTGCCGTGAGCGCCACCGGTACTTATACATAAACGTGTAAAAGAGGTTTGCAGGAAACTTCTCTCTCTCTCTCTCTCGCTCTCTCTCTCTCTCTCTCTCTCTCTCTCTCTCTCTTTCTCTCTCGCGGCTTAAACTGTACTCCTAGCAGTCTGCTCCTCGGTACCTTTGAAGATTCCTTGAAATAAAAACGGACGGAGCTCCGCCGGAAATCAGATTTTATTGAAAATCGAACCGCCGGCTGCGGAACGTCAAAAGTTTTAACGTCTTTGAACTCCTATCTTTTTCTCTCTCTCTCTCTCTTTCTATCTGCCCTTTTTCTCTTGGCCCTACTCCTTCACCCCCATCGATTGGGAAATTCAACGGAATGACCTTTCACCTTATAACGCGAAACGTCCAGCCATATCACGCGAATATTTTTGTAAGCTGGGTACGGTAATCGGGAACAGACGGTTGCGTGAATGCAGTTGATCGATACGTCGACTGGCTTGATCACGTGTAGATATTTCACATAGTATGCACTCAACACACATACACACGCAGACACGCGCGCGCACAGCTTCGAATATTGTTTATAGGGTGCGCGAAACGGCTCGAATTTTTCACACGCGAATCGCTCCTGCGAACTTGCTTTGTCATTAACGCTGGGATTGTTCGCCGGTTACGAATTTTTATGCAAAACGAATGTATTTCGTTATCCTCGAAACGTACGAATGATCTCTTGTGCTTCATAAAGTCACAGCTGTCTGGTGACATTTCGTACATCCACAGATTTCATAAATTAACATTTATATTTTTTTGCTCACTGGAAAGAGAACACCCTTTCAGCAATTTGGAACGAAGATCGTGAGAAAAATGGTCCTCCGCGAATCGGTTCGCCATTAGTGTCGCTTGAAAAATCAGTGTCTTTAAGCAGTGATTAAAGTGCAGTATCTAATTATTTCTTGCCTCATCATCGAGCCCCGGAGTACTCGCAGAACCAATTTCATTATACCGTCTCGACGGGTCAATTTTCTCTTTCAACATTCACTGGAGACTGAAAATTATTTTTCTAAACAATTCTGCGGACTGATTTCTGGCAAAGAAAATGATTATCAACTAGATTAAAAAAAAACATGTATTTTCTTTGTCCCGCGACTGACACGGAACAATTTCCATTTAACATAAGAATCCACAACATTCGTATATATTTTAATAAGAATTATTCGAACCGTTTCGAGAGCAGATACGCCGGATGTACATTACATTTTCCCCGACAGAATTCTACAGAGACTACACACGCACACGGATACGCTTTGGGTACTATTAAAACGGAGTCTGATCATGCTTATTGAGCGCAAATCGAGGAAGCTTGAACCCCCATAGAAACGAGAATAAAAAGATCCTCGTTCCCGTTATCGACACCGGCACACGCACCTTGAACTACATGCATCCACGCAACACGAACCGTTTAAGTCTCTTTGAGAGAACATCGATCTATAGGATGATACTTCCTCCTTTACCCTCTGTGTTGTCTCTCTCTCTCTCTCTCTCTCTCTCTCTCTCTCTTTCTATTCAGCTTTCTTTCTATCTCTATCTCTCTCTTTTCTCCTGTCTCTCTTCTGCGCTGTTTCTCGTTCACTCTCTATCTCATTCTCGCAGGTTCGCTTCCCGTATCTACGCGAGACGCCATTTTTACAGATCATAGAACACCTCGGATCAAGTCCCCTCTACCGATGGACACAAGTCTGATATCCGGCAAGCTCGACATCCACGGGGCAGAAATGAATTCAATGGGGGCGAAATCACCCTTCAAAATTTTCTGCAATTTCTATTTGGAAAAATCAACCAATTCGCATTAATTTCCTATCGAAAGATAAGAGAGCCAGAGCCGCTAGATCGGAGGACAAGGTTATAGTCCAGGATCCATGGTCCATTTTTACAATTGATTACTATCAAGCTGAATCTTTGTGAATAGCAAAGTAACACTCAATTTGTAGGACAATTTGTAAGCAACAGTACAAAAATCAGCTGGTTAGTAATCATTTTTGATAACCTCGTTATCGATACATGTTGGAAGGAGGGGGGACCATTGATCAAACCATACATTTTCTAGGACAAATATTTTTTCGAATAATTTAGATAATTATCTTGAGCTTTAACAAAAAAAAAACCAGTTAGTAATAAATTTTTGAGAATCGTCAAATCGACATATTTTATCCCTGCTACCCCTGTTAGCTACCACAATCGAGAATTTTCGTACAGGAAATTGTTGGGCGTCTCATCGAAGCTATTCACAAAGATTCAGCTTGATAGTAATCAATTGCAAAAATAGACCATGGATCCTGGACTATAACCTACAGTCTTGATCTGGCGACTCTGTGCTAGACTTTGAGATAGTCACCTAGAAATATAGCATACGGTGTCGAACGTGAAAATTGTCACGCGACATTTTGTGGAACAGCTGTACACACAAGTCCGGGACAGATTCAATCAGGTTTCGATGCAGTGATACACTTGATTCCATCGGTGCAGGCTTCGTTGACCCAATCGATGAATAAGTCCTCGCGCTCGGTGTGCAGCCGCTAAGTAAAAGCTACTGTGGTTCATTCGAGGGTGTTTCCAGGCAAATAATTTTTTCTCTCTCACTTTCTCTGACACACTCTCTTTCTCTCTCTCTCGCTCTTTCTAACTTTCTTTTCGCTGGTGGAGGAAGAACATACTAAATGGAAACGAATGAGCGGCCATCATCGGTCCTCGGGTGGTCTGCGAGGTCTGGGGAATTCGACGCCACTGTTCAAAGTAGGATATTTAAACAATTGACTGGACGGAATGAGGAATTAATATTTTATTTCACAGTGTACATAATCTTAATTTCTGTGTTTCCAACAAGCGGAGGAATCTCGAAGAAACGTTTCTTTTTGTAATTTTGTCAGAACTTTCGTTATCCTCCGCTATAAATTCACCCCCCCCCCCCCCCCGACAACCCCGTGTATCGATCATGGTTGGTGAGCTCGCTTTTGCCTACGCATCGAAAAACTCCGTTAACAGTACTTACACATGTCGCATCGTCATGCATTCATCCGTTTTACTATTTTTCCGTTCTCTATTTTTTCCGTTGACTGCACTGGTTTTCAAGTTTTACCGACCCACCAAGAGACACGGCGTAAAAGTAAATGTGTGTTGCACTTGATCCCGATGTACAGAGTGTCCTCTATATATTACTGATAATATTATATACATATATAACATGTTATTTGTTGTTCCCACATGTGAATAATCTCCTTTGTAATATTTTTCTCTGATCCCGTTTACAACCTCGCACCGCGAGAGAGGGGCTTTGTTAACAATATTTTTTTGTGAATAACTCTACGTGTAACAGTGGTGTGTACGAAAGTCATGCGGACGATACCGTGGAATAGACAATGTCTCGGCTATTATAATTATTACCGCTTGCACGATAACCCGGGGAATCGGATTCGTCTCCGAAGTAGATTGAAACCGTAATTTATTAAACGTAATGGAGTGTTCTCTAAGGAGGAGCAAACGAAATTCCGAGTAAATCGTGATAGATCGCCGGAGCCTGGGAAATGTACCGACGTTGACCGAGGAGAGGCTAATATTCTTTTTATCCCGTTCGTCGCGAGATAAATGCACGGGTTGAACCTCTGCGGGTGATAACGAATCATTCGCTGCACCGACGATAATTATAATTCGTCTCGGTTTAATAAGTAGGATTTTTATGGAAGATACGTGTCCCGAAAACCATCTACTTTCTTCAAAGGGTTCCTGAGATCGTTTCAAGCAACTTTTCCCAAAGATTTTCGCAAAGGGAAAAGTTGATTGAAACGATATTGGGAAACCTTTTGGGAATGTACATCGTTTTCGGGACACCCTGTAGAGAAAGAATCGATCTCGCAACACAGTTGCGGCTGATTATTGTAACGAACGTACTCGCAGAAATAAATTCCCTGTAACGCAACGTTCGGACAGCATCGTTGCAGACGGATCCGACATAATTACGGCGTTCTGTAATTAATTCGAACCGTTAATCATTTCCGCAATTATCCGCGTCGGTCTCGCGTGCAACTTGCAACGGCATCGGAACAATCCCGAACACGATTTTGTTAGCCATCTTCTTGGTCAGCGGACTTGGGTGTCATCGGGTTCCTCTTCTCCTCTCTGAACCGTACCTTCTCGCGAAAGACAAAGGTTCACGATCTGAATAATTTTGCAGGATAACGATCTTCCGTGTAATGAAAAACGTGGTAAAAATGGTGACTCTCGTGGAAGAAAGAAGGCTAGTCATAGGTAGAGATCACTTGTAAATATAACACTGTTCTCAGACCCTGGCGAGCATAATTCCCGATACACTGGTCGGAACGGTGGAGGAGAGGCTGTCGGTGAAGGCTGGGGTGTTAATAAACAAACCTATATAGCGAGAAAGAGAGAGAGAGAGAGAGAGAGAGAGAGAGAGAGCGAGAGAGACGAATGAAGAGAGAGAACGAGAGTATATGATGCAAGGAATAATAAATAAAATATATAAACAGAAAGAGAGAGACTGAGAGAGAGAGAGAGAAAGAGATCGAGCTTCTCGCGGTCGTGTCTGGGTTAGGGGAAAAAAAAACAAAAACAATTGGTCGTCGCGCGTTGTTGGCCAGGCAACAACCAGTTTGAAAGTGACTTGTCTTGTGTTGATGTTGCAGGTTCAAAAGCCTGGCACATGCGGCTGACCTTTGACCGGGTGCCAGGCGGCTGCAACCTTCACAGGTGCAAGCTGTGCGGCAAGGTCGTGACGCACATCAGGAACCACTACCACGTCCACTTCCCCGGCAGGTTTGAGTGTCCTCTCTGTCGTGCCACGTACACACGTAGCGACAACCTGCGCACGCACTTTAAATTCAAACACCCCGAGGCAAGAAAGATCGATCTAAACGATTTCATGACCGGCACCCTGGCGCTCTCCACGATGACTAACGATACCATGAACACGCTGTCCTAAAAACGCGCGAAAAACAACACCGTCGTCACCGGCCTCTGTTTTTTCTTTTGTTTGTATATATACAACTTATACATACTACCGTATACACCTAAATGTGTACATATGTACGATACTACACCTGTACGTATATATACATTTACCTATTATATATATATATATATACATATATATATATACACACACTTATGTGTATACACACATACACTCGAACGTACACGAGTGTACACATATATAAATATATATACAAATATGCATAAATATACATACAAATTTGTATAAATATATATATGTATATGTGTGTGTGTATATATATATATATGCATATGATGTGTTGAGCATGTATGTGCATATGCGGGTGGTATGCGATACGTATGTGTGTATATATTCGGCCCGTAAGCAAGAAAACTGGAAAAAAAATGGATAATATATTATATATATATGTATATATATATATATATATACATATATGTACACACACACAGTTGATATATATATATATATACGTATGTGTATATAGTGCGCCATGTGTGGTGCAGCTATATATGTATATGTATATATACATATATATATATATATACATATGCGATATGGAGAAAAAAAATATAGGGGGGTAAGTTTCGATTCGTACGGCCCTGGCCACGTGATGTGAAGGTCTTGGCTGTTTTCTTTCTCGAACACCAAATCTTTTATAGGTTTTACGCTTAAGGGATATCGACGAGATTCTCTCCTACGGTTTTATGGGGATTGGGGGGTGGGACGGGTGGAGGATGATAGGAACGTGTTCTTCACGATTCTCGAGACGATAGTAGTGTTACGATATAATAATATATGTAATGGTGATGATGATGAGAGAGAGAGAGAGAGAGAGTGAGAGAGAGAAAGAGAGGAGAAAACGTTCTCGTTAATCGCGCGCCGGCTCCTGGGGACGAGCGAGATCCTATTTTTCTGTTTTTCCTTATTTTATGTTTCGACGTTTTTTCGCGGGAGATTCGATAAATACGGAGTTCGATTTGTCTCTGTGACCGCGACTCGGAATTCTTTCTTTTCGAACAGGTGTACAATCCTAATTGTTAAAGAGGCGCGTCAACTAGAAATGTTCCTTCGATCGAATCACGTTCACGACGATTCTCACTGCGAGCGCGGAGCCGAGACGAATCGAAGTTTGGCGCGGGTCGCTTTTCTCGGCTTGCACGCTCGCTGACACGCTCGCATCCCCTGGAGCCTCTTACCCTGAGCTGGACTCCTCCCGGTGATAATAGTTCGTTTGGTGGAGAGAAAAATTTCTGTGCAGAAGTTGATTGGACCAAGAGGCACGTTAGAATTGACGTAGATAGCTGCATGAATGGAAATAAGTGTGCTAATTGCAAATACATATTATTGTCGGCTTCCCCTACCAACTCTCTAACAGCGGGTGCTGGTGGGGGACCGTTCTCGATTCGGACAAAGTGTCAAGAAAAACAAATCAATTTTATTCACGGAGTTGAATAATTTCTAGAAAAGTCGGGAACAAGTAAAATTACAGGCTTGTATTCGAGTACCAAGTCTTAATATTTTATTCATCAAATTACACAGCGTCTGTTTCCACGAAATTCGATAATAATTGCTGGAAAAAATCGGGAACATGTGTAAACTATAGGCTTGCGTGAGAGTACCAAGTCTCGTTCACTTGGTAACAAGTAAAATGATTATTTTATTCATCAAATTGGACAGCGTCTGTTTCCATAAAATTCGATAATAATTGCTGGAAAAATCGGGAACACGTGTAAATTATAGGCTTGCATGAGAGTACCAAGTCTCGTTCACTTGGTAACAAGTAAAATGATTATTTTATTCATCAAATTGGACAGCGTCTGTTTCCACGAAATTGGACAACACTTGCCAAGAAGTATCTGTGAACGTGAAAACGAGTAATTACACGAACAGCATTGAATTTTTAAGTAACGCCTCTTACCATTCGTCAGTTTATCATTCTGCCACGGTGTCCAATCGCGACACTTGTGCGCCGATTATTTTCTCAAATCATGGAAAAGAAGAGAGGAGGAGGGGTGTGGGGTCCAGCTCTCGGGGTAGATCGCCCGCAGAACGCCGTTTGACCGACGCGAAATACTAGCGAGGACGCCAAACGTGAGAAATTGGCGTCGCGGCGCCGCGCCGTGTTCAAACATTGTCCAAAGACACCGGGCAGCTTTATTTTTTTCCGTGGTGAAGCGCTGCGCCGATCGACGATATTATAACCGCGTATATCTAAGGAGCGTTTTAGCCGTGTTCGGAAGAGAGAGAGAGAGCGAGAGTAAGAGAGAGAGAAAGAGAGAGAGAGAGATAGTTCGCGAATTATTCATTAAAGATGGGGGATTCTAATGCAATTACATGAGCTGCACTTTCATCTGCCTATACAAGCAACATACACAAACACACACGTACGCCCACAGACGAACTCCAGTGTATAGAAAACACAGAAAAAAAAAGAACCGCTTGTATAGACAGAAGGGAGTGTGTGTTAATTCAAAGTGGGAGCAAACGTGGTGCCAATTCCTCCCGTAGTTGCTGATCTGTTCCTCTCCTGGGACAGAGAGAGAGAAAGGGAGAGAGCGAGAGAGAGAGAGAGAGAGAGAGAATTACAATTAATGAATCGATTAGTTAATTAACGAAAAATATACCGCGGTGTTTTACCGAGAGAAAGAGAGAGAGAGAGAGAGAGAGAGAGAGAGAGAGAGAGAGAGAGTGCGTGTGTTAGAGAGAGAATGTGGGTGCGAGAGAGAAGGAAAAGAAGGGTGCAAGTCGTGTATAGTTGTTGAAAGAGTTTATAGTTGGATATTTCATATTAGCGTGTATAATTCGTGTGTTTCGTCGGGTTACATTCTCGCTGGCAATAAACGTGTAATCGTGTGCAGGTCTGCACCGATGTTTCGCGAGCGCTGCGCGCGCGGTTCTCTACTCGTTTTTTAAATGCAAACTCGCGAACATTGTGTGGGTGGGTTCTAGGGGTTAGCGAATACCTAGACAAGTACACGCGCACACGATTAGGACACGAGAACAGTTGGGAACAGAGAATGAGAGAGATAGTGAACACGATGATACCATAGAACACTTTTGCACACATGGATAAATGCGTACTACATACAAACACACACACACACACACACGGTGTGCGAATGGGGGAACACAGGTTTTTCGCCAACGGGGTTGTACACACGATATTTATACCGGAAAACACGCGAACAACCCTCGCGTATTATTCCGCACGCAATATTTAATCGACTAACAACGAAAATCTTTTTTAGTCCTATGCATCGTTTCGAGAAGGTTTTTCCGTTTCTCCGTTTAGCTAGGTAGCATTGAAAAGAGGCCGCGGCTGGCTGCTCGATCCTCGCTGTTCGAGGAACCGCGAGAGATAGGAAACTAACGTTATTTGTTACTCGCGACACCGAAAGTTTATCAGATATTTACGGACACACACACACACACACACACACACACACACACGAATACTACGAGGACAACAAACTGCGCCCACACCGAGGCGACCACGAACAAGTTTTCGTCCGGCATGAAGTATTTTCATTTTACTGGGTTTCCTTAATTTGATCGATGCGTGAAATTGATAGAATACCTCGTTACAATAATTTCGGTGGTTTATCAAAGTAAATACGTTCAGAGTTCATCCGAAAATATTTGAAACGTTCGAAGGATTTTCAACCACGGTTTTCAAATATAATTTCAAAATGTCTAATTCGTTGCTTGATCGAATGCTTATTTTTAACGATTTCGAAATCTAATGCAACAAATATTTATGAAGTGCGGAGGTTTAACACTTCGTCGACAGGACTCTAAATAATTGTCTTTCGCGAAATAATCCCAGACGAAATTGAATTGCGTTATTGAATTAATGGTTCGCGAAGTTTCCGAATAAATTTGCAATAGACGTTGAAAAATTGTGGGAGGTAATATTGCTTCGGTGGAGACGCAGGTGACACAGTATAATTGATATGCAGCAGATTAATTAGTGGAAATCAGACGAGACATTCCACGATTCGGGACTTAAGCACACACTCGACAGACACACACGCAAACACGATTTTCTTTTTTTTTGTTTTTTAATCGCTGTATTCTCGGATTGTTTTTGTAGTGGTATACATAATTCTATTATTATAATATTGATGAATATTATATATATATTATATATATATATATATACATATATATATATGTTATATGTTATATCGATACGTTTATCATAATCGTACCGTTTATAGTAATCGAGCATTGGTTGGATGATATAGTTAACGTTAAATAATTGCAATTTTTATTCAAGAGGGCTGGTTGCGATATTTTTCTCGCCGCGCGTCATCGTCGTTACACGGTTTTGATATTTTTCATTGGTTGGGGTTGCAAGCTGTTTGTTCTTTTTCTTTTTTTTCCTTTGTTTTTCTTTTCTTTTTGGTTCCACGTGCAACGGGTTCATATACGTTTGTATATCGTGAATTTTTATATATGTACGTATATGAATCGCATGCATGGACACGTTTCACACTAGTTTACGAGGATTTTAGCGATAAAGGGTTACACGAGTCGATAAACCTCGAAGAATTTGCACGGCTGTGCTTCTCGGTTGCGAATTCTCGCTTGGAAACTGATCAAAATTTGTTCAAACAAATATCGTACACTCGATCATTTTATTTTAGAATCGCAGAAACAATGCTGTTCGCGAAACGAAGAATTTGATGAATTATCGCATCGACTAACACATAATATATAATTAACACATTGCAGGTCTTTATGCATTCATGGAAAACAGAAGTTATATGCCAAATTAAAGTGCTCTACCTCAACTGCAACAACTAGGAGTTAAATAAGACCTGATTCTCTATCCGTTTACGCAATTATAATAGGTTTGAAATAATGCGAAGCAACGTCTTCGGAATTAGTAATTATTCCTACGATGTTAATGAATAGAATAGCAGAGTATTTTACCAATGATATAGTTTGCAACATCGTGGAATTAAATTCGCCGAGTAGCGATTTCGTGAATCACCGAGCGACGACTTCGCGGCCGGAAAGTGCGAAGCCGTGCGAATATTTTCCGGATCGGTTACACACAATCACACTGACAAGCCTGAACACAGAGCCACGCGTGCAGAAGTTACACCCGAGGATCTATGGATCGTTGTGCACGCGTCACTCGCTGTGTTACAGTGTCGACGCGTGAAAAAGCCAAGAGAAGTCGGATCCGTTAGCTATTCAAAGAGCCAAACCGCTACATTGTGATCAACTGATATTACCGTCGATCTTCTTCTCTCTTTTGCGACAAAAAGGGGCACTTTGCATAGTTAAGGTTATATTTACAGAACACGCATATACCTATAATTTAATATTACTATTAACGATAATAATAATATATACATACGATAATAATAATAATAATATATACATAACCAGAATATTAATATATTACGCAGATGATTAAGTATATTAATTAATATATTGGATAATTTATTTTATTTTGTTTTACCGTTTTAATGATTTTATATATATGTTATTCACTGTTTATGTATTACCACGCAATACACTTATACACACGCGAAACAATCACAGACACACACCAACAGGAACACTAGTATATATGTATATATATATATACATATATATATATTATATTGAAAGTAATGCTGTATACGTTTATTATTTATTAATGGGCGTGGAAGAATTGCTATGCAGGGCCTACCTTCGACCTTTTTGTTTCTTGTTGTCTACTTTTCTTTACTTTTGCACCTTCTTTACGTCCGCAGCCTCTGCTCTCGCGTGGTTGCATTTTTTATTCGCTGTTTCCTTTTCTATTTCTCCCCGCGTTACAACAAACATACACACACAAACACAGAGCCGAGTGGTTTCACTTCGAAATTCTGTATTCGAAATCTATCCGCAAGCCGGAACGATTAACATTGAAATTCACGAACATAAAATGCCGTGCTGGTCCCGCAGAAAATTTCTCGTCCTCCATCTTGGAAGGATCGCAAACCGTCAACGTAGATGGCGATCGACTACTCAGACGGGCGTCTGATACGTCGGACAGGGTTATCTTCAGCCCGGTGAACGCTGGGATCCTCGAACACGATCCAGATTACGTTTTACCGCGGCAGATTTCGTGTTATATGGCTCGCGCAGGGGTGCGCTCGTAAGATAAAACGCCCCCTGTAGAGGATGCAAGCGGGTCCTGCGCTCTTTCACCAGCCATCAGCTTTTACAACGCTCGACTTAATTATTTCGAGCTTTATAGCCTGCTTAAAAGACGAACGCCGAGTTATACGGCCTACACAAGGTTCGAATTTAAAAAGTTTATCGTTCCCGCGGCGAGGAAACCGCGCACTTTCAGAACGTTTCTTTCGTTTAATTATCCCGAATTTTCCCGCGATATTGCCTCCTCTCGGACGCCATCTTGGTCCGGGATTAAGCCAGGCAGGTCGCTGAAGAAAATTAAAAAGCAACGTCTCCGGAGCTTTAATTAACAGCGCCGCGAAATAATACACGGAATCGTTGGACTTTTCGAAATAGAATTTTCGACTCGAACTCGATTAGGATCGGTTGAACGCAAGATGGTCGCCGGAGTCGTTTTTCTCAAAAAGATTGCTGGTTGTTTAATTATGTTCAGGAGCGAAATTAATGTCGCTGTACGCGGCTCATGGAGAAAATCCTAAATCGGACTCGTGGATTTTTATCAGCTGGTCGATATCAGTGAATTTGCATCGCTCGGAATATGCAGGATCGAAGCTCGAACTTCGTCAAGGCCATTTTTAGATATGACGCGAGCAACTTGGATTCAACTGGTTAATCTTCGTCTCGAGATTTCTTGCTCGGCTCTCTCGAGTGCTGGATTGGTCGGGTTTTTGCTGTTGATGAGAACGGCTGGCAGATGCCGGGTGGTGTCCAATTTCGCTGCTCAGGTCAAGGTGTTTAATGCACTAAATTAACTTGTTTCTTGTTGTACGAACGCTATCCCAAGCCTTACACGATCGTAACGGAAAGAATCTTCCCTTGGTGTCAATCTTCTCAAACATTTCGAGATCGTCGATATTTCTTTGTACGACACCCTGTATATATTCTTCGATGCTCACGCAGAGCGCGAAGAGACGAGTCCAACGAGTACCATGACCGTACACTTTCGATCGTTCCATCTCGAGATATTCTTACCTGAAAAATTAACCTAACCGAGACCCTATTTTTCAAATACCAGGAATACCTCGAGAGAGAATGATCGTAACAGTATGGTGCTTGTACTCGTTGGCATCGTCTCTTCGCGTTCTACAAGAATGTCCAAGAAAAACCATAGATTGTCATCAAAGAGAATCTTGAAGTATCGCTACAAAATACCTGGATTGTTTTCTGCATATGATGCCCTGTAAATAAAGTATGATATCGTGTCAGGAGATTTACGACGGTGCTAGACACTGCCCTGTGCATGTTTAACTTCACAATCAGAAACTGTGTAACTGTGCGGACTCCTTCGGGAGTAATCGAATAAAGCTGGCCACGGTGGCGAAGTTTAGGGTAGCAGTGGTCTTGCCAATGGCGGGTCCGTCCGGTAATCCGATTAAATTTTGTTTGTCGGTGCCCGACGAAAATTCGAGATCGAGAACTGGGATAATTAGGTACTTAACGCTCGGAGAGGAAAATTTTCCAGCGTCACCTTTCTCGCAACTATCTAAGCCGGAGGAAACACATCGTTCTCGACCTCAGCTGTTAAGGGTGTGTCATCTTTAATCACCTTAGACACTCGCCTCTGGTGTTATGGCTGTGCCCAAGGATAGCAAAGTAAGCTCAGGTGTTGCAGCCCTTTCGCGCATCCTCGGTAAACCCGAGGATGATAATCTAATCTTGTGAAAATGTTCCGCAATAATTTCGAAAAAATAATTGAAACTCTTCTGTCAGTGTCTCTACTGTTTTAAATTTTATTCAAGTGCGATTACGACTTCGGTTGAATTGTTTTAATAATTTCTTCTGGTATATTGCTTCCATTCCTCCACTTCAACGTAATACAGAGAGAGAGAGAATGAGAGAGAGAGAGAGAGAGAGAGAGAGAGAGAGAGAGAGAGAGAGAGAGAGAGAGAGAGAGTAATGCGAATTTTATTCGCAATGTAGTCAAATGCCCAACATTCTTCTTAATCGTAGTCGTTAGAGGTAAGCTAATGAAATAAGTAGACTGCGGATCTTTATGCAAATTCGCGGTTCCAAGGACTAATGGACGGAAACAGGAATTACACAGAAGCTTCCCATTTTAATAAATATTAGCTGAAGAATATTAAAGGGCCAATTTTGCAACAATTTCTCTCTCGGAACAAAGACACGCGTTCTGATAATAATTAAAAAGTTCGCCTCGGGGATTCTACCTTGATATTCGATCATTCTCGCGACAGTGAACTTTTTAGTAGACTATCCATTTTCCCCCGGAAATGTTAACAACAATTTCATTGTATTAACAGTTTGATTTTTTATTCTTATTCTTTTTTTTTGTCGGTCACTTCCAACTAAACTTCAAGAACTCCCATTCAGAAATTTCATAATATGATAATGGATACGGATAAGATCAAATTTTTAAAACGCTACCTATGATTACTCGAAGTTTCATAACTCCCTTAGCAGACCGGAAGTTCGGATAAAATTTTAACAAGTGGAATACTTTAACTTTGCAGCGAAACTTTTTCAACCGTTCGGTAAAACATGAATTTTCATGGGGTTTTTAACGGGGTCGGAAAAGGCTGCGGAGAATATTTACACCGGGAAAATTTCGATCGGAGTGCACGAAATTAAAATCCTTTTAACAATGTATATTACTCCATCGTTCGAGTACGTATCTCTGTAAAATTAGAATGGGTGGAAATTCAATTTTATCATCATAAAAAAATATAGTCGATTATTTATTTTTCTTATGTACGCATTTGGGTTTGCAGAAACCTTTAACCGTCATACGTTCCTCCGAAATAATTGCATAAAAGATTCTATGATACTTTCTCACCAATTTTTACTTCACACTTTAAACTAATAAACTTTGCTTCACTTAATCGCGTCGCATTTTAGAGAAATACGTCTCTAAAATACAGATAAAGAGGAGATCAATCATTTTAAATGTAAAAATTTTATGTATCATTTTATAGTATGTAGAAATAGTAAATGGGTGAATTTCCACCCTGAGGAACGTACGAGGGTTACGAAAACAGAAGAATAGTCGTTCGAATTCAATCTATGTAGTTCCTCCTCCGATTAGAATGAACTCGAGGATTCGCAGTAGCCAAATTCGGGGCGCGGCGATAATTTAGCGTCTCGGAAAACTCGCGGAAAATTAATAACTCGGTCTCCGGCGGGTTTGGTCGGTAATGCAGATGAATGTTGCTAAATGGACGTGCCCCATATATGCTCGAACATGCAGGAGCCTCGTGTCTGGCCCGCTACAAGGACAGCGGAGATTCCCGTTGTCCTCGTACACGCCGTCGATATACGCGCACATGTCGTCTAAACTTTCCTCGCGACGTCGTGGCGCGTCATATACAAAATTACACAGCCATTGCCGGGTTACAGTTACGTGCAATTACGAGCCAAGTTTTACATGGAACTTTTGCCTTCCGTTACAAGACCCTTCGGAATCCGCGTATCACGAAATTCTCCTTTGATCAGCAGCAATCTACAGCCGGATTTTTCACGAACCCTCCATTATGATTCCCAATGCAGCCTTACCCGGAATTCAACTATCAAACTTGTTATTTCACAATTATGTTACATTAACCCTTATATGCTCCTCAGATGTAGTTGATCCTAGAACAATATTTCACCCCTTTCTACTTATACTATATATAAATTATATTTCGCAACACAGACAAAAAGAAATCAATCGTTTTCCAATATGTGAAAAGGGTACATGGGTGAATTTTCACCCTGCGCAATGTACGAGGGTTAATTACAATATGTTCTCGGATAAAGAAAGAACCCCGCACTAATCATACACAGCCATTGCCGGGTTACAGTTACGTGCAATTACGAGCCAGTTTTACATGGAACTTTTGCCTTCCGTTACAAGACCCTTCGGAACCCGCGTATCACGAAATTCTCCTTTGATCAGCAGCAATCTACAGCCGGATTTTTCACGAACCCTCTATTATGATTCCCAATGCAGCCTTACCCGGAATTCAACTATCAAACTTGTTATTTCACAATTATGTTACATTAACCCTTACACGCTCCTCAGATGTAGTTGATCCTAGAACAATATTTCACCCCTTTCTACTTATACTTATAAATTATATTTCGAAACACAGACAAAAAAAAATCAATCGTTTTCCAATACGTGAAAAAGGTAAATGGGTAAATTTTCATCCTGAGCAATGCATGAGGGTTAATTACAATATGTTCCGGATAAAGAAGGAACCCCGCACTAATCATATGGAAAATCCATCCCGGTAAAATCAATTGGATTTTTCATATATTGTAGCTTATGATCTACTGAAGAAAAGATGTAATAGACACAAAGCTCAATAATGGACAGTTATCGAGTTATAATCAGTGAAACATATGAAATTCGAGCTGCCGAATACTTAAATCCCGGGAAGTATTTATTTTTTGGAAAAATGTTTGAAACAAAAATAGTAGGGTTATCTCAAAATCTGTTAGGTGGTGTCATTATTTTTGAATTTTGAATACCCTTGAAAAGGTCTGTGAACAGAAATCTTTCACAAAAATCTTTGCGTGTCATAGCAGGGATAAGGACCCCACGGTTCGTTACTCCCGTAGTATTTTTTTACTCCAAACCCTCTCTGCTGTGTGTGTGTGTGTGTGTGGATTAATAAAAGAATGATCTTATTATGTATTACTCATTTCATTCCGAAATTTAAGTATGCGGCAGCTCGAATTTGTGATGTTTCACTGATTATAACTCGATAACTGTCCATTATTGAGCTTTCTGTTTATTACATCTTTTCTTCAGTAGATCATAAACTACAACATATGAAAAATCCAACTGATTTAACCGGGATAGATTTTCCATATGATTAGTACGGGGTTCTTTATCGAATCTGTTTCCATGGAAGCACCTTCGCAATCTGAATAATTGTAAAATGTAAAATCGTTCGTTTCACCGGCAATGGTATGTTTATCGTTCGAAATCAAAGATGAATCCACGAATATTATTTTCATTAAGTCCGAGGAGCGTTTTTCCAAATAGAACCGAATGATTGGGGATTCCCCAGAGATTTTTCGAAGAGACAGAAAATTGTCTGGGAAATGTTGTCGGAGAATTAGCCAGCCATCGTAGGTCGTGATTCTTGCAGGATCAGGATCGAAGAAATCTTTATAGGATAGGGAAAATCGATTTCCCGAGCGAACGGTCTTGCAGGTCTGGTTGAAGGATGGTGGATGGTTCCCCGAGCAGAATGCAACGAGTTACACGGTACTCCAGGCCGGCTGAGTAAAACGGGATTATTACCAGCCATCTAGACAAGCACCGTCAACCAGCCTTTGCAGCTTACACGAGCGAAGGCAATCGTTCTGCGCCACGGCCCGTTGTTAGCCAGCCCCGCGCGCGATTCTGCGTTTTCTCTCCTCCTTTGCCAACGTTTGCCTTTTCACTGCGACGTCGACGACGGAGAGAGAAACGTAGAACGGAAAAACGGCGTGCATGGTTCACTTAGAAACGTAAATACCGGGCCGACGCGACGAGACTCGACGCTCAACGACACGGAAACCGCAACCGTCTGAACTGTTCAGGGACACTGACTTGTTCGGGACTGACACACCGTCATCGATACAGCCCCCTCACAAACGTCATTCAAACAGCCAATCGAACCGGCGAACACCCGTCTGTCCCACGAGTACATTTTCATACAATAATTAACAATGAATCTATCAACCACTAAACTCGATTTCAAATGTTTCACCTTACAAATATGACGAAACTGCCTTTACTTGGATTTTTATTACGAAGGACACTTTGTACGTTTTCTTCGATGGTCTCGTAGAGCGTGGAAAGACGAGTCCAACGACTACCGTCACCGTACATTTTCGATCATTCAATCTGGAGATAGTCTTGTTTGTTCACCTTTCATTCAGGAATACAGTATTTTATATCCATATAAGTCCCCGGCACGGGTCTGCCGAGTTCGCGTAACCGAGCGCTTTAATTCAAGGAAACTCCCAGCGAACTGAGAATATCGCTAGACTGCGGATGTTTGTGCAATTTTGAATTTTTCTAGACTAATTTTCAGAAACTGGATTGTCCAATATATGTTAAATATGTAGACACAAAATTAATAGAAATCTAATATTATTTCAAAACGCAATTCTTAAGAAACTGGATTAACTAATTTTAAGAAACTGGATTGTCCAATATATATTAAATATGTAGACACAAAATTAATAGAAATCTAATATTATTTCAAAACGCAATTCTTGTATATTCCTCCCCGCAATTGTGGAGGGGGTGGTAGATTCTCTTAGATCGTAGAGTTCTCGTTTTCTCCGATTATTTACAGTATTTTATCCACATAAAAGTCCCCAGCACGGGTCTGCCGAGGGACATTTATGCGTCAGGGACACTATTCTTTGACTGTTGCCGAACGTAGAGAAGGACAGCCGAGCTAGAGTAGCCTCGGTCGCCGAGAAATATAAACATAGCTAATCCAAATTTTAAACTTCCTTATTTTTCACTATTTTTTTATAGGACTTCGATGACCATATTTGTGGCATTTTTCTAATGAAAATCATACGAAATGATACAATTACGATGATATTTACTTGTGTAATAGACAATTAACCCTCATCTGTCCCTCCTGTCAATTTGACACAATTTTCCTGAAATAAGTTATACTGTTCTGTTATTTGTAGGTCAACATTCCCGAAACTTCGTGTCTTCTATTTTTCTAATGCAAAACAGAACCGAAATACCTAAGATGTAAATTGCTAAATCGTCAATTAGAATAAAAAGGTTTTTTGTTATTTCTGTTTTTCTATTTATTTCATTGGTCTTCTATCACCGTGTTAATTTGACACCGAGGGACAGATTCGGTTCGTGAAATGTGGGCCGGATGAGGGTTAAAGTTTCGTGCGCGAGGGAGGATAGCGTATGGGAAAGAAAGAGACGCAGAGAGTCGCAGTCTCTTCATCAGTCTTCCTTGCGCCCGAAACTTTAACTGTCTTATAAGTCCATTATATGTCTTATTGTCCTATAAATATCATCGGAATTATATCATATTTCGTATCACTGTGCATAGAAAAATGCCACGAATATATTGGTGAAAGTTCCATAAATAAAAAATAATGAAAAATAACCGAGGGCTCTCGAGTTTCTCGGCCCCTCCATGGGGTATACCTCGCAGTAGTGGGGATAGATCGGGAACCTTTACAACTGAGACTTTTGGGACATTCATGAATAAAATACTGTATCTCGAAAATGAATGATCGGTAACGGTATCGCGTTTGTACTTGTTGGAACCGTGTTTTCACGATCCGCAAGAATATCCAAGAAAAACCATACAATATAGAGAAATATGTTTAAGTATTGCTCGAACTCCTAATAAAAATAGATTCCACCAGAAGTCTCGAAAGGTGGGAAATCGTTCGGGTGAGTTTGGAGAAACCGTTTCTCTGGAGACGCGATAAAAATAAAATTCCGACTGGTCGCGCTCGACTTGTTTTTACGGGTTCGATGTAACGCAGGGGCGAGCGCGACGGAGGGAAACTTTTGTTTTCGATCCGGGCCGAGATTTTCGGTGAAATTGAGGGTCGCGCGGCCGCGACCAGCGGATCGGCCGGCGTCTGGTTTTCGGACTCGGCGGATTCGGACGATTAACCATCGACCGTTCCGGCGACTTGTGCGTGGACAATCCCGGAAATTGGCAGCGTGCACTCGAGAACCGGACGAAAACTCGTCGAGACGTATTAGAGCAGCTCGGTGAGACTGGAAAAGGGGACGCGGCGACACGAGTCGAGAGTCGCGAGACTGTGTGTGCAACGTGTAAAGGATCGATAACACGCCACAACTCGAGACTAGCACCGCGTGGGGTGGGGACTAATTATATATCGTGTCGATGCGATTCTTGTAATAAAACAGCGAACGGCGGTGTCACGAATCCACCTGTCCGACCGCGAGTCGCGTTCCTCCGCCGACGACGTGCTTATCTATTCCATTATCTGCCATCCGGAACCATTTTTAGAGGCGGATTCAGAGGCTCCGCAGACCCTCGTGACACGCTGCGTTTCGCTCTATCAAATATCCGCGATCAGGCTGCATTTTTAGGTGGCCGTTCCGCATACTCGGAAATTCTCTCCTTTCGCGAGCTTTTCACCCTTCGAACAAACGTCCCTGCACTCGATAGACAATTCGTTCGAGTCGCGGGAGCAGCAGGGATCGAATTGAAATTCATTTGATCTCGTTCAGCAATTTCAAGAAGATTTTGTAATAATTATTCTAGTAGAACAGAAGAATATTTCTTCGCTGAATTCGATTTACTATTTATTCGGGCGTCGATTAGGCGGACTGAAGACCATTTTGCGTTTCGATACCTAGCTGATCGTCGGATATTAAAATGGCTGAGTAAACGTTCGTTAACGATTTAATAATGGAGCCGTTTTGTTTCTGGCTGTGCACGATATTTCGCAACTAAATGATCAAGCCGTTTCAATATAAAAAGATTATTCAAATACATAAGTCGAAAAAATGCTTTATCGGGAAAGTTTCGACGGGAAAGTATGAAACAGAAGGGGGATAATTGGCTCCGGCATGTTGATATTTCGCTGTTCCGTGTTTACTATCCAAATTCAATATATTCCGTCTGCTAAAATTAAACAGGATCGGCAGAAAATTTATTGATCGCCAAACTTAATCTTTCGACATTATTGGGCGCCGGCTAGAGGGGTATTATTTTTGTTATAATTTGTTTGCCGAACATTTTTCACGTATATTTGTTTATCTGTGTTGACGCGATTCGATTATTCCCTGCGAAAACACCTCGCGTATTTCGCCGGTAATCGGAACATATTTGAGAGACTGTTTTCAGTTCAGTAATTAGAACGCGATCTTTAGTTGGTCCAACAGTTTGATCTTCAAAGGGAACGTGGCAGGAGTTAGTGATAATTAGACTGCGGATTTGACGTATTGAGAATTTACTTTGCATTATTCGCAGTCTAGCAATTGTGACGATCGTTAAAATGGTTCGCAATCTATTATTTAGTTTTCTAGACATATTTAGCGTGTTTCAGTCTAAATATTGTCACAAGTTTTTTTCCCAGTCGGAAACTCCCGGTTACACAAAGATAAAGGCATTTCGCACGCGTCAATCCAACACGCAATTAAATTCGCCATTCATACGCTGACTGCCAGTCAAGCTTGATAAAATTACCGCGCAGTATCAAATCTCCTTTTCAACGAAATGAAAACCGCACGGGCCAACTTCATTACAGGAACCGTTCCTTTAATCCTCTTAAATTTTCACGGACTTCAATCAGCATAATTTTATTCGTCCCACCGCCCTATCAAATTTAATCACCGATCCCAGACAAACGTTTTCTTTCGACTGACACGGAATACAGCATCCGACCCACACGAACACAAAACTGTTCCTTCGTGTCATCAAACTGTGTTGTACGAACTGCTAAAAGATATGTAGCCAATCCATTCGACAATTAATTAACACTAGAAAGACTGAAACTTAGTATATACTTATATTGCCCAAAAGCAGTCAAAATGACTGCATTGTGAAAGAATAACTAAAGTTGTGTAAAGAAATTTGTTTAGTATTTTTTATATTATTTACAGTTATATAACAAGTTATTAGTAAATATTACCAATAAAAAAAATTTGTTAGAACAATTATCACTGCATTAAAATTCGTATAACAAGTACTACTTTAGCTTATAGAGCAACTGCAACTTATCAAGTATACGGCCAAATCGACAATTTATCATGTACTTGTATGTTATCATGTGACAGTAATCGAAAAAAAAATGAAAACTGTTATTTCAATACAGAGCCGAAGTGGTCCTATAAGAAATTTACTCGCATAAAACGCATTTATATGTTGTACAAAAAGTCACAAAATTCTAAGATTGTGTCATTATATACATAATTGTTTTTCTAATTGAAATTAAAAAGCAGTCAAAATGACTTCCTTGGGCACTCTAGTATTAAAAAAAAAAAATAGCTTGGACATCATCGTTCAACCCGATAGAATGTTATATCGACATGTTCAATTTTCAAGATTTTCCTACAGCTTTCAAGTTCATCAATTTTCCTATAAACGCATACTGATCCGCAGTCTACTCACGGGACAATGAGGATAGTGGTCGACGTTAAATGATTTCAAAGTTATGCTCTCGGAATAGGGGGAGAAGTTAAGTCTCGTTCACCGCTGCGCAACATCCCTGAAGAGTGCCAGAAGTCGTAGACATTTTTCCCCTGTTCTCCTCTTCTCCTACTATTGCACGCTATTCCCCGCAGTCCTTTCATCCCCGACCACCGTTTACCTTCTACTCGGTTTTTCCCCCGCATGCATTTATCTCGCCCCTCTACGAACCTCGTTTCCATGCAGCTCGCGAGAAGAGCGATCGCGAGCCGACAGAGAATTGTCCGCAACCCCGTGACAAACTTCCTTGGACTCTCATGGACTACCTGGAAAATAAACTTCGTGTGGGAAATTCTTTTACACGACACCCTGTATATTCTCTTCGATGGTCTTTTAGAGCGTGAAAAAACGATTACAACGAGTACCATGACCGTACACTTTCGATCATTCGATCCCGAGATATTCCAGTTTGAAGGATTTCGCCTAACTTAGATCCACCTTCAGCAATATCTCGAGATTGAATGAACGCAACAGTACGGTGTTTGTACTCGTTGGAATCGTCTTTCCATGCTTTCGAAGAATGTCCAAGAAATACCATATAGCATCACTAAACAAAATCTTCAAGTATTGTTAATAAACCACTTGGAACGATGTTTCCAGTATAGAATTGTCCTGGACAGTTTTCTGGATTTCTTGAGAGCAGGATAGGATTGCGATATCGTCACCTTCGATCATTCAATGAGCTCGCAAAGATTGCGAATAGAGAGAGAGAGAGAGAGGGAGAGAGAGAGAGAGAGAGAGAGAGAGAGAGAGAGAGAGAGAGCCCGTCTTCAGCGACCTCCTGGCATTTGTTGGTTGAATTAACGGGCCCGATCGATAGTGTTCATAGTTCGGTAATAAACCCATTACGGCCGAGTTTATCAGCTAAAAAGTGTCTAACGAGCGGCGGGAGGTTGTACGTCGTTTCACGCTCGTGTTTCATACACTTACACTCACACACACACACACCCATAGAGAGAGGACGCAAATATTTCCAGAGGTATTCGCGTGAATCGACGTATAGGGGCTCTCGTTACGCCGTCAGTATTCGATCGGCATGCGAATCACTCGAGGCACGTCGCGTATTTCGAGCCGACGGGACGAAAAATGAGAGAGAGAGAGGGGTGGGTAGAAGGGGAAGGGCAAATGATGTGAGAGTACACCCTGCGCGAGCTTCTCGACGGATACCTCTGATCTGCGATTACCATCTGCCAGAGAGGATCTGAGAGGCATCGATCTATCGACCTCTGAAGGGCTTTGCCTGTATGCGATCGAATCAACTTTCCGGAGAACTTAAGCTGCGTTCACACTGAATCCTAGTCAGAATCTTCCAATGAAAATTAATTCCAACAGGGTGATCCTGTTCCGATGTCAGTGATTTTTATTTGTTCATACGACACCCAATAATTCTCTTGTTTAATCTCGTGGAAAATGAAAAGACGAATCCAACGAGTACCATGACCGTACACTTTCGATCATTCGATCTCAAGATATTCTTGTTTGAAAGATTCAGCCTAATTTAGACCCTACCTTTCATTCAGGAAGATCTCGAGATTGAATAATCGTTACAGTATGATGTTTGTACTTGTTGGAATCACCTTTACACGCTCCACAAGAATATCCAAGAAGAACCATAAGGTATTAGAAAACACTTCTAATGAAAATGAATTTCAATGGAAGTTCCTGTTGCGATGCACTGTGAAATGTCATTAGCATCGATCTGGGGTCCCGATCGATCAGTTTCACCGAGAATTAATTCGGTCAGGTGATTTCCGAAGTTCGTATACTCTTCTGTCGTCGATCCGCGTTCAAGTATCCCGGAAGTTCGCAGTTCCTCTTGTAACTTACATCGCGTCCAGACCTCCTGTAGACTTTAGCCGATCCCGCTAACCAACTTACAGTCTAATCCCGTGAGGGTACGGTCCACATCGATCATAATTTAACCGCAATCCAGACAACCTGATCCCGTCTCTCGACACAGAGAAGAGCCCCGATTCCGGTCATTGAATCGTCTCGTTGCTCTGGTGGCTGGCTGGCTGGCGTCTTTCAGCTCCTCGCACCGTGAAAAACCGATTCACTGATCCCACGGCTGGTTTTTGCAAACATATCGCGCGCAAGCTGTGCGCAGTGTTCCGCAGTTGTCCCGGCGAACCCCGGGATCCTCGAGAGTGCAGCAACGTTGGCGGCGGTTTTTGTCCCCGCGGGGGAGTTCGAGGTTTAATTTTGTAATGGGCTTTCACCTTAATAAATACAAGCTCTCGGTTGAAAACCCGTTTTCTTAAACGACGGCGCCCGCGCGTCCCGTCAAACGTGTTCTTCGTCATCTTCTTCGGGGGAAGGGGGGTTGGGGAAGAACGGAAAGGAAAAAGCTCCGATCCACGGAAACAGAGAAAGAGAAAGAGAGGAGGTGAAATGTGTCGGCCGGTTAGGATTCGTTCACTTTCCTTCAACCCTTTTGCTCTTTCTCGGTAGCCGGTTGTTGGTCTGGGAAAGAGAAAGAGAGAGAAAAAAAATGAAGCGCTGGCTAATAATGTCTCAAAGAGACGCCACTCGCTGGAAAGTTCATTCGTTCGAATGCGTTTCATACGGGGGCGAGGGAGAGTTTTCTGCGACGACTTCCGGCTCTCGCGAGAAATCGTTTCTTCGCGATGGAAGCAGCCGCCGTCTTTTTACGGCGCGCGTTACTACGATTCTTGGCGTTCGTCGGCCAAAAGTATCCGACCGGACGCGAGATCCGCCGCACGCAAAAAAACAGTGGCCGAGAATCGCACGAATCCGCTGCTACCACTTTTCGGTTTTAACAGTATTTTTCCGTACGATATCATCTCTTTTATTGTATTCTGTCGGTTTCGATTCGAGCTTCTCGCAGACCGTCGAAAGACGAATCCAACGAGTACCATGACCGTATGATTTTCGGTTGTTCGATCTCGAGATATTCGTATCCGAATGAAACGAATTCTTATCTGCATCTCGCGCGTCGGAGAAGTGCGAAAGAATTTGGCGAACAAGCGACATCCTCGGCTCACACTCCCACACGTACACGGCACACAAGAACGAGTACCCACGGAGAAATTCACAAAATGAAGTGACCTACCACCGGCGTGTGTGAACGCACGTTTAGAATCCGGTCGCCTGGCTGTTATATCGAAAACGTTTTCTCAATTAAACGGAAATCTCTACTATGTACTACTATTACTATGACTACACTACTACTATTATTGCTACCGCTACTACAATTACTCCTATTACTATTACTACCACTATTGCTAACTATTACTACTACTACTATTACTACTACTACTATTACTACCACTACTACTACTACTATTACTACCACTACTACTATTACTACTACTACTACTACTACGATATAGGTATTTATATATTTACAGTTGCGTGGTGTGGAGTGGAACATTGTGATATAATAGATTGGTGCTAACACCTTATTGAAATTGAAAATGAATTTAATGGAATCGATGAAAGAAAACGAGTGAGAGAGAGAGAGAGAGCGAGTTAGAGTTAGAGAGAATGAGCGAGAGAGAGAGAGAGAGAGATGAGAACAAGAAACGAGATAACATGAATCGTGCAATATTGCGATAGTAAAGAAATGCGGGTCGCGGACGCTGTCGCTCGGCGGGTATAAAGTTAAGTTTTCGTGGTGTACGACCGGGTATGAAGCACAAAACGAGCGTTAAAAAAAAAGGAAACAAAGAAACGTAGAAAGAAAGGTAGGAAGAGAGAGAGAGAGAAAGAGGAAGAGACAAGGAAGGTAATAATAAAAAAAGAAAAAACGAATCACGTTTCCGTTCACTTTTCCGAGTCGTCGCGTTCGCACATCGGCCGAACGATTTCACACGATGTCCGAGCTATTTCTATTAAGTATAGAAACGGACGAGCGTCTTTGAAATCGAGGACTCTTTGTCTCCCCTTAGATTCTTCTTCCCTTTTTAAGATCTTTCTCCCCTTTTCAACCCCTTCGTCCTCGTACCTCCTCCAGAGAAATCCCCTTCCTTCCCCCCGCTAGCACACCCCCTCTTTTGTTACGTAGTCGCGTGACGGGGCTTCGTTCATTTTTGTTAAAGGTCCTTATCGATTTGCAAGGGTTCGTGTGCCGCGTCGTTTAGAAAGGCGTTCGGGAAAATCAGGAGATTCGAGCCGCGATTAAATTAATTGCTCTTAAACAGTGCCCGCGGGGGAGGGGCGGGGGAAGGAGGGGGATTTGAATTACAAATTAGCGGCGGCACTGTGCGCGCAAAGGTTCATAGAAATTGATCATCGCTATTACCAAAGGGAATCTCGCGGATTCCGAGGAGTTGACGAAGCTCTCTCCGAATTGTTGCACCGGGGATTATCTAATCTTTACGGCTCGATCGTTGTTACCGTGATTAGGAGATCCGTCGAATTCGGCTGTAGGATTTATACGAAATTAACATAATATTTTTTTTTATTGAGCTTAATGTAACTCCTCTTTGGGGGTTACGAAGCTTTACATTTGGATTAATATAAATACAGCGTATTTGACGTATACATTAGGATCAATAGGAAAACAGTGTATTTGACGTATACATAATTTCAAATTTGTAGATTACATTGTTTGAAGAAATTCAAAACAAGTTAACGTAATATTTATTGCTTGATTGTTGTTACTTGATTGTTGTTACTCTAATTCGAAGGCACTGGGTTCGAAATTGCCATGAAAATCGAACGTCGATATGCAGTTTCCACGAAATCGTTGTATTTCTTCCACGGGGATGATTTCCGATTTAAGCAAGCATGTTTTTTTTCGTTCGCGAAAATGTTCCGCGTCGGCTTCGTTACGGAGTTACCGTGGAGAAACGTTGGCCACACCCTGATCGGTCAACGTTTTTCGCGAATAACTTCGTAACGAAGCCACGTAGAACATTTCCGCAACGGGCGAAAGTTGCTCGAGGAACTCTTACAAGGAAGCGCGACGATATTCCTGCACGAATTCGTTAACTGCAACGTTTCTTGTCGTGGATTTTAGCGGACGAGGAGTTTTCCGAATGGTCCGGCAACGAAAGTGGTACATGTTTATCGGTTTACAATTGTTAGCATAATTCGTAGATGTGATGTACTTATCGAAGAGTCTTTCAGCGCCGCAGGAAGGGGTGGGTTTCGTTGTAAGGAGCCGAGGGGGGAGACGTGCTATTCCGTTGACGTTATATAGGTGTGTAGATTGAATATTTTCGTAGCGCGCGGTTCAAGACTCTCGAAACTTCGGCGAGAAAGAACCTGGAAAAACGTTCTCGCCGCGCCGCGGTACAATTGAAACAAGTTCGAGGCGGAAGCGCGATGCTGCGAAGTTTCTTCTGTGGATGGGAGGCTCCGTTTATAAGAACGAATTTCCCCGAAGTGATTCTTTAACGCTCTCGTCGTTACATTCTCCTTCCGTTTTTCTTAATTAACACGCGAGTGTTCGTCGAAGGACGAAATTATGAAGGAGAGAACCGTCGGAATGATCTGTTACTAAAATGGAGAGTGGGCTCGTTGACTTTCATGAATTACGAGACCATCACCCGGGGCTAGATAATTTGGGTCCAATGGAAATCACCGATACAAATTTCCCCGACACGGTTTTCATCGACAACACTTCACCCGAAACCAGATTTGACCGACAACTACTTTGGTCGACAACGCATTTAACACTAGAACTACCGGACCAGTCGAAATGACTGATGCGACTTTTTTTCGATTAGAAATATTAAAAGTATAAATATGTTGTTTTGAGAAATTTTTTTAGTAAACTCCTCTACTGAAGTACATATTTTATTATTATTATTTATTATAGACGGACTGAAGCCCTTTTACATAAGTGTTTACAATATCAAAGAAATGAAAAAAGAAAAGAGAAAGATACAATACTGCTCCTGTAATAACAAAGAAGGGACATGCACAAAAGAAAAATTTAATGATGGTACAATCGATATGGCATTATCATATAATCCTGCGTAGTTGCATTTTAAAATTTTTTAAAGAATCACTGAAAAAATCAATACGGTTATATATAGTGCATGATTTTGAGATAATACGATTAATTGGATTAATTAATCCATAAGTAGATTTCGCTTTAGGTGTTTGAAAGAATATTTAAATATCCCCTGTACGAAATCTAAATAAATGCCATATTGTCATTATTAGAAGGCAATGTATGTTAACTGCGTTTAGTGCTCGGTAGTTCTAATGTTAACCCTCATCCGTCCCTCGTGTCAATTTAACACAGTTTTCCCGAAATAAGTTATACCGTTCGGTAATTTGTAAGTAAATTTGTCCAAAACTTGGTGACTTTTATTTTTTAATGCGAAACATATAACCGCAATAACCTTAGATGTAAATGTTAACTCATCAATTTGAATGAAAAAAACATCTAAAAGTAACTGTTTGACTTGTTATTTTATTGTTTTTTTTTTTATCACTGTGTCAATTTGACACCAAGGGACAGATTCAGTTCGCGAAATGAGGGACGGATGAGGGTTAATCGCCAACGATTTTGACAGACGACGAATTTGATCGACAACGAATTGGACCCACAACGAATCTAAAATCGTTGTCGATCAAAGTCGTTTTCAGTTAAAGACGTTGTCGGCCAGAGTAGTTGTCGGTGAAATCCGGAGTCGGTGAAATGTTGTCGGCAAAAACCGTGTCGGGGAAATTTGTGTCGGTGATTTCCGTGGGACCCAGATTAATTTAACGTTTCAACTTCACCGACAATTTCGCAATTGTTTGATCAAATTAGGGACCAATGTCGTTTTCTTATCCGTCGATGTATCTGTCGCAGAGCATTCTTTGTCGTTCGTCCGGAGCTATTGTTGTTCTTCGAGCCACACGGTCCCCGGCATCGGTCAGTCCGCTCTCCCCCACTTACGGTTGCAGACACATTGTGGGGGAACCCGGGCGAAACGTGGAGGAAAAGATATTTCTACACTTTGTCGGGATATGGTTATTTGCAAAATGTCTGACAACGAGCCTCGTTGATTTTCTCGCGATTATTATATTCGTCTGTGATCGATCTTTAATTAGTGAAATGTAGGCGTACAATAAACGTGAAGCTTTCTTTGACTATGCTAAGGAAATTGTTCGTGACGTCCAGCAGTTTACCGTTGGACATGATTGCAGAAATTCGAAGAATTAAACTCTTTGCGATTCTAGCGTGCATTTATTAGAAAAATTCTAGCATGTTCGTGGTTGTTGATATGTTCGCGGAACATACGTAACGAACGAATAGTTCGGTTTTTCTACAATTTTTTACGATTTTAGTTGTGACATTTCTGCAATCGTCGAACTGCAAAGAAAACGGTTAGGGGTGCTAGGAGAAAGTCCTGAGAGGACGTTCGAGAGGAGATCGATGATTCAGAACCGAGAATCGGCTTCTTAGATCGCGGGATTTACACCGTGGTGTTGTACCTCGTGGGTTCTTCGTCGGGGAATATGGACGAGGATAGAAAACGAGAGAAAGCGAAAGGGAGGAAGCAGGGGAATGAGAGTGAGAGTAAAACTGCAAAGTAGAGATGGAGAGAATGAGTCGAGAGATGCGACGAGAAAGAAAAGAAACTATGGCTGTGCAAGTGAACATTATGAGTGTAGTTACATAGGTGTAGGTGTTACCTAGGGACTAGGCTTAGCTGATCATAGGAATAAGGAGCACGATATAGGCGAATTTTTCTTTTCACCGAGATTTTTTCGTTCGTCGAGCGACACCGTCCGCCGTCTCTGACTCGCCGCTGTACATTAACCGAACGCTAAACAAAAAAAAAACAAACAAACTAAACAACAACAACAAACAAACAACAAGAGGAAGAAGATGAGAGAAAAAAAATGAAAGAAGTACTATTATTAATATCTCTTTATATATTAATATATACAAGAAGTACGGAATACAATTACGGATATATATGTATATACACGACACACACCTGGTATATGTATATATCTATCCTTCGTATATGAGCATACGTATAATAAATATAAATATATAAATAAAAAGTATATATATACATACACATACATATATATATATACATTTTGTTATTTTTCTCGGGGGATGAAATATAAATGAACGAGTAAAAACAAGAAAAAAAAAAGAAACCACTGTAATAATTGTAAATCGAGCACACGCAACGCTACTGCTGCTGCCGCGTGTGCCACAAACTACTGAGCGTGTTCTACTCTTCGTTCGACGAAAGAAAAATATGGGAAAACTAGGGGGCGTTTATGGTTTAGAGTTCGAGAGTGAGAGTGATGAGAATGATCTTGGCACGTGTAAATAAAGGGGGGAGAGGGGCGGGGAAATGGAAGGAAAGGCGAGCAGACAAAGAAAGAAAGTGGAGGTAGGGGTGGGTGAGGGGTAGGGCGAAAGAAAAAAAAGTGTAAATCGTTAAACGTTGCATTTTACGTGAGAATGAGAGGGAGAGAAAGTCGATGCGTGTCAAAAAGGGAATCAAATGGAATGTCCTTCCATCCTCCAAACCCCCGGCACCCCCATCCCCTGTTCGATCAGGAGCAAAAGAGCAAGAGAACCGGCTGATTTCAGTTCCGTTTTCCACTTTTATTACCGTCCAACGGAGCTCCGAGATGTGTCTCGCTTCTATCTCTCCCTTTTCTTCCATTCCTTCGGTTCGTTATTATACTAGCCAAGGGGGTGTGCGCGAACCCGAAAGACGCAGGGTTAGGAAATCCATCGAGACGAGCGTCGCTAAGGGGTTCACGGAAATTTTGAAATTCTCGGAAGCGTTCGAGATCCTCGAAGGTTTCGCGAAGTCTCGAAATTATCGGGATTAGAAGAAGATATAGGGTTGTGCGAGAATTTCAAAATGTTCGGCAACTCGTCGGTAACGCTTTCGGGTTCTCGCGCACCTCCGTGTATACTACTGAAGAAAAGAAAAGCGATGACGGCCGATCGAGTCGGTGCTCGTCGAATCTTTCGTCCGACGAATCGTCCGTCGCTCCGACGGAAACGGATCCGACGGAAATCGCGCGCGAGACAGCGCGACGCGCAACACACACGCGACGAGTGAACACGTCGACGATTTTCTGTCGTCTGTTTCTCGTCGGAATCCGTCGAGCACCGACGTCGATCGACGTCGACGTCGACGGGCAGCGGTTCCGCTATAGTTTCCCCCCGTTATCGGGACGAATTATAGTATATTGTACATGATGACGCAAGCAAACGGAAAAGAGAAACGAACGGTTAATCCGGAATATGATTCTCCTTTTGCGGAAAATGATCGAATTAAGAATTATTGAAACGTACAATATAGGGGCGCACTTTAAAAAAAAGCAAAACCTTTGGAACTAATTAATTGATTAAATATTAATTGATTATTCTCGTCGGAGATGAACAAGAATTTTTGCGAATGATATATATTATATATATATTTAGAGAGAGAGAGAGACAGTGAAGCGCAAAAAAAAAATAAATAAAACCGTTTTGACCATGCAGGTACAAGGACTAACGATTCTACATAGGGCGTATATCGATTTTATTACGAGGAAATTATTCTTACTACTTCTTATTGTTACTACGATTATATTCTTATTCTTATGGTTATTCTCTAACATGCAAGTGTTACGTTACGATTGCAATTATTATATACACCTTTAATTATAGTGTAGATACGACAAAAAAAAAGAACTATTACGGATGACGGAGGATACAGAGAAAAATGAAACAAACAAAAAACAAAAGGATAAAAAAACAAAATATAATGGAGAATTAATCACATGTGCATTTAATGTATTTCATACTAATTTTTTGATTAAACATAATTGTGTGTTAACCGAGCCGTCTATCTTTCTTTTTTTCTTCTGATTCCAGATCATTCTCGTGATCCCTCGACGTGCACACTGATATTTACAGTTTCGTCGTCGATCGAATAATAATAAATTTGTTGCACGACCAACTGGACTGTGTTCTTGGGAAATCACTTTTCTTTGGGAAACGTTCAGTCGGCGCGGACTTTTTCGGCGATCTTCTGGACCGCGGATTTTTCCAATTATTTATTTAATTATTTTATTTCATTCTTCCAATTCCTACAGACAACTTTTATGTTGGATGATAGTCCGCTGTCCAGTGATATTTGCTAACACGATGACGTTTAACTAAATTTAGAAATGTCACATCGCAAATAAATTAAATTCTGTTTGCGTTTATAACACACACAGACATGTTAAAGAGAGCGATTGAAATTCCGCTGAGAATTGGGAACTTCTGCAACTTTCATTTTCATGATTCTTTAGGAGCTGCAAATCAGTCAACGTGTTAAACATTCATTAAAGATCCACTCTGATTTCGTTTGCTGTGGTCAAACATAATTTTTAACGGTTCAAAATGACTCCCCTTCGGAGCTCTATGGGGGTGTTAAGAGCGAGACAATCAGTTCAGCTTTGTCACGTGTCTGTTTAGGGGAAACAATGGAATTTTGACAACGTGTTTCATCTCATCGAAGCATTCCCGTTTCAGATCCCCGAGTCGATTGTCAATTCCAGATCGCGCGTTGCCGATACTCTTCCGTTAACCTGCCGATACTTCCGGCTGCTGTCGCCGCATCCGACGGTCAGACGTATCGCTGACAGGAAAACGAAAATCACTGTACGTTCGAATGTCCAATAACCCGACTTCTTCACTGTCCGTCGTGTTATTGTTGTTTCTGGCCATATTCTTACTCGAGTTTTCACAAAAAAATCGAAATCATAGGTTCGTTCGAGCAATCTTACAATTTGTAATTCTCCTTTGGGACCATTTCTTGTTATATAAACACTGTATACACACCATCCGCTGCAACAAAGATCACCAGAGGAATTATGCCACGATTGCTATCAACCTTCTTCGAGGGACACGTCATCAAACAGGAGATTATCCAAGTCCAACAGCTTCGATCATCATCCTTCTCCAGATAACAGCAAGCATCTGATCCTCCAAACTGTTGATCCACCAGGAGATCATCCAAGTCCAACAGCTTCGATTATCATCCTTCTCCAGATAACAGCAAGCATCTGATCCTCCAAACTGTTGATCAAGCAGGAGATTATCCAAGTCCAACAGCTTCGATCATCATCCTTCTCCAACTAGCAGCAAGCATCTGATCCTTCAAACTGTTGATCAAGCAGGAGATTATCCAAGTCCAACAGCTTCGATCATCATCCTTCTCCAACTAGCAGCAAGCATCTGATCCTCCAACCTGTTGATGAAGCAGGAGATTATCCAAGTCCAACAGCTTCGATCATCATCCTTCTCCAGATAACAGCAAGCATCTGATCCTCCAAACTGTTGATCCACCAAAAGATCATCCAAGTCCAACAGCTTCGATCATCATCCTTCTCCAGATAACAGCAAGCATCTGATCCTTCAAACTGTTGATCCACCATGATATTATTTAAATCCAACAGCTTCAATCATCATCCTTCTCCAACTAGCAGCAAGCATCTGATCCTTCAAACTATTGATCAAGCAGGATATCATCCAAGTCCAACAGCTTCGATCATCATCCTTCTCCAGACAGCAGCAAGCATCTGATCCTCCAATCTTTAGATCTGATCTGGATCAACTGGTCGCAGAACCAAATGATCAGGCTCATCTAGGACCCTGAAGAAAAGACTTCCTCATCCAAGAAGAGACCTAGCAAACAATTCCTCCACCTTCCAATGTGCCTACAGATTCTGGACAGCATCAGCTAAAGACTTGCCCATAGTCCAAGGATGTAGAGGCTGGCTCTAACAGTATACTTGCTGTTGGTATACAACTCACACGCAGACACACACACATACAGAGGGAGAGAGAGATTACCTGGTCGGAGGAAGAAAAATATCTAGGGTATGAGGGAACAAAAGCTAGGTAGGGTCCTTATGGCACTTGGGTTGAGTAGCGTGGTCTGGAATATACTTCGGTGCTTTCACCAGTGGATTCACCTCTACCTAGGGGTGGCCTGCTCGAAACAGGTCATCCGGATGCTTTTTCGTTGGGCTGATTTTATCCAGGAATATATTAGCTTGCAAATTGTTCCGAGGTTCTATGTACCACGCCGCGCCGCCGCGGTGCACTGTCAAGCTCTTCTGGCTATTGTTCATGTTCCTGCCTCCTGTTCATTTCCGCTGTGTAGAAATTAAAGGGCGCGTTAAGAAGAAAGATATCGTCCTACGCACTGACTCTTCTTGGTCAGTCTAGAAATGCCAGTCACCCTTGATTAGAACGAGGCCTGTCGCGCACTGTTTCGTTGCTGAACAATCACGACACATATATAGAATTATTCACGCTTTCCTTAACCTTACCTCCTTGGCCTACGATTTATTCGACGGTGGTTAAAACTTTTTTTACCACGCCTATATTAACTTGCCGTTGTTGTTTCTATCAAATCTTGAATTTTAAACCACCTGCCGATAAGCTAGAGACTTGAAACTTTAAACGTAGCTCGTAACTGGATGACAATGCAATATTAAATTACAACAAAGATTTCTTTTTAAACATTGTGCGTTTAGGAGATAGAAAAAAATCTCTGCAGAGTATCACAACGGGAATCGAACCCGGGCCTTACAGAATACGTTCGGAAGTAAAGACTAACAAATAGAAAATAATTACAATAACTTCCCTATAAATCGGGAAGTTAAAAAACACGTTTTTAAAAACCACGCTTATATTGCAATGCAATAAAAAGGAGAAAATAATTTTTTTAAATATTAGTGACTATAAATGAAAGCTTATTTTTTAGATATATTTTTATTTAGATTTATATATTATTATTATATATTATATATTATTAAATTTATATAAATTTAGATATAAATAAGCTTTTGTTTATAGTCATTAATATTTAAAGTATTTATTTTCTCCGTTTTCGTGGATTTCAATGTCAGCGTGATTTTAAAAAAGTTTTTTTACATATATTTTTTTACAGATCATAATCTCCTAAAACAGGAGGAAACTTTTTCATCTATGGTGTGCCTATATGTTCCCCAATAGAGCTGTGCATGAACAAAAATCGAAATAGAATTTGATTTCGGTTACAGGAAATTATTGACATACATTTTTATTGGAATCTGCTCAGAATCTACATCACGAGTCAGAAACGATGTTGTAAAGCAAGGAGTTAATCGACAATTTCAATTGGCACCATTGTGAAGTCAGATTCGAATGACCTCGCCAACAAAATTCCTCAATTATTCAAGGATATCGTGCACGTTCTCCCGGTGAGCATAGTTGACAAATTACAGAGTAGTTATGGTAGTGAAATACGGAAACCAAAGGGCACAGAGTAGGGGAAGCTCTCGGAGCTCGTATGGTAACGGAAGTACAACGACCCTTCCGCAGAACTCCCTTTCCTCTTCACGCGCCCTATTACGGTCTTCAGGGTTCATCCGGAGAGAGTCTCCCTGTAATAAAACAGAGAACTCGATGGTATTTTACAACAACTCGAAACACAACTGGCTTTCCTAAACTTTTCATTGTATTCTGTCGTTCTCTCGATCGTCGAGATAAATAGTAATTGGCCGCGACGTGCATGTAACAGGTACATGATTCAAGTCGCGTTACATTGTACAGTCGATCACGAAAGGCACACTTTATTCCATACGATAGGACTTTATTCTTTATTAGATAAACGCTATGCAGAGTGTACGAGTGCACTGATCATTTCGTGTTGATGAATTCGTCGATTAGAGCACAATAGGTTGTAATGTTCGGTTAAAAAATTAATTCGCGGCTTATCAACGGTTTATCTGAATTTTCCAAGTCGATCGCAGGAGTGCTCGAACAAAACTCGTCCTTCCAACAATCTTAACTCGTCCAAGGTAACTGCAAAATCGATTAAACTACCTCCAGAAGTATTTCTAAGCAGAATTCCGAAAGTACTGGTTGCAGACGACCCTTCGTACACGTTTCATGCTGAGAAATGTCCGGGTCGGAGCGGACCCGGCCGTTGGAGGGCACTCCGGAAATTTCCAATCGTTGCGGACCACGTGGCCTTACACGCACACGCGCACGCCGTCGCGATACGAACGCTGGAAAGCTGTTCGGGGCGAATGAAAATGAAAAAAAAAAAAGAGAAAATCGCGGAGAGAATAACAAAAAAATAAAAAAGAATTATATAGACCCAGAAATAGAGAGATGGTTACGCGGTGCGCCGACGGCGGGTACGCGTTTGTTGTCGCGGCTTTGCTGACCCTGTGGTTTCTGTTGTTGCAGAGCTGAAAAATTGGCGGATATCGCAAATATTTGAGAGACAGAGTAACAGCGACGAGAGGAGGCGGTGCTCGTTGTGCGGTAAGGTCGTGACGAACGTGCGCAATCACTATTACGTGCATTTCCCGGGCAAGTACGCCTGCCGGCTATGTCCCGCGGTTTACACGCGCAGCGACACCCTGCTGATGCACACGCGTACCAAGCACGCGCACGCGCAATAGCACGCGTGATCGCTGTCGAGGATCTAGCGAGGCGGATCCCTTCGGATCGATCACCTCGCAGCAGCACAGAGCGTCGCAGAGCCCTTCGGTCCGCGCCGGCCCGAGCCAACCCGCGATCATTAGGGCGAGGGACGAGCATGAACCGGATATTGTTCGCGGTTTCGCGAATGGGGCCACTGTTTTCCCTCGAACGGCTCGATTCCACCACGTTTCGACCCTCGTTTTTATTCTATTACGGTCCAAACATCTTTTTATTGGAGCCACTACACTGGGGCCACGGTCCAGGTCACAGGATTCCACCATTTTCTTTCTGTACCTTGTGCTTTCCAAGCCCAAAGATGTTTAAGGGAGTGCCATTATTTTTCAATTCAACAGTGGCGACAGTACAGGCCTCTCTTAGGGTGAGGCAACACCCTTCATCCACCCTTCGTGTTTCCACTAATTGTAAGAATATGAAAGAAATTTTATTGGAGCCACTACACTAGGACCATGGTCCAGGTCACAGGATTCCACCATTTTCTTTCTGTACCTTGTGCTTTCCAAGCACAAAGATATTTAAGGGAGTGCCAGTATTTTTTAATTGAACAGTGGCGACACTGCAAGCCTCTCCGAGGGCGGGGCACCCTTCATCCACCCTTCGTGTTTCTACTATTTGTAAGAATATGAAAGAAATTTTATTGGAGCCACTACATTGGGACCATGGTCCAGGTCACAGGATTTTCTTTCTGTACCTTGTGCTTTCCAAGCACAAAGATATTTAAGGGAGTGCCAGTATATTTTAATTGAACAGTGGCGACACTGCAAGCCTCTCCGAGGGCGGGGCACCCTTATCTACCCTTCGTGTTTCCACTGTTTGTAAGAATATGAAAAAATTCTGTACAGAACAATTGCATGGAGGGGAAGTATTCTGGTACGAATGATTCAATCGATTGATCAAGTTAATCGTCGATCGTTGATTACAGTTTTTATAGGAAATAGGTATTTATAATAGAGAAAATCACGCACAAGAATTCAAAATACTATTCTTTATTACAACGAGGGAAACAAGTCAGAAGACGTCTGTACGGTTTGCAAGCCGAAACTAAAGTTTTTTTTTTTATTGGAAATCATAGAAAATATTTATTACAACATTGGATATAAATGTACAAACATACAGGAAGAGAACAGAAAAAAGAAAAGCAGTATACAGTACATAACGAGAGGTGTTATCACAAAAAAAAACATAAAGATCTGTGAAATAACATTGTCACAATAGGATAGCACCTAGACTCGCAGATTACATTTGTTTAAAAAGGTTATAATATGGTCGCAAGCTCCGATGTTAGGACCCGAAACTAAAGTGAAGCTAAAAGAGAAAGTTTGGGGGCGGAAAAATCTCTGTTGGGTCCACTCGGGAAATGCAGATACATGAGGACCCTAAGTTTATTGCTCAGGCCCTCTTAGAAGGGAAATACTGCAGGCCTTCCACCTCTGACCTGAGAACCGTAAAATATACAAGGACACTAATAGTAGATATTGCTTTATTTTCAGCCTTACAGCTAAGAAAATTGGTCTTGGTTTACATTAACCTATTTATACAAAACTATCTTATTTCACAGATTCGTTCCATACCTTCTCTCATTCATTTCTATATCTCACACATTCCTACCCTGTTCTACTCTTTTAGTACCCTAATTATCACTAACCCGCTTAATTCTATACTTATTGCTTCCCTCCCTATTCCCTAATTTTTGCATTTTTTTGTTTGGTATTCTCTTTGGTTTATGTATGCTCTCTTTTCTCTTTTTTTCCTCAACTTCTCCAACCACTCTCCAACCTTTCTATCTTTTCTCCCGCTCACTATATCCTCGAGCCTGATCATTTCCCCCATCATCCTGCAATCCCTTGTCAAATGCTCTAGGTTTCCATACTTGTCCCCACATAGGTCGCATCCTCTTGCCTCTTCCTCCAGCCAGTATCTACAAGGATACTGTTAGTATCCTTCAACACTCGACTTTCTTTTTCAGATGTTCCAACAGTTTTGCCCAACTCTGCTGTAGGTTTCGTTGAAATTAGGCGTTACTGAGAGCGGTTGAGGGGGAGAGTGATAAAATGGATTTGAAAAGCTGAGGGGTTGATCTGATAGTTCCCGAAATAATTTCGAATCTTTTCAACACTTTTATTGAACACTCGAAGAGGGTGAAATAGCTGTTGCGAATCTCGATGAATAAGTCGCGGTTCGAGGACTGTTGGCAGGCGTGAAAGAACGCGGGAGGAAAAGGAACGAAGACAAAGGGCGTTGTAAGTGGAAACCGGAAGGGTCATCTAACACAATGGAGGCCTTAAACGCAGGAGGGACGTTCGACGTTACGACGGACGATTTGTTTGATCGAGCCGATTGGTAGGGAGCCGCGCGACCAAAAATACGGATTTCAAGATGAAAGAGACACCCCTCTGGTGGTTAGAACGCGAGGTTATGTTTCATTGATTTTCCATCTTACACAGTTAAGCATTCTTCTTCGCGCCCATTTCCCTCTGTTCGTTACAGTTCTCCCGTTCCCTGTGCACAGGAAATTATTTTTCAAAGGATCCCGAGAATATCGTTCGATCAATAAACAACAACAAATTTGCAAATAATTAGCACATCCTCAACGTTTCGATCCCAATGTGGATCATTATCAAGAGAGACATTTTTGCGACTGAAAAAACCAAATAAATATAATAATAGTTGAACAAAATATTGGGACACAGCCAAAAAGAAAGCACATAATTATTGCGACAAAATAGAAATTAAAAGAAGAATAATTAATGAGTTACGAGAGTCATGAGTTATCCCGAGAATGATTCACGCGGAAATCGCTGGATCTTATTGCGCCGATCAATTTTCCTGAACGTTACTTTGTGGAAATCGCTGTCCTTACTCAGCCTGTATCTAGTGTGCTGTTAGAGAATTCATTTATTTCAATCCAGCCGAAGAAATAATTCATAAATAAAATTCATAAATGTCTCCTTTAATAAACTGCATATTTTCGGAAATCTGCAGAGATACACCATGATCAATTCTACACGTCTTCAATCGAATTTCTTCTTCCTCGAATATTAACAAGCTGACAGAGTACTACTTCCTGTGAACGTTTAAAACGGTTGTTTTACAAGTTTCAAAAATTATTCGCAGATTGTTTGAACATAATTAACAAGAGTTTTCGACTGTAAATTGAACGTCCCGCAAGGTATTAATCCTGGACAGCGTTCCATTTGACTTTTCGCTACGGCGATGCTTCCCTGACACCGTAATCGTGCTGGAAAATTTCACGACCACACTTAAACGTTTTACGCGGTCTTAAAGTTCGGCGAATTCCTAGCAGCGCACGGATTCTCATCTTCTTTCATCCTGCACCGTCTGCTAACGAAATTTGTCGAGATCGTGCCAGCGTGTTTCACCCCTTGCGAGATGCTGCCCCTCTAAACATGCTGAAACATTTATTTTCCTAACTCGGAAAAAATTGGAAAGGAAGCGCGAAAGAATAAGAATGACTTTTCTATGTGCGAACGACGATCGACTGCGAACAACCACCCTCCCTCTTCTTCCTCTTCGGCCACCGTGGATCTTCGCCTGCTTCGTTAATGGTAACGACCGTGTGATTCGGCTGTGCAAATATTGGCTCCTCCGCTTTCCACGTTTCACCTTCTTCCGGCCGTTTTGGCGAACAAATCGTTTCTGCATCCGACGGAGAAGACCGTTCAATGCCTACAGCACCCTCAAAAAACTTGCACACAGCCGGAAATGACGTCACAGTTTCGTTTCGCGATCAACTTTCGCACACGTTCACCCCTCTACACTTTTGATTCACCGTCGAACTTCTCGTACAACATTTTCCACGACCCCCCACCCTGTACTCCGAATATTGGAAACGGTTCGTGCCAATTCTTTTTTCATTTTTCTAATTCCCATTTAAAATGAGATAGTTTGATCTAGTCATGACGATCATAGATTTTGTTGTTTTTTTAATTCTTGCAGAAATTGCTTCGTTATCGATAATAAATTAGACTCCGGATTTAAAACAGTGAAAACATTAAAAGACTCTAATAGTATTGATATATTATATTTCACTACATTGAAATTGTTAATGAAGAATATCAATTTATATTCTGTTCCTTCGTGTTGCAACTGATGCACAAACTTTTTATTTTGTAAAAACATCCGGAGCCTATTAATAATATATGAAGATTTATATTGACAGTTTGATCTAGTCATGGAGATCATAGATTTTGTTGTTTCTTTTTAATCCTTGCAGAAATTGCTTCGTTATCGATAATAAATTAGACTCCGGATTTAAAACAGTGAAAACATTAAAATACTCTAATAATATTGATATATTATATTTCACTACATTGAAATTGTTAATGAAGAATATCAATTTTTATTCTGTTCCTTTGTCTTGCAACTGATGCACAAACTTTTTATTTTGTAAAAACATGCGGAGCCTATTAATAATATATGAAGATTTATATTGGAGTGCGTGTGTTCTATAATTGTGAACTCGAATATCAGATTTGATATGTGAACGAAATGGAAATTATGCTCCGGCATGGGTCAACATTTTCGCGCGGTTTTGCTTGAATATTTTCCAGCCGTATATACCCTTGTTCAACCACCGATTCCGCTCGTAAATCTTCGGCCATTATCATCGTTTCCATTACGGTCGTTTAAAAGTAGCATTACTCGTTTGAAATCCAGAGTTGCGAGAATGGCCGAACGCGTTTCGTGCGGATTTTAAAAGTGCAGAGTGTCCGCCGCTGCGAATGCTATCCACATAAATATTGCAAACGACTGTGACCAAATTTCTAATGGGTCGGAAAAGTCCAATGGAGATCCGGTTGTTTAAAAAAAGGAGACGCTTTACATTCTCTGCAGAATTATCGCTTGCAATGGATTATTAAACAATTATTCAGAAACACTTGCATATTGTTTTACTGAGAAATTGCGAGGTTGTAATTAATATAAAACGACGTTAATTGTAACTTAATGGTAACAGATATTCGAATTTGCTCAAATTCGAGAACCAAAATTCCAATTATTTTGAAAACAGTGGCCCTTCCGTGAAAAAGCGTGCCCCCGCACCAAAAACGGTCCAAAAAGTTTGTTTATATAATTACTATTGTCGGTTTTTTATCACTCGTACCTTCAGAACTCGGTAATCGATGAAATTACCAAGGTCTCGTTATTCCAATGATAATCGATAAGAATGTATCTTTTAAGCGGATTTATAACATTGTTCACGAAAGTCATAGAGAGAGAGACTCTTATTGTAAATTTTCTATATGTACACACGTGTAAATATGTATATGGAAATGTGGTTATACAATAAACAACTTCCATTGAGGAACATGAAACGAGTTCGAACTTTCGTTTCCAAAGTTAGAAACTATTATGAGCTCTTGTTAGCACAGCAGAGTGAAGGATGGCCCAGCGGAGCGGGGACGGCTTATACTGTGTGTAGATTGTGTTTTACACAATATACAGTGTATACAGACGTGTTAATTTTCGTGTGCTCTCTGGGGACTTCGGTCGGAAGACGAGATGGAACTTAAAATCACATAGAGACGCTTCCATTTTTGTCTAGAATGTCGCAGAGGCAAACACTAATTCTAGATTTCTGACTCTCTCACTTTTAAGAGTTTCTAATTCGTTTAGACATCCCTATTTTTTGATTATCATAATTTTAGAGATCTCCTATTTTTGGAGCTCCCATTTTTGAGAGCTCTCAAGTTCTACAGCCCTCAATTTTCAGAACTCCAAATTTCTAATGCTCGCAATTTCTAATACTCCCAATTTCGAGAGCTCTTAATTTCTACAACCCCCAATTGTGAGAGCTTTCAATTTCTACAGTACTCGTTTTCGGATCTCCAAATTTCTAATGCTCCCAATTATTGAGAGTTCTCAATTTCTACAGACCCCAATTTTGAGACTTTTCAATTTCTATTGTTCCCAATTTTGCGAGCTCTCAATTTCTACAGCCCCCAATTTTCAGGATTCCAAATTTCTAGTGCTCCCAAATTCGGGAGCTCTCAATTTCTACAGCCCCCAATTTTGAGAACTCTCAATTACTACAGCCCCCAATTTTCAGAACTCCAAATTTCTATTGCTATTAATTTTGAGAGCTCTCAATTACTACAGCCCCCAATTTTGAGAGCTCTCAATTACTACCACCCCCAATTTCCAGAACTCCAAATTTCTAATGCTCCCAATTTTCAGAGCTCCCAATTTCTACAGCCCCCAATTTTCAGAGCTCTCAATTACTACAGCCCCCAATTTTCAGAACTCCAAATTTTTATTTCTCCGAATTTTGAGAGTTCTCAATTTCTACAGCCCCCAATTTTGAAAGGTCCCAATTTTGTGAACTCTAAGTTTTAAAACTCCCAATTTACAGATCTCTCAATTTTTATATCTAACCAACCACTGTGTCTCCTGAAACTTATTCTTTATTAAAAAACACATCCTAATCCTGATTCGCAGATCTTAAAACCGTCAAGTTCCTTATGTATCGCGCCTCGCGAATACCTCGAACCGGGAAAGTAATTTCGTCCCCGGTGTGTATCACGAGAACGTTATGCGAGCGACGGCGGCGGCTCTCTCAGCGATCAGACTCAAATAGGATTACTCTAGGCGCAGTGCTCGATAGATGGTGTGTAAACTTCTCTGTACACGATGTCGATAACCAGCCGGCATAACCGTGACGGCATAGTTGTGTTCTCCTCGGCGGTGTGCTGGATTATCAGAGAAGCAACGGGGAGAACACCCTACCTTCTCTCTCCCTCTTTCACTATGCTGGAGAGTGAAATATTCACTCGTGATCAGGTGCCCGCGATACTCTGCACACTGTCGAAGAGTCCTCGTTAAGAGGCGTTCGCGGTTTACTCGTGGCAGACTTGAATTTTTGCACAAACCTCTACCTGGCGAGATTGAGCACGTTGCTAGGTGTCTTAACGTTTATCCACAAGCTCCAGAGATCGCTATGGAATCTTATCGCTCAGGACCTGTCGAAAATACAACTTCTTTGCCGATTTACAATTTCATAAACAGTGGGTTAGTGTTGTACGAGTTTCATTATTGTTCTGCAAGCTTTTAATCGTTTGGCCGGTCGATGTGAAATTGTTTTTCTCTGGACAATACTCAAATAAAATGACTTTAACGATCCAGATTTTACAGGACTGAAGTAAGAGAGATCATTTCTTCATTGATCATTATTCTGCAAGCTTTTGGAGGTTTGTGCGGTCTATGTGAAATTGTTTTTCTGTGGACAATACTCAAATGAAATGATTTTGACGATCCAGATTTTGCAGGACTGAAGTAATAGAGATCTTTTCACCATTAATCATTGTTCTGCAAGCTTTCGGAGGTTTGTGCGGTCAATGTGAAATTATTTTTCTGTGGGCAATACTCAAATGAAATGATTTTGGTGATCCAGATTTTGCAGGACTGAAGTAATAGAGATCATTTCTTCATTGATCATTATTCTGCAAGCTTTTGGAGGTTTAGGCAATGTGAAATTGTTTTTCTGTGGACAATACTCAAATGAAATGATTTTGACGATCCAAATTTTGCAGGACTGACGTGAAAGAAATCTCTTCCTGATAATAATCACGACGATAATGACATCAGAGTTACGAGCCTATAGATGCGAAATCCTCTTTCAGGAGAAGGTAGATCCACTCGAGGAGAGTCTTAGCAACTATCCTCCATTGTTGCGGCAGTTCGATAGATAAACTCGTGCGAAACTTGAACAGTGTATCGTAAACTGTTGGCCACATGCGGCTGAAACAAATGCCATTGGCTTCCGTATTTCAAGGTCTATCAATGTGCGAAACCTCATTATAAAGACGCGCTACCACCTGGGGCCTCTACACGCGGAATGATTATGGTCCTCTCGCGAGAAAACGACCGTCGTTAACCATTGTAATTTCGCACTTATTTTTTAAACAATATATCTCGATTCACAGATTCAACGTCCTTCTCATTACAACAAATAATTATGTATTATTATAGGACTTTTATTTTCCAGGTGCTTAATCCTTGAGTACTTGTCGAAAGTTGTTTTACGGGGTTCACACCACAGGTACGCCAGGTGAAATAAAACCAATTCTTCGAATAATATATAATTCTTATATATTAAGGAAAATTTTTAATTAAGGGAAATGCCAAGTTTAAATTGAGGGAAATTTCAAGCTTAAATTGAAGGAATTTTCAAGTTTAAATTTAAAGAAATGTCAAGTTTACATTTAGTGAAATGTCAAGTTTAAATTCAGGGAAATATCAAGTTTAAATTCAGGGAAATGTCAAGTTTAAATTCAGGGAAATTTCAAATTTAAATTGATGGAATTTTCAAGTTTACATTGAGGAAAATGTCAAGTTTAAATTCCGGGAAATGCCCAGTTTAAATTCAGGGAAATTTCAAATTTACATTGATGGAATTTTCAAGTTTAAATTTAAAGAAATTTCAAGTTTACATCAAGGGAAATATCAAGTTTAAATTAGGGGAAACTTCAAGTTTAAATTGAGGGAACATGTATAATTCTTATATATTATTCTAGGGTCTAAACATCTAATTTTTTAAAAGAGTTAAGAGATCGAAATAAACAGACTGCGGGTTTCCCCGTTCAAACCAAAGCCAATATCAATTGTACGAACCAGAAATTAAACGGGAACCTACCTTCCACGTATCTGAATGATTAAAAAGTAATAAAACAAATTCGTCCAGTCCCTTGACAAGTTTCGTACCCGATCATATTTATTGTAAACACGTAAACCCCGCAGTCTGTTGCCGAAGAATGGTATTACCGTAAGATAGTGTCGGGGTGGGGTGGCGTTTATTATGAAAAAGCGTTCGTGCGATGCGTCCGAGAGAGAAGGCGAGGTTTGCGGTAGAGACAAGTAAGTATCGATGAATCGACCGGTCGGTCGAAAGGATACAAACGCTCGCTCGGTGGCCCACGAGAATTTCACTGACATAATACCATCAGAGGATCGATCCTTAAGGGTCCTCGGTCGATCGATCGTTGGCTAACGCAATCATAACTTCGCCCGCGTCCTCGGTAGAAGGATTAGAGGCAGAGCGCGCGCGGGGGCGAAGTTCGTTCGCAAGTAATCCCCCCCCCCCGTAATATCGGCAAACGTTCGAGTATTTTTCTCGCTGGTTGCGTCCACGTCGTCCTCTGAAAAACCGTGAGTATCCTGGAAGCTCGTTTCTCTGCGAGACGCTTCTCTGTGTGACCGAAACAACGAAAAAAAAGGAAGGAAAAATGTGAGAGAATGAGAGGAGAGAAGAGGGATGAGTCTCGCTCGCGTGAATCAAGTCTGAGAGTCTCTTTATTTGTCGCTTCGAAACGCACACCTGCCTGTTTTCCACAAAAGAACCACCGGTCACATCCTCTCTCCCTCCTCCGGAACCATTGATTCCCCATCCCTCAACTCTGCAACCGAATCAGAGAAACAGTTTCAACAGATCCTTGTCACGGGCCGCACACGTTATATCAGCGTTTGTGTCTCTCGTTTGAACTGTTACGATTATGAGGATGAGGGATGACGCCGTTCAAACAACACGAGTGATCGCTCAAGTGGGTATCGATTACTTCTGATCGACGACACAGGAAGAACTTTTTAGTCTCCCTCGGTACTCCCAGAGAGATACTTGTTGAAATTATTCTGGGAAGTTTTTGCGAGAGAGGGGGAACATTTTATTAACCCTCGTACGCTCCTCAGAAATAGCTGCATGAAAGATTCTATGACAAACGAACTAATAAACATTGCTTCATTTATCGCATCACATTTGAGAGACATACGTCTCGCAACACTAAATTTCTAACGTTCCCAATTATTGAGAGCTCTCAATTTCTACAGCCCCCAATATTGAGAGCTCTCAATTTCTACAGACCCCAATTGTGAGAGCTCTCTATTTCTACAGCCCCCAATTTTCAGGACTCCAAATTTCTAGTGCTCAAAATTTCTACAGCCCCCAATTTTGAGAGCTCTTAATTACTACAACCCTCAATTTTCAGAACTCCAAATTTCTATTGCTCCGAATTTTGAGAGTTCTCAATTTCTACAGCCTCCAATTTTGTGAGTTCTCAATTTCTACAGCCCTCAATTTTGAGAGTTCTCAATTTCTACAGCCCCCAATTTTGAGAGCTCTCAATTACTACAACCCTCAATTTTCAGAACTCCAAATTTCTATTGCCCCGAATTGTGAGAGCTCTCAATTTCTACAGCCCCCAATTTTGAGAGCTCTCGATTTCTACAGCCCCCAATTTTGAAAGCTCACAATTTCTACAGCCCCCAATTTTGAGAGCTCTTAATTTCTACAGCCCTTAATTTTCGGAACTCCAAATTTCTAATGCTCCCAATTTTCAGAGCTCTCCATTCATAGCTGCATGAAAGATTCTATGACAAACTAACTAATAGACATTGCTTCATTTATCGCATCACATTTGAGAGACATACGTCTCGCAACACAGATAAAGAAGGACCAATCGTTTCATAGAATGTAAAAATAGTAAATGGGTGAATTTTCACCCTGAGGAACGTACGAGGGTTAACCAGCGCGGTAAAAATTTTTAGAGTCTCCAATTTTTAAAATTTACTGATTTGAATACTCGTTGAAATAATTCTGTCAACTCGCGAGAGATGGGTAAAACGAATGAACTACCCTCAGTAAAAATTTCGAAGGTCCAGTTCCAGCTGGCAATTATATGTAGAACTGTTAACAGCCAAAAGTTATCTCAGTAAAAATCCCAAGCAACTCTGAAAGTGCGCCATAGAGAAGTTCATTCGAAGAGGACAATGCCTCTACAGGACCCCTGTGCGAGATATTAAAAAAAAAACTGAAAAAAAATACATTTTCACACTGTCCAGAGTGCAGGTGACAAAGTTTCCGATTACGACCCCGTTGAGGGAACCACTGTTATGGGTTGTGCGACTATTCAACCCTCGTTTCCCGAAGAGCAAACGCTGAAAACACGTGATGCATAACATAAAATTAATTGAATTCCATAGAATCTGAAGTTTTTCATGAAATGATGGAGGTCTCCCTTTCCTGCAGCCTTAGTCCAGATCCAATGAATGTTTCCAATGAGGATAAATGCCGGACCCAGGTCCTTTTTCCAACGTGTGGCTGAGAAGCATGGTGTATCGCATGAAGGGGATTTCGCAATTTGCAGGTACGATGCCGAGTGTGCCGGTGGGCCTGTCCTATCACGAGATGTTCGCCGTGTCGCTTGGTTCCCCGGCGCTGTGGAGATGCCGTGCCTGCGGCAAACAGGTGACCAACCGTTGGCACCACTTCCACATACACACCGCCCAGAGGTCTCTCTGCCCCTATTGCCCGGCCACGTACAGCAGGATCGACACCCTGCGCTCGCACATACGCACCAAGCACCGGGAGATAGTGTTCGCCAAAGGCTCCTTGTAGAGGACGCTAATTGCCCCGCGAAGGAAGCGGCCACCGCCACTTCCGCCGCCCCGTTTCTTCAACGACAGGCCCATCGCGCCTTTCTTCGGATTCGGACTGCCCTGACCTAGCCCAGACCCTCGTCAGCGGCCATCTGCTCGCTGATCAGCTTCTGGGACTCCTGCATAGCCGAACCACGACCTCCATTTTCATACTTATCCCGGGGGACTTCGCCATCAAAGAAGAATCCTGATCTACTAAACTTCGGGGGACACTAGCGTGACAATTAACCGAAGAAGAACCTTCTTCAAGTCTCGCTATCTTCAGTTTTATTCATTTTTTACATTTATTCGGGTGCACGTCGCCATCAAGGAAGGTCATGATCTATTAAGCCGATCAGCTCGGCTTTGGGGACGTCCACGTCATACTTATCCAAAGGAGAACGTCCTTCAGGTCCCACTATCTTCAGTTTTATTGATGTTTTACATTTATTCGGGTGGACGTCGTCATCAAGGAAGATTCTGATCTATTAAGTTGATCAGGTCGGCTTTGGGGACGTCCAACGCCACACTTATCCAAAGGAGAACGTCCTTCAGGTCCCACTATCTTCGGTTTTATTCATTTTTCACATTTATCCGTGTGGACGTCGCCATCAAGGAAGAACCCTGATCTATTAAGTTGATCAAGTCCGCTTTGGGGACGTCCACGTGACACTTATCCAAAGAAGAACGTTCTCCAAGTTCAGCAATCGTCTTCTCTTTTAATTTTTGTTGCTTTCCGGTACTTATTCCTGAAGGGTTGCGTCTCCCAGTTGATGATCAGCTCTCATCTTCGACTGGGGACTCCCTCGCGGCACTTATTCAAACGTTCTCCTTCATTTCTCTCCGAACAGCCTTCGGTCACTTATTCCTGATGGGTGGACGGGTCTTGAGGTGACGGAAGTCCGACGACCTCCAGGAACAGATATTCAACTTTGTTCAAACGACGCTCTAGTATTTTACGATAAGTGGTTGCTGTTATAATTGATAAGTCTCTTTGTATTATATAGTGTTCTAAAGCTGGAGAAAAAGGCAGCAGTTTTCTTCTTAGAGTACGCGATTCTGTGATATACCTATGTAGACGGGAGAGGCTAGTAACGTTACATTTTAACGAACATCGAAGTGAATATCGATCGTCGTGAGAATCTGTTCCGACATTGACCAACGTTATCAATTCTTTTATTCATCTGTTTGATCTCTTCGATGTACCTTCTTTATTAACCCTTTGCCGATGACACCGGCGAGAAAGCAAAACGACACTGTTCAAGACGCAACGTCACTAAAAAGAAAAAAGAAATAGTGCCCTCAAAAAGAAACGTTCATCTTCAAAGGGTTAACATTTCTCTGTTGGCCCGTATTCCATCAGGCTTGTGTTTCACGTGGTCTGATTACATTTTCGATGTCGGCCATCGCGGAGGGAGCTTACGGTTCCGCTTTTTGAGAGAGACTTCCGCGCTTCAAGGCCCCGAAATGATAAAAACCCATCTGGAACGTCCTCTCCCAGTCCCCCATAAAAGAATGATCGTCCCCGATCACCCAACCATCGTTTCTCGCGGACAAATCGTTCTCGGGAGGCGTGTCGGCTCGCGCAGGGACAGTCGCACCAATAATTAATCACGGAAGACACGGTTCGCGGGGTGAATCGACAACGAACGGCCTGTTTCTAGGTATCGCTTGAACATATACAATACATACATACATACATACGTACCACACACGCACACACACAAGAGAGATGTGTTCAGTCCAGTTGCGAACTGGCCGATCATGTGTACAACGGACTGTGCGTCAGTAGGGGTGGTGAAAAGGTAGGGAAGTAGCGCGACGAGGAGCAAGCAGACGAACAAGAGAAGATACGAACAAAGAAAAAGCCGGCGAACAAAAGCGAAGAGGATCATCGCTGCGCAAAAGAAACGTAAGTGCTGAGAGAAAGAAAGACAAAGCAAACCGGGAGAGAAGGAGGTTCGGAATTTTGCGAGGACAATCGATCGATAGTAAAACGTCTCGAATGGTCTCCTCGGGCGGCACTTGTGCACGGTGTAACTCTCGTTTCTTGGTCGGCATCGATTGTACCTCCTCCGCGTAATCGATCGTACAAATCGGTGGACACCGAACACACTCGCTAGGATTCGTGTAAATAGTATGTCGAAGTAGAGGATTGGCTTTCACGTGGACGTATCATAGTGATCTGGATCAGAATATCTGGATCGAAATGTCGTTGCTCGTCATCCGGTTTCCCGAGTCCCTGTCTCTTTCTAGATTCCACGATTCTCGGTGGAGGCACGGACTCGCCGGTGAAAAAAAAAAAGAAAAGCAAAAAACAAATCCATGGAAGCTGAAAGATTCGAGTAATTAAACAAAAAGAAGAAACGGTCTAATTCTTACGCAATGGAAGGCTGAAACGCGCGCTGTGATCATCGAACACCGAAAACAAAAACGATAACTCAAAGGGTACTACGAATTATAATCGCGGGCGTAATCGCTGTTTCCGTGTGTCTCTTAAATGTTGCTCGTTTAGGCGAAAACGAAGCCTCGGTTCTACCATGCTGGTCGGAATGATAGAAGCGAGACACACACACACACAAGTGTTAATTGTCGACAGTATTTCGTACGTGTACGATGTCCATAGTTAAACAGAGTTGTACAGCAGGCGAGAGAGAAAGTGATCTCGTTTCAAGGAACAACCGGGCCTGACCTAATCGTCTCTCTCGCAAAGTCGCCAGATTATTGTGTCCCCCCCACTCCGTCGTTTCCCCTCCACTGCGGTCACGTGACCGATTCCCGGAGAGGGGGTAAGCTATTCCCCTGATCTAGCGACTCTGCTCTCTCCTACTCGGAATGATTCGAATAATTCTTGAATTCAAAGGTTGCTATTTCCGGGTGGAGATCATGGTCGCGACCCGGTTTCCTCGGACGACATTCTCACTGTTTCTCTTTCTCTCTCTCTCTTTCTCTCTCTCTATCTCTCTCTCTCTCTCTTTCTCTCTCTCTCTCTCTCTCTCTCTCTCTCTCTAGGATATATTATATATATGTAATTACATTTCTCTTTGGACCAATACTCTTCGTCTACTAAACGGTAATAATCATTGTCGAGGCTCGTAAAGTACCTAACACAAAACCTCTTGTCAGTATAAGATTCTCTTCGAGCGTGTGGTTCCTAAGTTATCTCGTAAACGGGTCGGGCTTCGGGCTCGCAGTCAAGTCAGCGTGGAACTTATGTGATACTGTAGGGCCGATAAATTAAGGTTAATTTATAACGTGTTCGCGTGTGCGATGACGACGACGATGATCGCGGGTGACGAACGGCGGATGATCATCGAATATACATTATACGTGCGTCGATAGCACGGGAGCCACGCGGGTTGTTAAGTGTTGTCTCGTTCTTGACGTTGTCGTGTTTCTGTTCATTTAAAAAAATCATTCGCAGACATGGAAAAACTCTGAACAGATTGACGATTGTATTTTACCAATTGTATCCGCTTTATTATTTGTTTAAAAAGTGGTATGCAGTTCTGGGAACAAAAATTCCGATCAGATTGATGATTTTATAATTTATTCGAAACGCTGACGAACCTCGGTCGTCTTTCAGTATATTATTTATTTAAAGAAACATTCGCAGACCTGAAAAAACTCTGAATAGATTGATGATTGTATTTTACCAATTATCTTCGCTGTATTATTTGTTTAAAAAGTTGTACGTAGTTCTGGGTATGAAACTTCTGAACAGATATTATATGATTTTATAATTTATTCGAATCGCTGACGAACCTCGTCGTCTTTCAGTATATTATTTATTTAAAGAATCATTCGCAGACTTGTAAAAATTCTGAATAGATTAACGATTGTATTTTACCAATTGTCTTCGCTTTATTATTTGTTTAAAAAGTGGTATGCAGTTCTGGGAACAAAAATTCCGATCAGATTGATGATTTTATAATTTATTCGAAACGCTGACGAACCTCGGTCGTCTTTCAGTATATCATTTATTTAAAGAATCATTGATTGATGATTTTACTATTTATTCGCAATATGAAAATTCGTTGAACTGCACGAGGATTTCAGGAAAACAGTTTGATCGGGACAGACTGCGAAGATGTACTTTACGCTCTCGGAATATTCGCCCGAGTGCACAAGAAAAACATCTTCCAGGCAGAACACGGCGAAGAAAGAATTCGCAGTATTTCTTCGCTTCTCCGACTGACAATGGACGGTGTAACAACCGAGCTTGATATTGCGTTAGTTGATGCTGCCGTCGGCAAAGGGCCAAAACTCGATGGAAATAATTTTTGAGTCATTGATATTCTCGAGATGATATTAACATGTGCTTTACATAAATTGTCTTTATTTTGGCTACGCACGAGAGGAGCAGTATTAATATACCGTGTAGCTGTTTTGTGGAAAACTGCTGCGGAAACAACGTTTTCTGTATTTCCGTGGAGAAAGAGAAAATTTGAAATCGGATCAGACAATTTTCACGCGTGTCCTGATTACAATAGTTCGTTATAATTGATCGCCAGTGCGATGTAGGACACGATCTAAATGGAGCATTTGGCAACTTCCCCATAGCTACCCAATCGTTACCTCTCTCGAACACCTAACCCAGACTATCATACAATCCATCATCCATCCCAGATTAAGTTACACAGAGATGCACCTTCATTATTAACCCTTTGACAATGACAATTTCTCTGAGAACAGTGGAAAGAACATTTCTTTCATTATTGTCGAGCCCGAAAATACGAGTCCAACGAGTACCATGAACACATCATTTATTCTCGAGTATATCCATAGCTGAAAGGTAACATAATTGATACGGTCTTTTAATCCTCTACGAGACTATCCAAGAATAAGCAAATGAAAAATTTGTTTCTGCTAAAAATTCGATAAAATTCAGCCCAAAGAGAACGTTCCTCAAACGCAGCATCCTTAACGCGTTCGTCACCAAATATGGGTGATGCTCTTCTTGTTCGAGTTAATTAAATATAGGTTATTATACATTATTCGGCAGCACGAATTTGTCATGTTTCACTGATTATAACTCGATAACTGTCCATTATTGAACTTTGTGCCCATTACATCTTTTCTTCAGTAGATCATAAGCTACAACATAGAAAAAATCCAACTGATTTAACCGGGATAGATTTTCCATATGATTAGTGCGGGGTCCTTTGGGCCCACGGGAAACTTAGCCGAATTACTCTGAGCGACCAACGTGTTAATTTGTCAAATCCCTTGAAAACTGTCTATCGGATCAAGAGTGTTTTTTTTTTTACTGAGCTTAATGTAACTCCCTTTTGGGGGTTATAAAGCTTTACATTTGGGTTAATATAAATAGAGCGTATTTGACATATACATTAGGAAAACAGCGTATTTGACATATACACAATTTCAAATTTGTAAGATTGTTTGAAGAAATTCAAAAGATGACACGCTTGAATGTTCGGTTTACAGAGCAACGCTCTAACATTCAAGGGTGGGAACAAATTGAGCTTATTCAATCCCTTCATAAGACCAACTCGTTGTGATTCCAATAAGGTACATTGCCAAATAATATGGTTAAGGTCCTGAACCTCATAACCACACTTCCACTTGTAGTCATTTACAATATTTAGTCGTGAAAGGGATGCTGCAAGATGGTAGTGATCTGATCTACAACGATTGAATGTAACAATATATTTTCGTGATAGACCTCTGTCCGAGAACCATGGTGCAACCCCGTCCCTAACATAATACTGGAAGTACTCCTTGCCCTTACACTGACCCTGTTGCATTGTGAAATCATTAGTGTTTTTTGCTACGTTTGTATTTAAAAGATTCTCGTAAATCGGTGAAGGAATCAAGAGTGTTCAGTAGGAAAGTAGTTAGCTCGACGAAGGTTCGATCAGTTCCCGCGTTAGGGTATCGAAAGAGTAGTCTGGTCTGCGGCTAGTCGGTTCGACGACGACAGCGGGCTTGCGGCGCGGTGGATAGACAAAATCGCGTGGCTCCCGTCCGCGATGATCGAATTCCAGGATTTCGTGCTCGACTCAAATAGTTCCCTGGTCCGACGTAACTGGGTTCCAGCTGATCGAGACCGTCCAGTCGCTGAGTGGCGAGGTGGCGGATGCGCTGTAAATAGAAAGCCGCGATCGAAGTGGTGTCGTCCCGGTGACGATAATGGAACTTTGACGTTTGCTCGATCAGGCTGGGCACACGCCTGCACAGGACCAAAAATGGAACTAGGAAATATATACATACAACCATGCATATACGATACCCGCATTACCTGTAACGCATCAAATTTAAACTATAAATATGAATTTCTATAATAGATATTACAAAATGTGCGTGTGTGCATGTACGTATAGAGAGGCGGGTTATATATCGATACGACGACGATGATGCGTGTGTGTGTGTGTGTGTGTGTGTGTGTGTTGTGCGTGTGTGTGTCTCTATACGTAGATACACATTTGTAAACATTGATATGTGACGTCGGCCTGGTGGTGCGGGGGAATCAAGCAACTTTCCAGCAAGACTGTTTGACTTCCTGGCTGTATCGACTGCTCTCTCCTCAAATCGATATCCAGCAAGCCGGCAAGGTGTCGAGAAGCAAATACACGATACTCTCTCTCCCTCTCTCTCTCTATCTCTATCTCTCTCCTTCGGCACCAGCTCCCAAGCGAGAGCTGTGTTTCGGCCAGCGACGAACCCGGAAATTCGAGGGGTGACAAGTTTCCGTTTGTTTTGCTACGCAAACTGATGAAACCATCAGCTGGTTCGCGTGGGCGCGGCCGAACAAGTGCGGCGGGGTTTGTTCTGCCGTTACGTGTCGCACAAATACGGAACAGAATTTTCATAATTCTCGCAGAGTCTGCAGCCTCGGCCGAGACTCCGTTACGTTGCCTTTCCTGTAATACTCGCAATCAAAGTCGAAAAAGAATTAGGCTACAACATCTTGTAGATTCTCTTCGATGGTCTCGCGAAGCACAGAAAGACGAGTCCAACGAGTACCATGAACATATACTTGAGATCATTGATTCTTGAGATATACGTGTCTGAATGTGAACATAATTTTTTTTTTCTATTATAGAAAATCTGATATGCGATTTATTTCAACATAATAGAAATACAGAATACAATACAGAGAAAATAAAAATTTACAAAACAGAATACTGAAGATACATGAATATTATAAAATATGAACATAATTGATACTCGCATAAATATCTTGAGAATGAATGATCGCAAGGATATGGTCATGGTATTCGTTGGACTCGTCCGTTCGTGCTCTACAACGACAGCCAAGAAAAACCAGTAGATTTTTCGAGAAAAAAAACTCTGAAATACTCGAACGACTATTTAAAAGTGAATCAATACTCGCGCGACAATTTTCTTTTAACGACGAGATGAATACATATTGCGAAACAGTGGGTTCGATGTCACGAATCCGGAATATAACGTAAAGAGAGGACGCGTAGAGGAAGAGGCGGATGTAGAGGAAGAAGAAGAAGATGAAAAGTTTTCCGGGGGTCTTTAAATCTATCAGAATGTTAAGCGGCGAGAAGTTTCGCGCTGCGAGCAGCGAGAGCGTTGCGTATGATGCATTGCCCCTATTGTGCCGGTGAATTTATTAACTTACAATTTACCGGATCCCCGGATGCTTTGCATCAAAGGCGTTCTTACGTTCCAAACTGGGAAGCGCGGAATTAAATGAAGTTCTTCTGCCCCCGCCGAATGGGTGAATTTATTGCGTTAGCCTTCGCGCGGGCCATCTCTTCGGTTCATTTCGCGGTAATGCACCACACAGTGGCTCTCAAATCGGGGATTTTTCCTGGAGAATCCTAACCCCGCGATCGTTTCGTTGCAATTCGACAATCTGCAAAAACGGAAACAACAATTAAATCAAAATTCCCGCGTGCCGGATCGTTCTTACCAGTGGCCGGGTCCCGCGCAACCCCCTGTTCGAGATCGAGCCTATACTTAGTGTTACTTAAGTTATTTTTATAAATACTATTTATTTTTACAACGGAAAAATTACTTTCCGATAAAACGAATCGCATTCACGCGGTTTTTTCTATTTGAAAAATTCGCACGTTTATCTGGAAAGATTTATCTGGTAAGATTGTTAAAACAGATAAAGTATTAATGATTTCGGCGCAACGGTTCGATCAATTAAACACGACAAAGCAATTTTACAAATGAATTTAAACTTTCAACGTTTCGATCCTTATGTGGATCATTTTCAAGAAAGAAGAAAAACTGCGTTCGCTTTATGAAAATTTTAACATAGATATTTGGTTTTGTGACACATGCTATTACTAGGTCGTTACACAGGTTACTGTGGATCGAGTAAGGATCGAAACGTTGAAAGTTTAAATTAATTTGTAAAATTGCTTTATCGTGTTTAATTGATCGAACCGTTGCGCCGAAATCATTAACCCTTAGCATTCGGCTGTCCCCTCTGAGGCACCACTAAAAATTGCTGTACCATTCTTCAAAATATTGTTTACATTATTAAATATATCGGTATCTAATCAATTACTAAACATTTGGGTACTGTATAAGGTAATGTACCAATTTCATATCCATAAAATTGCAAAAATCATAAAGTATGGAAATATTCTAGATCGGAAGAAATGTTTAATTTTCTAGTTAAAATGGCTCGGAGTGCAAAGGGTTAATACTTTATCTGTTTTATCTGGAAGGTTGTGTGCGGAAATATATATTTGTTAATGTTGCCGGGTGGCAAGTTCGACAAATAGATAATTTTTCCGGACAGATGGTTTCACTCGTGGAAAATTTATAACATCGAATCGAGCTCTAGGTTCCAGTGGAAAGGGTCTATCAGTGTCAGCCGGTTCGAAATTTCGGTTTTTGACTCCCGTTAGATTTCCATCAGCTCGCAACGCGAACCTTGCACATGACGGATGCTTTTAGAAATTCCCCCCCCCCCCCTCCTCCTACGGAGTTAGTATTTGTAACACATTATAAACGTTTTCATCGATGTCGATGGCTCTCGCGTATTCGGCTCACACGTGAAAATATTTTTACGCGAGCGCGCGAAATCATTTTCAGTTGACGCTTTTCCGCGGACGTATGTGTGCGACGCGTGGACGTGTGCGCGCAAAGTACACATTTTTGTTTGCAAAACAGGAGAGGGGACGCCGTAACTCAAGTGCAATTTGTTTGTTACGACGCGTTGCGTTCAACCAACGACCGATTGATATCACGCATAAATATTCCACGATTTAATCGCGTCAATTTGTTTCTTCTCCCATCGAAATGTCGGCGAATAAACAATTTTCCCCGTTACTTTTTTTTTTATCTCTTTTTACAATCCCGATAACGACAGTCTAGTCAGAATATTATTTATTTAGAAGAAACACTGATCTCTGCTTTGCAATGCAATGTTTTCGAAGTGCCTCCTCTCTTTCGGGGCCAGTCGCCGAACCAACGAACTATTAACGAATAAACTATCGAATAAGCGCTAAACATTCTCGGTAAGAATAACATGAGGAAATAAAAAAAACGTTCCTAAGCAGTCGAACAGAAAATCGATTCTCCGGAGCACCAGCCCGCGGTCACCTGACCGAATTATTGCCCTCGATACCAAATGTTCCTTATGTTGTTTCGCAAAAAAATAAAAATAAAAATCGTTTCTATACATAGTAATCGTAATCGTGCGTGGCAAGTGCAAAACAAAAAAAGAACGATTCTTCTGATGCACATTGCGAGAGAGAGAGATAGCGCGCGCGCGCGCGCGTGTGTGTTGTGTGTGTGGGAGAGGGAGAAAGAGTGAGAGATTGAAATTGAAAAAAAGTGAAAGAAATATGTGATAACGTGGTCGGAGAGCACGAGTCGGCTCTGTTTATTCGAAGATAAGATGTCGCGGCTCGTCGGTGTCGCTAATGATAATGCTTAATTGATCGGACACGAGTATAGTCGAGTTCAAATCGCGTGGTCCCTCTTTTTCATGGTCGTTCAAATGGGAGGAGTCTGATGGGAGGAGCTCTGTTCCAACTGTGCTTCCGTTTATTACGAACTTTTAATCACACGCATATTGTATTTGCAATCTGAAAACTATAAATTTAACGTTTCAAGCATAAACGAATGGTGTCGTCCGCACTGTAAAATAGGTATTTTGCATTAAAGTAGTGGATTTCGTTGAGTCTTCCTCTCGAAAGCCACGCCCTCTTCTCCCACCAAAGCCGATCTCCGGAAAGTGGGCGTTCCAGAGCACTGGTGGGAGAACCGACCTTGAAATGCCAATCGAGTTGAGATCGACTGTACTATCGCAGTTTAAAGACGCAAAAAGCTGATGCATTCTCGTTGCGACAACCGGGAGCCGGATTCTTTGCACACAATCTATGTAATTGTATAAACATCGGTATCAAAAGTGTCAATATCTCGTGTTTCTCGATGGTATTTAAGGTTAATCGGCAGCCCACTCGGGCCGCCAGCTGTTTGTTAATAATACTTCCGTAAGATTCAGGGGTCCGAAGCTGCGACAGACGGTTCTCGTTAAACGGCGAAACAGTCTCGAGAAATCATCATAACAATCGCATATCTTTAAAGTACTTGAAACGATATGTTCACTGATTATCCGCAGCTCCAACGCAAATATGTGAACAATCAGCGAACGTTACCAAATTTCATTGTTTCGCGTGATCGTTTCGTTTGCGCGAAGAACAAACGATAGAATATGAAACTAAAAAGGACAATTGTCGTTGACCAGTGAAAGTGTAAATTTAAAAGAACTATTTAAAACAATGTTGAAGTAAGTTCGCGTGTAGAATGAAGAAGTTCCGAATTGGAAGCAATCGTCCGAATTAAAATACAGAATGAATCTGTGAAATTGATAATCAAAGAGATCGTGAGTAATATCGAAAAAATTGTCGATTGATTTTGTCGAAATTGTTTCGGGATGATTTTCAACTGCAAACTTCCGTCGCCGACGGTTCCGATCCCTGTGAAGAAAAAAAAAATAACAAGATCGTACATTTCACGTGGCACGTTCCTTCCTCGTTTGGCCCGACTTGCGACTCGAGCAACAAATCTTTTTGTACATATTATAGTCTGCGTGTTTCCGTGGCCAGAAAGAAAGGGAAAGAGAGACGAAAGAAATTAAAGGCAAATGCTCCCACACGGTCGCAAGTCCCGGGGCCGACCTTGCGTATAAACCGATTGCTCGTTTATATGCGATGTATTTTTATGAACAGTATTGAAAGTGCTGCTAAGCTGTACAGTCGTCATATGGTGAATGTATTGTACCTATAATGTACATAGATATATTTAATTAAAGTAAATATGAATTTGTGTAAATCACTCGTTCTGGATTCAACCCTGTCCAATTTCGTCGTCCTGCCAATTTTGTTTTTCATAAAACGAGAAACATCGATTTCATTCTATCGGGAGTAACATCGACTCGCGAGCAATTCCAGCTCGACCGAATTTTCCTTCGATTTCATTATTTCAATCGTTACATAGAATCATAGTTTAATTTTCATTGTATCGTTCAGCGAGTTTTGCGGATAGATAATTCGTAAAAAATTATAGTGGAAGGAGGAAAATGTGTGAACGAAATCTCGACGGAATTTTTCTTCGATTTCATTATTTCAATCGTTACATAGAATCATAGTTTAATTTTCATTGTATCGTTCAGCGAGTTTTGCGGATAGATAATTCGTAAAAAATTATAGTGGAAGGAGAAAAATGTGTGAACGAAATCTCGACGGAATTTTTCTTCGATTTCATTATTTCAATCGTTACATAGAATCATAGTTTAATTTTCATTGTATCGTTCAGCGAGTTTTGCGGATAGATAATTCGTAAAAAATTATAGTGGAAGGAGAAAAATGTGTGAACGCAATCTTTAGTTGGAATTGAATAAATGAATGGTCATGCGATTGAATTTCGCAATCAGAGAATATGTAACACGAGGTTTAATAAGCTACGATTTACAAGTACGTTACTCTTTATCTTATCAACGATTCTATGATGGCCTGAAGATCATGTGACGGCGTGTGCACACTGTTCTACTTTAAGTATAACACCGCGAATGTGCAAATATCTGATCAAATACGGCGCGCATATCTTCGAATTTTCATCCGGTATCGGTAACTATTTAACGACCGACAGATGTGCAGATATCTGAGTGCCAAAATATTTCGCGATAAAATAAAACTGTAAAATACCGTAGTAAAGTGGAATTCTGCATTAGAATTTTCCGTTACGAGAAAAGTCGGGTTACCATGGATTCGTCGACAACTCATTTGACCGACACTGTTTTGAACGACACGATTTGACCGACAATAACTTTCGTCGACACTATGTTTTCCTCGACATTGTGAAATGGTCGACAAATAATTTCACCGACAATATGTTTTCATAGTCACGGTCAAATTGTCGACGTCTGCTACTTTCATCGACAGTCCGTGTTTAGCGATAGGTTTGATTCGCATTTGCTAATGTTGACTAATCGTTATTATCACTGTTATGTTCTAGACGCATTTAGTTACTTGTATAATAAAAATTAAAGAGAAGTACAAAGCATTTCTTCGAATAAACCAACTTTATTAATAGGTACACACAAATGAACAAGAATCATAATATTTCATTTAATATCAAACATAATTGTGTAAATGCATATACATCATTTGTATGAACAGAACGAATGCTACGCATATACATATACAGATTACAAAACATAACAAAATTGTACAATAATTAAATAAATATCAAGTAATGAAATCAAAACGATATATTTTGTGCTAAAGCCTTAAAAAGATCCATATCACTGTATATTTCTCGGCTCTCTAGTATTTTTCTACTACGTCGACGAAAACATAATGTCGGTGAAATTATTTGTCGACCATTTCACAATGTCGAGGAAAACATTGTGTCGACGAAAGTTATTGTCGGTAAGCCGAAATAAAGCTACAATAGGTTTTAGTGGCTCAATAAAAAAAAAAGTTATTGTCGGTCAAATCGTGTCGATCAAAACAGTGTCGGTGAAATAAGTTGTCGACGAACCCATAGTAACCGGAAAAGTCGACACTGCATTGTAAGAAAGGTGGGATTCTCGGCGATTAGGCTCTCGGACTTTACGACACCTTTGTTGGAACCTGGGTAAATGGAAATGGACAAAGGCCGAACCTTCCTAATTGCCTGTTGCAGGCCGACCTGCTATGGAATATAAATTGATTTCTGAAATGTCCATCCGCGTCGTAAAGCCGTTTCTGCGCGTCTATCCTCAACAAATAAGTTTCACGAACAATATACCGAAGTTGAATGCCGGTGACGCTTGAAATCCTATACTTGAACGCCTCGGCGTGTCGTAAACTTCTGTTTCGCGAACAAATGTTTGTTGGAACTATCTGCGCTCAAAAATCTTCGACTATTTATACCTGTTTCGCCAGTCACGCGCACGCTACGTGACATTTTGTGCATTTACGACGAACCTGCGGAGACAAAAGAACTCTCGGCAGCACTGTTACGCTATTGTTGGTTTAGAAAAAATTATTGAGACGCCGAGGCACATTTCCATTCAATTATCAAATCTCGTACGCGACTCCCAGAATTCTCATGGTCAACGTGTTCAATCATTTCTGACCAATCGATAATGCATTTTTAATTGGCTGCACATTAACCCTCGTACGTTTCTCAGGGTGAAGAATTCACCCTTTTACTATTTTTACATACTATGAAATGATCCCCCTTTATCCGTGTTGCGAGACGTATTTCTCGAAAATGCGACGTGATAAACGAAGCAAAAGTTATTTGTTTATCCCTCACATGTTCCTCAGGGTGAAAATTCAACCGATCAATATTTTTATATATTGAAAATTATTCATACTTTTGTGTTTACGTCGCGAGACGTATTTCTTTAAAATGCGACGTGATAAACGAAGCAAAATTCATTTGTTTAACCCTCACACGTTCCTCAGAATAAAAATTCAACCGATCAATATTTTTATATATTGTAAAATCATTCATACTATTGTGTTTACTTCGCGAGACGTATTTCTTCAAAATGCGACGTGATAAACGAAACGAAATTCATTTGTTTAACCCTCACACGTTCCTCAGAATAAAAATTCAACCGATCAATATTTTTATATATTGTAAAATCATTCATACTATTGTGTTTACGTCGCGAGACGTATTCCTTTAAAATGCGACGTTATAAATGAAGCATAATGTGTCGATTTAACGTGTAAAATAAAAATGGGTGAATTGTTATTCTAGTCTGTTTTATGCAGCTATTTTTGAGAGGTGTACGAGGGTTAACAAAAAACATTTACCGGCTGTATCGCAGTGCGAGAAGTGTCGCGAAAGAGTTCGCAACTGGCGAAAATCGGCACGTGGCTGCAAGGAGGAATCAGTCGCGTTTCCGATGCGATTCCTCGCTTTGATCCTTTATATGATTCGCGAGACTCCGTTTTCAGCGTTCGGTTCACTTCCGTGACCGACTACCAGACTCGATGCCGGCATATCCCAGCTGCAAACTATCCCATTTACTTGCCGTGTTTTTAAAAAAAACCTTTGCATTTGAAAATAGTCCGCGCTTCACAGATGGCCTCACCTGTTCGCAACCGAGACGCGCCGTTCCACCTCGGAAACTGTAATTCAGAGAATTTCGAGCGGTTTTTCGCGACCCTTTCGTGAAACTGCGCGATCAGGTGACCACATGTGCCCGGCTAATGAACCCCCCGATTACTGATACCGTTATCAAACGCGCGGCTGACCGCGGAAAATTGAAAATTCTTCCTAAAAATGGTTCAAGTCAATCGCTGAAAACAGAAACTAAATAAACATTCTTATTTTAATACGCCAACGGTTATTGGTTATTTGAACATTTCGTAATTTTATGGTGAATTTTCGCTGGTGATTATCCGGAAGTTGAACGCGTTAATTTTTAAAGGGATTTTCTGGAGCGACAGTGAACCGTTAGCAGGTAATATCCAGCATTTTATTTATTCATAGCGTCCCCGGTATTTTGCACTAGCTTCTACAAAGAAAAATCACTACGACGTGGAGATTCTCTTGTTAGATGGTAATGGGCTGATGTAGACTGCACTCGCAACTTCTAGTAACCATTAGCCATACTCTGCACACCCCTTATAAGGGGTGTAAATAGTTCATGGTGTTTGAAAGCCTTGGAATAAGAAATGAATTCCAATAACTGAATAAAACTATTCAACTTTTTTTACAGAGAAAAGTGTTTCGTTCATTTTACAGAGCTACTGAAAGAAATTTAATCGTGTATCACGTGTGCCACTAAAAGTACAATTTCTCAAGTAAAATAACTACTTAAATATTCTATTGAATCGTGTGTCACATGTAGCACTAGAAATAATTAAATAAATTTAATGGATAGATAGAATTGATGTAATGAATGGATTAATTTCATCTACAAATTAAATTGATATTTTCTACTGACTTCATTCAGAAAGAAACTTTCTATTTCCACGAAAGAAAGAACGATCAAATCTGTTTAAAAGTTAACCAGACTATTACGTGTGTCTATTATAATTATCCTGCAATCTTAAATAAATTTAATCTATAGATAAAATTGCTATAGTGAATGGATTAATTTCATCGACAAATGAAATTGATATTTTCTACTGACTTCATTCAGAAAGAAACTTTCTATTCTCACAAAAGAAAGAACGATCAAATCTGTTTAAAAATTAACCAGACTATTTCCTGTGTCTGCTATAATTAGCCAGTATTCTTAAATAAATTTAATCGATAGATAAAATTGCTAGAGTGAACGGATTAATTTCATCGACAAATTAAATTGATATTTTCTACTGACTTCATTCAGAAAGAAACTTTCTATTCCCACGAAAGAAAGAACGATCAAATCTGTTTAAAAATTAACCAGACTATTTCGTGTGTCTATTACAATTATCCAGCAATCTTAAATAAATTTAATCGATAGATAAAATTGCTATAAATGGTACGGAACGGATTAATTTCACCGAGAAATTAAATTGATAATGTTTTTACTGTTCAATAAGGGTGGAGCCTGATTCATGAAGAAATTCCTGAAATCCCAATGGATCGTATTTTTGCCGAGCCAGGAAATATTCAAATAATTCCCGGGCGGTTTCGTTCGACGGGAAGTATGGTTGCGCGAGTCTCCGTCAGATGTCGCAGGACTAGATTAATTCATACAGTGTACACACTACGTTGGTCACGTGACATCGGTGGCGATACGGTGTTACGATAGGTTCCGAGTCACGGCCGTACGAAGTGCACGTGAGCTTCAAATGAACGGGGCTGTCGTTTCATTCAGAAACAACGAAGCTGCGGTTCTATTAGCCGGCTCTCTGCTCGTGTGCCTCTCCGCCTAACTACTTCCGAGGACATCGGCACAGTTCGATCGAAATGACGTTGCAGGCGATCAAGTGGGAGAATGGCAAGCTGGAAATCCTCGATCAGATCCTGCTGCCGGCGATCACCCGATACGTGCCCGTCAAAGGCGTGGAGGATGGATGGAAAGTCATCAACAAGATGCAGGTACGAATAGAAACACAACTCGTTTTAATAACTTCGACGAAACTACTAAAATCATTCCTTCCGAAGAGATCATAATTCTCGAAAGATTTCGAAGATCTCCCTGAAAAATCTCGAGCACGGAATTGTTGATTTCGCGATGCTAAGTAATGTACCCGCTGCATAATATATTGTTGCGAGTGTCGATGCGTTATGTTATCGAAACCGTTGGAAACATTCCTTCTAAAAAGATTTTAATCTAAACAGATCTCTTGAAGATTTCGAAAAGCTCTCTTAAAAATTTCGAATATAGAATTATTGTGCATACAGAGGGCGGAATTTCTATATAAAAAGGCATTGTTCTCGACGAGAGTCGATTATCGCGGTAAAGAATTCTCTCCTGGACATAATTCTCATAATTGACCAGAATTATTGAAAACAGCTGTTGTTTATCCGTTTGGAATGATGCAGGTGAGAGGAGCACCGGCTATAGCCATCGTGGGATGCCTGAGTCTGGCGACGGAGCTGTTGAAGGAGGAGTCGGTGGACAAAAAGAGTCTTCGACAGGATGTCGAAGGTAAATTGAATTATTTGGTATCAGCCCGTCCAACAGCAGTTAACATGAAGATCGCCGCGGATGAATTAATCCAGCTGGCCAATAAGCTTAGTAAAGACCACAGTGTCTCTTTAGCAGATATGAGAACGAGGTATAAGGGCTTCGGAGAAAAAGTCCACGGACTCTTCTATATAACTTCTACTGATTCGAATCTTTCAAATTATAGGTTTCTCAAGGCCATAGAAGATATGCTTGAGAAAGACATAGAGGATAACAAGGCGATCGGGGATTACGGAGCACAGGAGATCTTGAAGCAAATATCCGGTGATAATCCGGTCAGGGTTCTGACGCATTGTAACACTGGCAGCCTTGCCACAGCAGGTTATGGCACAGCTTTAGGTGTTATTAGATCTCTACATAAGAAAAATAGTCTTGGTAACGTTTGCATGTCCTTAGCTCTTAATCGACCGGTGGAACCAGTCACAGCTCTTTAGTATCGTTTGCAATTACAGAACACGCATACTGCTCCGAGACCAGACCGTACAATCAGGGGGCAAGGTTGACCGCCTATGAACTAGTTTACGAGAAAATCCCGGCCACGTTGATCTGCGACGACATGGTCGCCGCACTGATGAAGTCCAGGAACATAACTGCCGTTGTGGTTGGCGCGGACAGGGTTGCCGCGAATGGAGACACGGCCAACAAAATTGGGACCTACCAGGTGAGACGCTAGTTCTCGTTCTTGTTCAGTAAATTAACTACTTTTGTTCGTGCAAAATATTAGGCGAGAAAGTGCCGTCGTATCTCAAAGAAAACGTTTGAATCACTTTACAAAAATATATGTTTAATATTATTTCATGAGGCAATTTCCATTATTTGCAACAACAAGCGTTCTTTAGTTACAAGCAAAATTAGCTGCTTATTTAGCCGTACGATTTTCTTCGTGGTTACAATAATTACAAGTTCTACTTTAACGATGGAATTTGATCTCGTCTTGAGAGAAAGACACAACATTCATACTTAGCAGACTCGTTATTATACGTCAAGGGTTTGACTGAAAGTCCAACGAGATTAAAAAGTATTCTGGTTTGCAGATCGCCATAGTCGCCAAATATCACAACGTTCCCTTCTACGTGGCCGCCCCGAGAACCTCCATAGACTTCAGCGTCCCTAATGGTGATCACATAATCATCGAGGAGAGGCCAGAAAGAGAAATGACTCACATAAACGACCAACGGATCGCTGCACCCGGAATCCAATGCTGGAATCCAGCGTTCGACGTGACCCCTGCCAGCCTAATCAAAGGCATTATCACGGAAGTAGGCGTCTTCAGACCAGAGGACCTAACGCGGTTAAAGAGCTACGAAAACTTATAGAGACTCTATTCCGACAAGAAAGCTTCCCCGACGCATTTATGCCGGATCGATCGGTGATTCCAGTGTTGCGAAACTGTTGGCTGGCCTTGTTTATTTCGAAACTTCGTGTTACAATAAAATTGTTGGCATGTTACGCTTATTTACAACTGAACGACAACCACCGGAAGAGGCGCAAAACGCTGTTTTTTCTACTACACGGGTTCTAGAATGCCTTACCAACATCGCTGTGATTTTTTAAGGATATATTTATAATACGGAACAACAAAAGAAACAACATCGTCATCGCTGAATAGAAAGATCATCGAGGTAGTACAGATATTCTCGCGTACACAGATTCAACACACGCGCCATCAGATGGCGGCGCTTACCCGATATCCGGAGCGATTGTACATTCCCTTCTTCAAGTTCTACGACGCGCGATTCTCATTTTAACATGGATTGTTTGTTGTGAATGTAAATATACTCAAGAACGATTCAACTGGAATGTCCGTCATTCACATCCCTCCACCGAGAACGAAGGTACTCGTTGCACGAAGGTCCTCAAACGTTAGGTCAGTGCAAAAGTTCGTGTTGCACCTACTTCTGCACTGAGCTGACATCTTCTTCGATTCCTTCAGGATGAAATCGACATCTGAGAATCCTCGACTGGAAAGAAACACAGTCGAGAACGAAGGTACTTAACCTTTAGCTGTTACTCGCTCCTCGGTTTCTGCAAAATTGCTCGCATGGGGTCTTGGTTAGATGCCACAATAACGTTTCAATCCAAGTGAAACAACTATTCTAGTTCTAATGAATGATTTCTTTACATTAGCTAGATTTCTGTCAACATTTTTTCACAGGGATTAATAAGACGTCGAATTTACCATGACCCCATGCGAGTAACCAAAGGTTCAGGGGGACGACTCGTTACCAGGATTAAATCCCATGTTTGCATTATCGAGAAAATCAATCCTGAAAAACGAGTCTACCCCGTTCAGTCCAGTGAACTCGGTGAACTTATCGCGAGCAATTTTCTTTGATCTCTTCAGGATGTTGAGGCGGCAAGAGCGAAGCCCCGGCGATGAGGGTGTCTATCGTGACACTTTCCGGTGATCGATGCGACTCGGTGGTAGTGCTTCGCGAGCGTTTACGAGTCGGGGACGGCGACGAGGAGTTTGCAGATTCGACGCGACGGGCCGGTTCGGCGCAAATTTATCTGCGGGAGGAGCGGCGGCCCGCGAACGACAAAATCGACACACGGCCGGCGGTGTTCCATTGGGAAAACTTGAGAATCTATTTTCGCCGTTGAAAGGCGCGCGGGAACACGTTCGCGACGGGTTTCTCGAACCGCGGTGCCTTAGTACGAGCAGTCTCTCCGCTTCGCGCGGAACTTCCCCGTCGATCCCGGAATAGTTTCGGCTCGGTTCGACGATTTTTGTCCGCGGCGGCCGAGCTCTCGCCGTTATCGCGGTGTTCGAAGGACCTCGAAATATTGACCTACGGCTACGGTCTCCACAGCTGTACAAGTAGCGTTTAACTTCGGCCGGGACACAAGTTTTGTTGTTATCGTTTCACCGTGGAAGCTGATACGGAAAACGCGAGGATGGATGCGACGGACGTCCTCGACACCGACCAAACGGTTGAGGATGTTGTGCGCAACAATAACCTGAAAGAGGACGATGCGCCGACCGTCGAGGAGACTTACGAGGTTACCACCACCAAGAGGAAGACCGTCAGGACCAGCTATAAAATCCAGGAGGTCAGTGGGAATATTGTTTTAACCCCTCTGCACTCGGAGAGCTATTTTAACCCCCTCGCCGTACAGTTACAGTGATCGAAACGCCCTCGAAAATGTCGTCGAAGGGAAAAGAACATTTCGAACTTTCGTATAGCTATTTTTCTTTGGATGCTTAAACATTCATTACAAAAAAATCAAATTTTTTTTCGTCTAAAAAGAAAACACGATAACATTCTTATTTATTAGACTTTGAAATACGGCAACGGAGTTAATTCCCTCGAATTATTCCGTTCTATATGATCTTTGTTTTCAGTTCATGCGTATTAAACGTTTAGTTGTTTATTCGATGTAAGAATCATTTCGTGCTAAGGGTTAATTGGCACGTGCGATTATCGTAACCGTGTGGCGCCTCGTCGATGTTCATTGCTAAACGTTTTATGAAATGTCGAGGCTCCCCCACGCTGAACAACGTACGATTTTTATTTATCAAAGGGGTTGTTAGGTTGTATGGTAACTTGTGGAGAGATTTAATGCGATTTATCGAGAGGTTCCGGTATACGGTGGGACTCTCCTACCAGACAGAAATAAACGTTGAATTTATCCGACGGCGGCGGCGCGAGATTCTCTCCGTTCATTCTGATGTCCGTCAAGGATAAACGGACTTATTTCGATCGCCGGGTTTCCGAGGGATTTACCAACTTTATTTGGCGCGTCGGGAGCCGGTTCGGGCCGGGCTGATTGGCCGGTTTCTCCGGACAATGGACTGTTTACTTTGATGCTTTCTTTGATCGCCAGTTTGAGCTTTCCGGACTGCGGTGTCTTTCTTAATAGAAATAGATGATCTAATAGTTTTTGTGTAGGTTGGATTGTAAGATATGATTATTGGTTGAGTTCTGGGTGAGGATGATGCTCCTCACGTTGATCACGAGGAAATAATTGTGATAGGTAGCAAATGAAGGGTTTCATCGAGGATCGAGTAGAATAAAAATTAGAACAAATATTGACCGCAGGTGAATGAAGATTTTATCGAGGATGCTTGTGAGAATTCATCAAGGGATCGAATAGAATAATAATAATAATAATGTTAATAAATACTTTTAGATACAAACTTTTGTTTAGGTTGGATTGTGAGATATGATTATTGGTTGAGTTCTGGGTGAGGATGATGCACCTCACGTTGATCACGAGGAAATAATTGTGATAGGTAACAGATGAAGAGTATCATCGAGGATCGAGTAGAATGAAAATTATAACAAATATTACCACAGGTGAATGAAGATTTTATCGAGGAAGATCGTGAGAATTCATCAAGGGATCGAATAGAAAATAATAATAATAATAATAATAAATCCTTTTAGATACAAACTTTTGTTTAGGTTGGATTGTAAGATATGATTATTGTTTGAGTTCTCGCTGAGGATGATTCTCCTCACGTTGATCACGAGGAAATAATTCTGATAGGTAGCAGATGAAGGGTATCATCGAGGATCGAGTAGAATAAAAATTCTAACAACTATTGACCACAGGGGAGTGAAGATTTTATCGAGAATAATAATAATGATAATAAATCCTTTTAGACAGAAAGTTTTGTTCGATCACCTGACGTTCGAGCAGCATCTCAGCCATCGCCGTTCGAATCGATAACATCTGTCGCGTCATTGAGTCTTTTCCCAGCATTTTTAAGGATTCTCGGGTGGAGTGATATACGATCATGTTTTTCAGAAGTATCTACGCGAGTAGGCGAAAGCTTCTTTCATCGTTGCCACTGGGCGAAGTCGAATAAAAAATATCTACTTCATGCACAGTGTGTGTGTGTGTGTGTCCGTCCATTTTACTTTATTCACGATTCATAGCACGTGCACTTTGTCGCGGCCATTTGCACGACTAATGTCGTTCATTTCCATCCATTATCGGGTTACTACAAACTCTCTGCTATAACAAATTCATGCGCGATCTAAGCGCAACCGAAATCTTCGCACCCTCGCACGGAGAAATCAATGGAAACCATAGGAAGAAGCGACTTCCGGTTCGATGCGCGACTCTCGTGTCATTGGCTTCCCCGACAGTCGATAATAGTCAGCGCTTGTTATGTAACGGGGAAAGAAAAGCGTGAAATATTGCTCGAACAAACCGGCTCGATCTTCGCAAACATTTTTCATGTTTATTTTTAACACTGCCGAGTCTCGTGACCGATCCAAAAGTACGAAAACACAATTTTCTATTGTAGATTTTATGCATTTTGCGGAATAATAGAGGAACCATCAAGTGAATATATATACATAATTAATTCTTCAGTCGACGATCACGATTTATCTCCTGCACAGAACAATGGGAGCCCAAGAATATCGCTGATCAGAGGACGTATAGATCAATGGAGGATCTCGGCACTCGCGCGAATAAAATCAGTGTTCCCCTCTACCCCTGGGGGTTGTTCGACGCGGGATTTGTGCGAATAGGAAGACAAAGAGAAGTTCGTATACGAAATTAAGTCGACACGGCGAAGCGACGCGCTACAACGCGGAATAAGAAAGATTAGTCGGGACGGCGCGGCGCGTTAATGCGAAATGAGGGACAACAGGCGCGATTTACTCAGATTCTACGTCATTGTCGGTTAGACGGTTTTAGATCTGGCAACCGGACTCGCTTCTTTGAACGGTGAAAACGGGCGGAATGTAAATTCGTCTGATGAATGCTCGTCGCGATTGGAACTTCCGATTAACAATAATCGCGTTGTGCGTGCCGGTTCGTCTTCGGACTCGCCTAACCTTCAACGACGACAACGCTCAATTCTTCATAATTAATATCTCGAATATTGTTCAACATTTTCATTGATCGTTTGTTCCAGCATTCGTTCAGAAGAACAGAATTAATAAGTTATTATTATTCCGACTGGAATAAATATTGGGTTGGGATGAAAGGTCGTAACGTTTTCGAATCGAAGATCAAATCAAGGTACTTGTTCGTATGTTTTTTTAAATAACACGAGGAGGTACCTCAATCATACATAATTAATATCTCAAATATTGTCACACATTTTCATTCATCATTTGTTCCAGCATTCGTTCAGAAGCACAGAATGAATAAGTTATTATTATTCCAACTGGAATAAAGATTGGGTTGGATGAAAGTTCATAGCGTTTTCAAATCAAAGATCAAATCAAGGTATTGCTCATATATTTTTTGATAACACCAAGAGGTACCTCAATTCTTCATAATTAATATCTCGAATATTGTCCAATATTTTCATTCATCATTTGTTCCAGCATTCGTTCAGAAGAACAGAATGAATAAGTTATTATTATTCCGACTGGAATAAATATTGGGTTGGGATGAAAGGTTGTAGCGTTTTCAAATTAAGAATCGTATTGATTTTTTCATCGAATCTTTGCAAAATTTTCAAATGCAACTACACAGGATTATATTATAATACCTATCGATTGTACCAGTATTATATTATTTTTTTTGTGCATGTCCCTTCTTTCTTATTAGACGAGTAGTCTTATATCTTTCTCTTTTTCTAAACACTTATGTAAATGGGCTTCAGTCCGTCTGTAATAAATAATAATAATAATAAAGATGAAATCAAGGTACTTGTTCGTATGTTTATTCGATAACAAGAGGAGTTACCTCCGAAATGGCGAAAGGTAATGGAACGAAATGGAAAATATGTTATTGAATAAATCTGTGAATAAATATCGGAATTTTAGCTTTCAATTTTAATTTACGAACGCTACGAAATTTCGTACCGACCCAATATTTATCATTTAATTAAGGGATTTGTGTGTGTGGCTGTGTGTATGTTGAAGATTTCAATAATAACTCTCGTCGAATCGGTAGGTCGGCAAGCGGATAATTTCAGACGCTTGTCGAGCGGACGTTCCATGTAGACGTGTCGAAGATAGACATAGTTTTGGCCGTCTTGAAGCATTAATTTTGAAACACGTGCGGCCCCGACTCTGCAAGCGCGAGGAGAACCGACTTTCGAAGCCGCACACGGATAATCCGAGTAAATCATTCCCATCGTTATTATCATTGTCACTGCGGCGAAGGGGTAGACGTTGAATTATCACCCGCATAAATTTCTTCGGGTTCCTCCTCTCGACGATCCGTCTGCTATGGACCCGGAATTCGTGGAAAAAGAAAACGGACTTAGCGCCTATTGTTTCTCGGATTTTCCTGTGTGAATGCTCTTCGGCACATTCTGGTCGAATGCAATTTTTTCCCGGCAGAACCACTGAACCTTTTGCATTGAAATTATACACGTATGTTTGTTGGTAGTTCAGGCGCATTCGTGATTTTCTACAAGTAAAAGTAATGAATATCATACGAGTTATAAATTTTTTCATGGAGTATGCTTGAAGGGTATGCTCTGCTCCTGAGTGGCAAATTGGTCAATATTTGGGAATTTTTTTCGGAAGAATTATAGAATCTTTTCCATCGAGATTTTTTACACGTATGTACTGACGCGTGAGGTACACGTGTGATTTTTTACAAGTAAAAATAATAAATATTGCACGAGTTACAAATTTTTATATGGAGCACGTTTTAAGGGGTGTTCTGGTTTCGAAGGTCAATATATATTTTGATGTGATAAAATCATTCTCTTGCAATTAATACAATTTTTTATAAAAATCCACAGTCTGTTTGTTATATAGCAGGTGGTCGACAAGTATTCAATTGAATCTATAGACTCATCTCTTATAATTCGGGTTGAAAGGGTTATTATAGGCAGTCTATCGAAATTACCGAAAGCACGTGTCCGGAAACGACACCCCTTTACCAAGTTGCTAAAACGTATATGCCTGACAGTGTAGTAATTGATCCACCTAAAGCAGCAAACGAACAATCGAATGGTTACTAACAGCGGTCGAAACGAAACGAATCGAGAGATTCGACTTTTAGTCAGAGAGAAAGAGAGAGAGAGAGAGAGCGAGAGAGAGAGAGCTGCAGAGCTTAGCCGTTGGTGGGACAATTATAAAGAACAAACGTGAGACTGTCTGCAAGCGGATGCGGCAGCAATCTGCGAGTGCGAATTGGGTGCGAACGAGGCCGGATAATCGTCCCTTTGTCGAGCAAATGAAACGGCTTAAGCCGAGTAAACGCGGCTCTGCCGTCGTCGCTGAGCCGGAATTACAAACCGGTCGATTTCAAGGGTTTCTGGGCTCGCTTAAATCTAATTCTGGTGTTAGTTATTAGCTAGAATGAAAAACTACCCTTAGCCTTTCGATCTGAGAAATTCGATCTAAAATTACACGAATCACTCTTTTAATTTTATTTTATACGTAGCATGCTCATTTAGAAGGTTTCTGCAAAGATCACAGTATAATTGCGAACAACAATTTTAGTAATAGTGTGTATTGTTTAGTAGATACATCAACTCTCCCCTGAATGTTGACAATTTTTATTCCTCGCGAAACTAGCCAGGGGATACACATTCTGATAAATCTGATTCCATTTGAGATTCACTGCGAATTTTCTGCCTCGGTACATCGATGTATTTCTTTGATGGTCTTCGATTCGGTTCTTTGTGGATTTCTGTCGATGATCGGAAGGGTTGATATCGAGCTCCTCTTATCTCAGTCGATCATTTTGATATTTATTCATTGGTATACGGGAGTTTTCTCTTTTGTGCAGTCGGGTGTGGTTTATGCGGCAAGATCATGTGCATATTTCGCGTGCATACTATGTGCACGTCTACTGTATAAGGAATTGATCATTCTGAGAGTGCGTTTATTTATGCGAGAATTGAAGCAGATGGTCGGAATGATTAATCGTGATTTTATTTTCACGCAGCGTTGTTTTCGACGCTATTTTGCCCGCCTCGTTCATTGGATTCTTTCCCTAAGTGAAATCGGCGACAGTAGCGTTTCAGTGGCCGGAAGAGCAATCGTATGCGAAGCGATAAATCATCGTCGGAAACTTCGGCGACAAATTACCGTGATGGCGACGGTGATAAATGACTGCCAAAAAGAGTATTAACTTCGCTGTTCCGGTGTCCTTTGCGCGTTTCCTGATACGTCATTTGTGACGTTTTACAATGTAATCTCTATATATAATAAAATCGAGTCTGTCTGTCTGTTTGTGACAATTCCACTAAAATTCACTAAAAGATTATTCTTATCTACTTTATCAGTGAAAAATTTGTTTTTTTTTTATTTTGTTAACTTGCGGGACTTATTTCGCTTTAATTGTAGATTGTTTCGCAGGATATTCCATATATGTGCTTTTTTAAAGGTCTTACAAATTTTCGGGTTCCACTTTCTTAAGGGTTAAGGTCTTATAAGACCCCTTACACAGAGAAATATTGATTGGAAAAGATTAAAAAAATTATTCCACCTATTGATAACTACCTTAATCAATATATATTTTGTGTAATAATTTTATAATTCATTGTTTTAATTTCATTGTCTTAAAATAATACTTGAATTTGTTTACTAGTTACTTATTTAGTATTTTCCCAGATAATTGTGAATTATATTCGCAAGGGTAAATTCTATTCGTGAAGGAATTCTCTTCGCTTTAAAAGAAGAGTAGAGAAAAAAATATTTAACAGGTAATAAATATATTTTTCTAATCATATTTTAATTAATTTCGTTATACTGTGTTGTCTAAAAATGAAGTCTCTATCTCTATCCGAGATCACCTTGGCGATTTGAAATTTAATTACGTTAATAATCAACCAGGATTTGTTATTGCACGTGGACAAAGTTGCGGGTACAGCTAGTAATACATAAATGAATGTATGCAATCTGAAACATCGAGGTGTTACATAGTAGGAAGAAGCCATCTTAAAAACAAGACAAAAATAACACTTGAATATGTATTAATTAGACTGCAGATCTTTATGAAATTATGATGAGTTGGATGAAACATAAAACAGTAAAAGATTTAAGAAATTCAAGAATGTTCTAATGTCGCCTTTAACGTAACAAAATCGTTAAGGGACGAAATCAGTTTTACGTTATTCCTGCTTTCCACAATCAGTGCAAAACATTTTTATTTCGCACGAAGATTCGATAACGTGGAATGGAATATGCAGCGATAGTGGCCGGAACGATTTTGAAGTGACCAGCTGGAGAAAAGACAAGTTCGGGTGGAAATGTTGACACCGGAGCGCACCGTGACGGAATCGTGCGCTCACGGTTGAGACATATTCGCGGCCGGTGAAGAACGTTCGACGAAATTTATACGGGCACGCGGTGCCCGGGACAAAATACTCCGCAATTTAGTTGATGCGCATTAGCCCCGCGTTTAAATGCAAATACGATGCCGGCTGGTTATTAATCTCGCCTTAAGGTAAAACACGTTGGATTTACGAGGTGTTGCTAGCCGCGAGGAGTTCTCCGGATACACGGACATCCACCGCCATTAGCTATAATTTTTACAGACGGCGGTCCCTCCATTCGTCTTCAAAATCACCGGTTTGCAAATTTCCGCTGTGGCCACGCGTCCATCGCGAAAATACGCACGACAATAGTTAACGATCAATGAAATACCATTGTCTTCGCACTCGTTTAACCCTCACACGCTCCTCAAAAATAGCTGCATAAAAGAGACTAGGATAACAATTCACCCATATTTATTTTACACATTAAATCAACACATTATGTCTGATTTATAGCGTCTTAACACATTACCTACCGAAAGCCTGTTAATAGGGTTTTCAATAATTGTACTGCATCAAAAAAAGCACAGAAATTTTCTTTCACATTACAATCTTAATGTTAAATTGCGTGTTCCTTGAAGGGTCGAACGACGAGCGCGTGTTTTCTGTATGTATTTCCCCGAAGTCAGAGGACTGGGCGAGAGCCTTTGTTTACGTCTTTTGAGGATGCAGGTGTCTCCGAGGGGACTTATGTGTGCGTGTGAGCGTGTGACGATCGAGGCGTTCGAAACGCGTCTCAGTAGTTATTGGTTGTTAGCCGTTGACACACGAATGTGAACATCCTCTTTCCACGATATTTCTAATTCGTAATTCTTATATAATCCTTATATAATCCCGTTAATTGTGGTTCTATTTGAACAAATGAAACTATTATATGAGGTTAATGAGGGTGACTTGTTGGTTCACAACGAAAATTGCTGTTGCTATTGAAGGTTTCAGTAAAATGTGTTTAGCCATGTACCATAGACATATTTCAAAATTATATAATAATAACCGGTCGGTAATGTGTTAATGAAATACATCTCTCAACGTAGACATAAAGGGATGAATAATTTTACAGTATGTGAAAACATTGAATAGGTGAATTCTCACCCCGAGGAACGTATGAGGGTTAAAATCTAGCAAGATGCATTCATAGATTCCGGATATTCATGAGTGATAAACATGTTTGTAATAAATGCATGAAATCCGGAGTCAAATAATGATGACATAACTAAATAGTTATTTTCTGTTGATCCTCCAGGATCTCGTAAAGAAAAACAGTTTTAATTGTTACAACAGTCGTGTCGATGCGTACGCAATGTACCCAGGGTGAACGATGTAACGGAGAAATTGTAACGTTGTAACATCGATCTGGGAAAAATCATTATAAACTCGTCGACAACTACAAAAGGGTGAAATCGCTGAAACTGCTCCGGCCCCGGAAGGGGAGGGGGGGGGGGTGGGAATAATTCAACGGCTGCCAAGTAACTGAAAATTACGATGATTAATTGGACGTCAGTAGCACGGCCAGTAATTTGCGCGACGAATTTTGCAAACTAGGAAAGAGCCATCGAGTTTGCGTGTCGACGTTCAACCCCCTCCTACAACCTCCCGTGTCTTCTCTCTTTCTTCGATTAATCGCATCGCCGACCACTTTTAAACTTCCTCCTCCCTAGTTTCCACTTAGCCACTTAACGCGATTTCCTCAAAACTTTTTTTCCCCTCTACCTTCCTGAAACAGTTAACTGATGCAAATGAAACCGGACACATAAGCGACTCTGATGGATTCTTCTTCTGTGTATTGACTTTCGCGATAAACACCGGCGAATCCTGGAAACTTTCCATTCGAACTGCAATCTCCCGCATCATTGTATTTCAATTATTTCGAATCCTAGGTGCACGGTAGTGCACCAGCCAAGTTCTCGTGCTAGTTCTTCTTTTACACGAAACAACTTGGCCGTTTTTTAGAGGTTTGTAACTCTGCACTGGAGGCAGATAGAGAGATATAATTTTCCTCACTTGTTAAATGCTATCGTGTCTCAATACTGACAAAACATTAATCTTCAAACATTAGTAGGTTAAAGATTAAATTCTTCTCGATCAAAATTAAGATAAACAATAAATTGATGATATCGGCGCCAGGTTCGATCATTTATAGAAAAAACAACAAATATGCAATTAAATCATGCTTTCTAACGTTTCGATCCCGATATGGATCTTTTTCAAAGAGAACATTTTTGCGTCTGAAAATATAAATGAAAATAAGAAAAAATAATCAATATTTTTGAAACCGTGTAACCGTAATAGAAACAAAATTAATATATGTACATGTTGCGTCGAAAAGTGGACAATTACTCAAACAAAATTTTGAGTTACAACGAAAACAACATTAAGCCATGGTGGCAAATATGTAACTGAAATACGTGCTGTTTCAGAGGCAAGTAGGCTCTAGCATAAATATGAAATGATGTTTCATGATTGGTAGATCGATATCGATCAATGGTGATACGTGAGCGGCAGAGCGGCAGAGCGGCAATTTTGAACACACGTTGTTAGAACTTATTTGAAATCCAATTTTAAATGTGACCAATGTATAAATTATAAACAAAAATAACAAAATTAAACAAAAATATACATTTTTATCATGGTATCTAACAAGTTTTAATATAAATCAAACATATCAATGTGTTTTCAAGGAAAAGAAAAAACCAACATTATAATTTGTGAAGAAGAACAATCACTACGAAATAAGCAAAATCTAAATTATATTGGAAATATCATCATAAAAAACATTACTGGTTCAGTAATGCCGCGTAATAGTCATGAATCTTAGGTGTTTCGTATCTAAGATTAATACTTTGTTGTTTAATCATATGAATAGTTTCTAATAGTAATCTACGTTGTAAATTAGATTCCTTGTCAATGATCTTCACATTATCAAAATCAAAACGATGATCAAAATCTACTGAATGCTTGGTTAAAGCAGCGTGTTGTGTGGGTTAGTAGGTTAAGTTAGGTTTTTATTTAACAAAAATAACGTTAATGCAGATAACGTTTTGTCACCCATGTAAGCAGCCATTTTTCATTCGCATCAAATGTATGGAAAAGTGTTCCGTTTCCAAGCGCACATCATCACGCATCATGCGCATTAACGAAACGGAACGATATCAATGCGCGCATCACATTGAATGCGATCCATGCGCTTAATGCGTGAAACGGAATGGACCCTTATCACTAAATACGGTTCAAGTGCTGAGCTTTCGTACGATGAAATTTATGTATTATTTTCTTTTGATTGAATAAATCTATTGTGTCTTGCTTCGGCATTTCCTCGTAAACCAACTTATTTACAAAATAAAAAAATAAATTACAAAATTAAAATTTGTCGAAAGCTAGTCTTGAAAAATATGTATCAAATTTTACAATAGTCCTAAAACGCTACTGGATTAAATGCTACAGGGTATTCAAAGTATTCGAAACTAAATACACTAAATGGCTAGACGAAGAAGTTGTAATAGAAACAACCAAATCCGTCACGGTTTCTTCAGAAAGTATGCTGGATATGGATAGGACGTCTGATGATGCGGAAACTATGTAATTTATAATGTACGAAATAATATACGAGTATACCGGTAAGTTATGAGTATTACAAATATAAATTTCAACATATTTTTAAAAGTACTGATTATATCGATGTAATTTTTGTCACAATCGATTTAAAATAACAAAATACATAGACAGTTGCATTTCCATTCCATAATTTTAGATTTTTTTCCTCCTACTTATTCGATCTGGCCCACTGTGCGAGGTGACGACCGGGAGGAGCTCGTTTCTATCCAGCCGTGAACTCTCGCGGACAGTATTTTCGCCGGAGCTGTCGCTCAGTGCCAGAAGACATTACGAATGCTTAGAATCTTATCGAAGGTGTGAATTACCAGTGTCATCTTGCGGTCCTCGCAGGCGCAAGGTCGGCTGGCCTAAGCGCGGGTCGGGATTTTTGTCGAGACTCGTTGCCTGTGCCAAGAATTTCGCGTTCCACGGCAGTTAGGATTCCAATTGCACACGTACCATCCCAGTAACGCGATCGAAAACGTATAACTCATCGAATAATTCGAAAAAGTCCTTAAGCTGACCCTTGAAACACTTTCTCGACAGACTTACATAATGATCTGATAAAATGTCAGCCTTTACCTCGAGCAAATTCAACTCAACAAAAATATCCTGTAAACAGGAGCCAAGTTCATATGGCCGTAAAAAGTTGTCAGATCAAAGAAAATACGGGTAAAGTTCGTTAGCTTAGAAATACCTGTTGCAATACTTTAAAAAGCGTTTGTAAAAATTAGTTTAAAAGAACGCTATTTAATTTTTAATCAGTTACGTGGAGGGCTAAATTATTCAAACTTGGCCGCTACCTAACACCTTTTATGGCCATTGGTTTAAAAAGTAATGGGCGAGTTTCAATAATTTAGCTCTCCATGTAACTCTTTAAGAATTAAATAGCGTTTTTTTAAACTAATTTAGAGACAATATTCAATGCGCTCTGATGCGCGCATCAGATTATAAAGTTATTATAAAGTATTAAATCACATCAAAAACAAGTAAGATAGTTTTATGAACAATATTTACAAACAATTTGTGTCATTACATCTTGAAAAGGATTGATTATCGATGATTATTTGATAATCTGCGAAATTGTTCTTTGATTTCTCAGTAGTAATTGATCGAACCGTAGCGCCGAGAACATTAAACATTTGTTATTAACAATAATACGATCGATACAAGAGACATATTTGAAAATTCTCGGGGGGGAAACAGTTCGATCGACGTTTCCCAGTGTCCGAGAAGCAGGGCGTATCGGAATTTATGCAAAGTACAGTTAAACGAACTGCTAGAAGGTAATATTAAATTGAAACACTTGTAAGAAAATTACTATTAGCTTTACGTACACGCTCGAGCCCCGACCCGGGCTCTAAAAAGTTGCGATCGGAATCGAGTTAGAGCCAAGTTAGGTCCCGCTGAAAGATCTTCCTAGCACTCAATAAAAGAACAATTTCGAGCTCGCGCTGGCACTCGGCAAAAGAACAATATGGAACTGGTTAGCGGTTGATAAAAGAACAATTCGGTGGCAGCGAGTCCGGCAAAAGAACGTTGTACAACTGCGCCGACGAATGAACGAGTTAAAAATGGCCGTTCCGTTCCTCCCTTTCGTTTTTGCTCCGGTAATTTCTTATCGATTCTCCACCCTGCAACGCTTAATCTATCATTAACGTGAACAGTGCCGGGATGAATTTCGATATTTTAATAATTCTTAGCACGTTGTATTTGTTTGCCAGCAGGCTTGGTTAGGTACGCAGAATTTTCAAACTGTTCGACGTGGATTTGTTTCTCGTTTCCCGATGAATTACGGCCACCCTGTCCGACAAACAAATTTTTATTCGTTTCTTCCGCAGTGTCCGCACTGTATACACAATCGCGGAACGCGCGACTCCTCGCAGCTGTAAACCAGTGTATTCTAAAAATGTTTCGCTCTGATCATTAGCGAAAGCGATGGTACGGGAGCGAGCACGGTTAGAAAATTCCAGGCTGTCGCGGCCAACGTCAATATTTGAATTCGCCGGGACTTCCGAAAGTAAACTGACATTTAGCCCACGTTGTAGCTTCGAAAGCGGAAGAAAGCCGACTCGAACGGCCGCCATTACATTCGACAGCAAGCAACCTCCGTAAAATTCATTTCGGCCGGTGTTTCTTCAGATTTTAATTATATCAGGCTGGAGACCTATCGGGTAAAAATTCACATAACTTTCTTCTGTTCAATGATTTTCACGCGAAACCTTCGGGAACGCGTACCTGACACTTTCACGGTTAAAACGAGTCTAAGCACGATATGGTTTCAGCTGTATTTGCCTGTGTAATCCACGATTCAGGGGAAACTCTGCTATCTGAACTGGCGATATCGCTATCCTAGAATCGTGGAATTGAAATGAGAGATTTTGTTGGTGATTCGAGGAGGTAATTAAGAGAATATCTTTGAGATTTTGTTTATCTGGGTTGAAACAAATTTTCGGAAATTTTCCATTTGTCGAGCGGTGTCGCAAGCTTTTACATTTGGCCTTGCCTCCTTTCGGAGCACACACGTTACACGTTACATTGATGTTGCTACGTGCATACGCACACAAGGACAGTCAGTTGGCTTGTCAAGCGGCGCGTTTCATTCATGATCTCAACACGCAGGACTACCCTATTCGCTCGATCCGCGTTCATTTCCGTTCCATTATCGCGAGCAACGTTCACGATTTACTATGACGATCGAGGGCAGCACATCTGGATCGCGTGCTGATCAAATATCGAATCGCTTTCTACTAATACACGTCGCGCAATAGTGAAACATGACTCTGGGGAACGTGAGTTTGAAGAGAAAGTTCAATCGGAATGGGTCACAGTGCAATTAAAAATATTTTATTTTATTCACACTTTCTGAAAAATGCCGGCCGATCATGCGCGACCGAGAATTTCACCAAAAAATGAATTAAACATTCCCACTTTCTCTGTAAATAGTGCAGCGCCGTGTTGTAGCTTTCGGAACGCGTTTCAGTACGTTTTTATAAATCTTCCGAATGGTGTAGTAAATGTTCCTTTGAAATTGCCAGCCTCGAAAAATTGTTCCGAATAAAGAGAAAATCTGATACTTTTTAAAGTAAACGTAAAAATCTCAAGATTTGTTACAGGAAGAGTTAACTTGGTTGAATTATAGAGGGAGTGCGATTAGTAGACTGCGGATCTTTACGCAAAATAAAAATCTCTTACCTGAATCGCAACAAACTCGAGTGAAATAGAAATTTGTTTTTCTTGTATACCAACGATAAGTGTAATCTAAGCGTTTCAGTTCGTCATTCTATCTACTATTACTCATTCTTAAACTTCATCCCCATGATTCATCCCTTACTGACCATTAGACGTGAAACAACCCCTCACTTTACAGAACCAGAAAACCTATATCTTCTGCTGACTAAGTCTTCGCACGAGCATTCTCTTTTTCATTCGCTTCTGATCAGTCTTTACCGAGTCTTGTCTAGACGACTAACATCTTTCGTATTACCTCTGCAGTTTGTATTTTGTTCAGAAATTCTACCTAATAAAATATATTCAATATATAAAGTATATTACATAAATAATTAAATATATTAAGTATCCGAAATAGAACATTTTCTTCCCTATCATGTTCGGAAGGCTGTAAATAATATGATATGTTTAGATTTGTCAAATATCATTGCTATTTTAAATTACACGTACTCATTTTTGTCGTAAACGCGTAAAATGCGTCTGAACTGTTGCCATCGAGATTATCCACTAAACATGCAATCCAAAGTATCAATTTACAATTTAAGAGAAAATAGAAATTTTTCATTGTGTGCCACAATGTTTCAAAAATGATTATACGATTAATTTCATCAAATTTCTAATGGTTGGATTTTGAGGATATATCGAATTTGGAAATTTTGTATAATATGTTTAGATTTGTCAAATATCTTTGCTATTTTAAATTACACGTACTCATTTTTCTCGTAAACGCGTAAAATCCGCAGTCTAGTGATTAGGCAAGTCTTCAGGGTATCGAATCGAAAGTTGCCGACGGAGACGCGACGTTAGGGTCGATCGTGTTCGCTAGGTGTCCCGCGTCGTTTCGTTTTTCGGTCGGAACGAACGGTTCCAAAGATATTTCGGGCCGGGTTTATAGATCCATCCGAACATAATCGTGCGTCGCTGGTCTGACGTCGATAGCAGCGTCTGCACCGCCGTAATCCGACGTCATTACTAGCTGGCAGATTTATTTATACTCGCCAACGAAGTTACGCAGCTGCCACTACTATTTAGACCTGTTGCAGCCGGAATAGGAATTCCCCTAGTTGCACGGGCCGAGACACGTCTGTCTGTCTGGCCTCCTTTTTCACCATTTTCACCCTAAACCAACCGCTATATCGAGCACCATACCCCATTATAGACATACACTACTGTGCAAAAGAGAGAACAGCGTAGAGGCGGATTAAGACATCGCGGGGCCTGTAGCAAATATTATCAGAAGCCCCTAGGTTTTGCATGATAATAAAATAAAGCAGAACTTTTACAAACAAAAGGGACCCGTAGCATTTGATACTTCTGCTATTAGGCTTAATCGCTGCTTGAAGATAATCAAGAATTACTATCAGGTCGTCCACCTGACAGGAAACGACCCTCATCGGACTTAGAATTATAACATATTAAAACATTACCGACCGGTGATTATTGCATATTTTTGAAAAATCTATGGTACATGGCTAAATTTTCATTTAGCATTTAGTATGAACTAACTAAGTGACAATGTCAAAGAAAATTTCTATGCTTTTTTTTTGGTACAGCAGAATTATTGAAAATCCTATTAATAGGCTTCCGGTCGGTAAAGTGTTAATATTAATATACAATATTGTTAACAGTTATATATTCACATGATTACACAACTTGTATATAAGTATTTCATGTAAATTAGTGATATATTTTAAGTTAAGATAGTAGATAAGGGTCCGATCGATGGTAAATCGGTGTCTGGTAATTGCGAATAGCGGGGACAGGAAATCCGAGTAGTTCATCGACACCATGAGACGAGTTAAAAGAGCCCACGAACATCTAGTGATCCTTTGGATCTGGGAGTTTACACCCCCGGTACCTCTTCGAGGAGGTATTCGGGTTCTACCGGTTCTCCCAGGCCCTAAAAATAAAAAAAAAGCTTAACCCCTCCCTGGCATGACTGTGCTATTTAACACAATGGCGGATCAAAACAAAACTTTTAAAGAAAAGTAATCAAAATGAATGACCATTTCTTTTTTTTTCCAACCTTGTCTGTCCATGATAGCGAGGGCTGTAACACTGTGACGTCTGGTGGTCCAGCCGTTATTAACCCTTAGCACTCGGCTGTCCCCTCTGAGGCACCACTAAAAATTGCTGTACCATTTTTCAAAATATTGTTTACAATATTGTTTACTGTATAAGGTAATGTACCAATTTCATATCCATGAAATTGCAAAAATCATAAGGTATGGAAATATTCCAGATCGGAAGAAATGTTTAATTTTCCAGTTAAAATAGCTCGGAGTGCAAAGGGTTAAGTATCCATCTTCATATTCTTCAGCGATGAACAGTCTTGAACGGATATTTATTCGCAATTTATATTTAATATTTAATTTTACATATAACATTATTAGAGTAAGTATAAAAAGAAATTCAGAAACGATATATTATACATGCTTGATTGTATCAATTGTTAATAACGGCTGGCCCACCGGACGTCACACACAATTTAACAAGCTAAACATTTTCTGATCCAACCGTGGGGCCCTAAGCGACCGCTTAGTCCGTTTACCGCTTAATCCGTCACTGTTTTGACAAATCGGTGGAAAAATCGGGAATTAGGCGGACGTCCAGAGTGAATTAGGGGGTTCGGTAGGCGAATATTATTAATCGTAGCAGCTGATAAACATAAGGAACATTTCCTGGCAGCCTATACGATAATCGGGAGCCAAAGAGACACGAACTAGCACGGTACCTCTCCGCCGGGGAAATTCGGCGACGCGCTTCGTTGATCGAGAACCGTGATCGCATGGATTCACACTTATACCGTGCGTCAGAGAAGAAGATCCAGGGGGGCAATTTCGTCGGGAAGTTTCGTGACGAGAGGACACTGCTGCGTGTGGCTTCCGTTTTCGTTTCTGGTCGATGCCTCTGGCGTCTCAATTAGCGGACTCTCTCCCTTTCTCTCGGGACGTACCGAGGCCGATCTGTCGCCGATTCTCGAAATAGATTTCGCTTCGTCGTCTGTCCTTCACCGACGATCCTTTCTACCGATTTTTCGTCCGCGACGATCGTACGATCCTTCCGAAATCGATCGATTGTGGATCAGATTGATTTTTTTTTTATTATTATAGAAAATCTCATATGAGAGTTATTACAACGTAATTACAAAAGAGAAATACACTACATATAATACAGAGTATGAAGATTACAAAACAGAATAGGTTTCTTGTAGAAATAGAGATATTATAATATTAACATATGATTAAAAGGAACAGTATATGAACAGAGAGAGAAGAGTAAAAAAAAAAGAAACTTATACTTTAAGGCCACAGCTTTTAAAAAATGATAACATGTAATGACAGGCCCTAATATTAGGTTTGGCTATCATTACTGAGACATCCATTGGAAGATCAGATTGATTACACTGTCCAACAGCCAAGAAACTTTTCGATTTTCACAATCCGATTCTTCCTCTCCGGATCTATTCCTTGGATCTGGACTCTGGTTATCAACTTGTTAATCCTTTGTACTCGGAGCTATTTTAACTGGAAAATTAAACATTTCCTCCGATCTAAAATATTTCCATACCTTATGATTTTTGCAATTTCATGGATATGAAATTGGTACATTACCTTATACAGTATCTAAACGTTTAGTAATTGATTAGATACCGATATATTTAATAATGTAAACAATATTTCGAAGAATGGTACAGCAATTTTTAAGTGGTGTCTCAGAGGGGACAGCCGAGTTGTAAAGGGTTAAGATACCGAACAAATGATTAGCTGCATGATCATGTTTGATCTGTTTCCTCGATCCTGTCAAAACTGTTTCGCGCGAAATAGCCTCGCGACAGAAATAACGCGTTCCCGATAAAAAGGCTCGTTGTCACGTTATGTAATAATGTAACACGTGTCCGCGCGTCGCCTGACAGACGAGGCAGTTCGCTTAAAACAAACAATCGTCGCGGGGATAGAGAAATGAATCGCCACGGCGAATGTTTCGGCCTGTAATTTATCTGACTTCGTCCGAATCGAAGTAAGGGAGTCGTTGCGAATAAGTTTTGTTCGCGAAAGTTTTCGTGTTTCGAGTTGCAACTTTTTGCGACAAGTATTCGAGGAAAGAAGAGGCGGGAAAAGCACTCGAAATACTTTCGAGCTTTTGATATAACGGGAACGAAAACAATTTATTGACCGTGATGCCTCTGACGTAAGGGCTACCAACATCATGCCGGTGGAAGGGTACATAAAAATATCATCGTACTCGAAACGGAGCAGAGTCGATGGAAAGTTTCCTCTGATATCCACCGACCTGTGCAGATCAAAACAGTTTTAGGTTACGTATAAAAGATAGAAAAATAATGTCTCTTCACCCTTCCCTGCGGAATTAAAATAAATCACGCATCCGCACACTGGTCCACGCGCTCGATCTAGCTGTTCATTAATATTTTATCACTATTTGAAAGTTTAAAGGTATAGTAATTTCTTTTTTTTTAATTGAGTTTAATGTAACTCCCCTTTCGGGGTTATGAAGCTTTACATTTGGGTTAACCCTTTTGCACTCGGAGTTATTTTAACTCTTAAAATTAAACGTTTCTTCTGACCTACAATATTTCCATTCTCTATGATTTTTTAAATTTAATAAATATGAAATTGATATAATACCTCATATAATATTTAAATGTGTAGTAATTGGTTAGATACCGACATATCTGATTATGTAAACAATTATTTAAATAATAGTACAGCAATTTTTAGAGGCGCCGCATAGGCGCCACTCGAGTGTTAAGGGTTAATATAAATACAGCGTATTTGACATATACATTAGGATCAATCGGAAAACAGCGTATTTGACATATACATCATTTCAAATTTGTAGATTACATTGTTGTATAGTAATTTAGGTCGTTGGATTCGTTTTGATATCAGCTACAATATTGTAAAGTCAAAACTACATATTGACTTTTAAGAATTCAAGGTATCTTTAATTATTTATGCATTGAAAATTTCTTTATTAATTTTTTCGATTGAAATTTATAGACTGCTGAATGTTGATTAAGTTTTGTTTAAAACATTTTTTCTCAGGTTATCGGAAGTGTCTGATAAATCAGGTTCAGGTTTTAAATAAACGCAATAATCAATCATTTTTTAAGTAATTGATTTTATAAACATAATTAGAAATATTTTATTCAAAACTGTGCGAAAAACATAATAGTAATTGTAAAACACAAAAATATAATTTTTATAAACAACGATAACAATTGACATTATATCATATTGACATATCATTATTGTCATCATTTTCTTCTTCAACATCTTTCAATATTAATCGTTTGACTTCAAAATACGTGTGCTTCTTAAAAACTTGTCTATTACTTAGACATATCAAAGAAAAAGGACACGCTTCGCCAGAGATTCGGCCGCAATTCAGGCGACACATACGCTTTAAACAATAATAACTTGTGCACCCGGACCGAATAGGATGTGATTCTTGCACGATTTCGTAGAGAAAAGAACGCTGATAATAATGCACTTTGATGCAATGAGGGCCCATGGGGGACTCGAAAGATATCATTTACCAAAGATTGAAAACTTTGAAGATTCTCTTTAGTTTATTGAGCATTGTTATTTCAATAAATTATAAATATTAAATCTTAGTACAAGAGATATACTCTAAATACAGACAAATACTATTCATTTGCAACAAAAATGGACACATAATATTAAATAGATTCTCCAGGGTACCAATAAGAAAAGAGGTAATTTATGGTGGCAAATAGGATTCATAAAATGTTAATTTTTAAATGCTTGTTCTGATCACAATTTTTAATAAATCTCCTTAATTTCGCCGTTTTCGAATGTCATGGACGTTTACGAAGCAATATACATTCAATAAACATCGATTTGGGCAAGTTACTTTTTTACCAAATGAACAGCTAGATCAACTACAAATGACTATGATCATGAAAAACAATTGGAACGTGTATACATCGTTTCCGAACCATAATCCATCACACCTGCCAAATTATTACAACTTGGCATCGCGACGCAACACGCGAAATGAAAATATTTGCAACAGGTCCAGCGAATGTAACATAAATCGATGGCGCCAATCTATCTTTAATGAACAAACAATTATCCGTGGAAGAATTAAATATAATCAGCACGAGAAACCGCAAAGGACCGTAAATAGTCGAAAAAGGAGAATGCATTCGGTTAGTAATCCCGTTGTCATTTATTCGGCGAGCAATTAATCCTAATCTTTAATTAGCTTCGCATTCTCTGGATTATTCTGGTTTCGGTCTGCGTTCGGAGAGAATTTCGCCGCGCGATTGTTAGAAACGTGATATATTTGCGAGAGGAGAGCGACCATTTGTTCATCCCACAATGTCCGCCTCGAATAAACATTCTCGTTAAATTAGAACGCTACGAAAACCTGCTTTCCGCAGATAAATAACATTGTCTTTTATATTCTTTTGAACTCGATTGATGTTTCTGAGAAGAACAGGATTTTGCGAAATATTACAATACGATATAGAAATGGGCTAGGACCAAGTCGATATCAAAAGAGAAAAACCTCCAAGCAATTGTAATTCGAAAACTACTGAGGAGCAACATTCGTCATAATTTATTCCCTCTCTCTATTTAACATTTATAAAAATATCAAATCTGTCAAAAAGCACCGCGAAAGCTTTGAACAAATCTTCGAATCTTTCGAATAACTAAAAATCGCCATTGTCCCAGAACAATTGTTAAGCATACGAAAGCTCTCTGAAAGAGGGAGCTTTCTCGGCGGAAAAAAAGCCTGCAGAGAACCGGAAATAAATATCTGTTTGTACCCTCGATGGAAGCTCGCCTCCATCTGGCGGCTCCCGAGGCAAAGCTTCCGACTCGAGGAGCTTTCAAGTTCTGCGAAAGCTTTCAAACCGGTGTTGCCATCTGGCCGAGATTCGACTGAATGAGATTACGTTTATAAATAATCCATTTCGCGGGTGGTTACTGCGGCTGTTACCGTCGTTTTACTATTCGCAGATCCATCGTCGCGAAACCCGTTGCCCGGATATGCGCTCGCGAGATCAAACATGGCGCTTTCGATCGTGTCTATCTATATTACGATCTCCGGATGATTTATCGCTGGATCGCTACGGTATTAGAATGAAACTATTTTAACACTGTAACCACCCAGCATTTCGAAATTATCTTGCCGGTCGTAATTAGATCGGGGGATTAATCACGTCCGGTCCTGCGTTTCGGTGATCTTTAGACGATCGTGTGTATTTTTGGGAAAAATAAGGGGATGAAATGGAGAGTGAAGGATTAAGAGCACCTTGTAATTTTATAGTAGTTTTATAGTAATCTTGTAGTCAATGTATAGTAATTTTCGAGTACCCCTTAAAATAGTAACTCTCTTAGTAATTCTTAAAGTAATCGACGCCTCTGTATAACTGTCGTCTTGCTAAACGAATGAATGATCTACTGTGATTCATATTTTTGATTGATAACTATCATATATTAATTTTGCGTGAATCAACAAATAGATATCGAAGTGGTTACATAATGTTGCTATACGTACACGATTGAGTAACCAGCATGTAAAGACACGTAATATATACACATTGGTATACTAAATTTGAACCTGATCCGCAGCAAACAGCGTACCACAATGGAAACGATCTATTTAAACCGAACGAAAGCCTTTAGACTCTCTGTTTTCTGTATTATTTAAATACCCATTACCAGTGATGCGTCTCGAAATTCCAAATGAACGTGTCGATTTGGCAACCGGCCTGTTGTAAATACTATTCATTCAATATTTAACTACATTCTACTACTTTGACATGTCGCGGATTACACGCTCTTCTAATACCTGACCGAACAAATTGCCTGCTGCCTGTGCTGTATCAGCTGAGACCATAAATTACTAATTGGTAGACTCGGTCTGTATCAAAACCTACTCCATAAACAATCAGTTATATGTTGGAGATTGAAAACAAGTTGCAAGAACTATAATACAATTCATAAATACAACTAAATATTTTCTAGTCTATGCAATAATTTTGAATATCTATTCTGTTTGCAAGAATAAATATACAATACATTGCCAGAATAAATATAAAATATGGGGGCACTGCCAGAATAAATATTAAAACTGGGGGCACAGCAAGAATAAATATAAAATATGGGGGCATTGACAGAATAAATATTAAAACTGGGGGCACTGCAAGAATAAAATATTAAAACTGGGAGCACTGCAAGAATAAATATAAAATATAGGGGCACTGAAAGAATAAATATTAAAACTAGGGGCATTGCAAGAATAAATATTAAAAATGGAGGCATTGCAAGAATAAATATTAAAACTGGGGGCATTGCAAGAATAAATATTAAAAATGGAGGCATTGCAAGATTAAATATTAAAACTGGGGACACTGCAAGAATAAATATTAAAAATGGGGGCACTGCAAGAATAAATATTAAAAATGGGGGCACTGCAAGAATAAATATTAACCCTTTGCACTCGGAGGTATTTTATCATGAACATTAAACATTTCTTCCAACCTAGAATAATTCCATTCTATATGATTTTTCTCATTTTATGGATATGAAATTTATATAACACCTCGTACAATATATAAACATTTAGGAATTGCATAGATTCCAACATATTTAATAATGTAAAGAATATTTTGAATAATGGTACATAAATTTTTAGTGGTGACTCTGAGTCACCACTCGAGTGCTAAGGGTTAAAAATAAGGGTATCAGAATTCAATATCTACTATTATCATCATTGATCGTTTCATGGTACCGAGTGCAGAAGCCAGCGAGCACTCAGTGGAATAAGTTGTGAACCGAGAATGGAGCAGCGCAGAGTTGACAGAGCGGTGTTCACGCGGCTCCTCGCTGCGGACTGTCATCTCTGAATTGTTAGATTGAATATACAGATATTCATGAAACCGTACTCCAGATCAGTTGCCAACGAAATTCAGGAAAGGGGAATTGCGTCCGACGGTGATGATAACTATCTGTCTTGGTTGTACACGCTCCTTTCGGATAACATCGTTTCCGGAATGCTCCGTACACAGCGCCAACGTTCTCAAAAGAGATTAGATCGAAGAATTTTCGCTGTCGCAATCCGGTTTATGCGCAGTTCGAATTTTCCATTATGTTGCTCGTCGAATTTCCTGAATTAATAACTACTTATTCGAATAAACAGTTTGCGAATCATGGGCAGATCAGGGGAACGGTTACTCCTTCTCTACAGAGCGCTAGTCACTTGACATTGTGATCACTAGTATCGTGAACGAGCGGAAACGTGAGCGAATAAGATGGCGAATAAACATTGATTTTAATATGTTCAACAGGCTGAAAATAATACGATGAGAGTTTTAAATGATCCGAATATTTGCACCGTTTTAATCGAATTATTGTAATACCGTGGAAACTCGCTAATTTGTTTACTTGATTGCGATGCTGCTGACACGTGCTTCCGAATAAACAATCAGGCTATACTTCGGAACCGTAATAATAGAAAATACAATGTAAAAATAGACATAGACAGATGGACATCCGAGTGTATACGTCTCGAACGAACGTGACGCTCGTTCTTGTTCAGAATAAAATACGAGATGATTTGTTTCACCGTAACGTGCATGTAGAAAAACAATTTATCGTGTTATAAAACAGAAGTTCTATTTCTTTCTGTTTTATGTATTTGCCCTTGCTTTTCTTTTTCTAATATTATTTTTTTTTTTATATAAGATAAATAGAAGGTCGAGCATTATTCGGAGAGTATAGGATGCACGCGGGAGGAAGTATTTTCGAGCGACAATTACTACAGACATAAATCCGAGAATAATTACTGGGAGATCTCAATTTTAGAATCGGTGTCGTTGTCCGGTTAACAAACCGGCGATTAATAAGGTATTAATGCATCGATGTCATCGCAATACCGGTTCTAGCAGTACGAGCCAACCTCGTTTAACACTCGACGCACGCGTCCCTCTTCCGTGGAATTCAATTTGGCACTATTTTAGGGGTAAATTATTTGTTCTCCCCCTTGTCCTTTTGTGTATCCGGAGAATTATTCTAGTCTTAGCAGTCGCCGTAAACTTACGGTGCACATCGTAACGCGTGTTCCCCTGAAACATTTTGAGACTCTGTCTGAACCGTTGCCATCGAGATTATCCGCTGATCATCCATTTCAAAGAATCAATTTTCAATTTAACAGAAAATAAAAATTTTTTGCTGTGTCCCACAAGGTTTCAAAAATGAATAAACGATTCATTCCATCAAATTTTTAATAGTTGGATTTTGAGGATATATCGAATTTGGAAATTTTGTATAATATGTTTAGATTTGTCAAATATCTTTGCTATTTTAAATTACACGTACTCATGTTTGTCGTGAATGCGTAAAATGCGTCTGAATCGTTGCTATCGAGATTGTCCACTAAACATCCATTCCAAAGTATTCATTTTCAATTTAACAGAAAATAAAAATGTTGTGTTGTGTGTCACAAGGTTTCAAAAATGATTAAACGATTAATTCCAACAAATTTTTAATAGTTGGATTTTGAGGATATATCGAATTTGGAAATTTTGTATAATATGTTTAGATTTTTCTGAATCGTTGCTATCGAGATTGTCCACTCAACATCCATTCCAAAGTATTCATTTTCAATTGAACAGAAAATAAAAATGTTGTGTTGTGTGTCACAAGGTTTCAAAAATGATTAAACTGATTTATAAATTTTGTTATGCCACCGTCGCGTCTCCCACGCCAATGTTACCGTGCTTCTTTCATCGCAGCCTTCTCGCCGCAGATTTTGTTTCGTCTTTCATCTATTTTCTGACCGAATGATTCCAATTTCTTCCGTCTGGCTGGCTCTTTTCTCTCAGTTCGCGTCTCTATTTCCTTAGCTGGTTCCCTCTCAGGCTTTTTCCTTATGGTTAGTCGAGTTACCATTTTCCTCCGCGGTCGTCCCGCGACATTATCATCCGCGTCTCTCGTACAAATTACCCCATTATGGTCCTCTCCCTCTCTTCTACGGCTTTATACGCACTTTATTTGTTCACAGCCGAGTTTTTCTTTTACGTCTCTACACGTTTCTGATCTCTCCGTCGCTATACTGCCAGCTATGGACCTCAGGATATTGTAACTAGTAGACTCCGGATGTTCATGCAAAAATAAACGTTTTTTGCATTTAAAAAACTATTTTAATAAGTTGAAATTATTATATTCTCACCCGCTAATTTTAACCATGGAATTATCCGAGGAAACGGGAACTGTAAGAAAATCGTCCTACTATTTTCCACAGCGTAAAATCGGCGCAAACTCGTCAAAACCCGGGCCTCGTAAAGTCAAAAATGTCTTACGCTCCCATTCGCGCGTCAGCCACTGTCAACCGTTGCCAATGCCGCAGGAATTCGATTTACGAACGCGTACCGAGTCGATATTTGATTTATTTGCTGTGCACGCTGCCATTATTCCTCGGGGGTCGATAAACGTCACGCACACCGCGCCGCTTGTTTCGAATTTTTCTCCAGGGCTCAGCTGTGTTGTTGTTTCCACCTCTGCCGACCCATCCCCACACCGTAATCAAGGCCCTTTGTTTCCCTTAAGCTCGGCTGGCGTCGAAAACTTGACGAGTTACCCCGCTTGATAACCATCGACGCTTCCGGCTATAAATTTTGATCGGGTTCGTCCCTCTGCAAACACGCTTTTCTACTGCGATCCCAAATGGAAATGCGCAGCGTGTCTCCAAAAATTTGCAGGGCCCTTCAAGGCCGCGCCTTCAACTAGAGACACTTTTCCTATCAAGTCTTTTCAGTTCCTATCGAGCCTGTAATCTTTACTAGAAGCTGTGTACTTATCTCCAAAAATTTAAAGGGTTCTTCAAGTTCTTGTCTAAAACTGAAGACACTTGTCAGGTTCCCTACCAAGTCTTTTCAGTTCCTATTAAGCCTGTAATCTTTACAAGAAACTGTGTACTTTATCTTTAAAAATTTTCAAGGTTCTTCAAGTTCTTGCCTAAAACTGGGGACACTTGTCAGGTTCCCTACCAAGTCTTTTCAATTCCTATCAAGCTTGTAATCTTTACTAGAAGCTGTGTATTTTATCTTTAAAAATTTACAAGGTTCTTCAAGTTCTTACCTTCATCTGGAAACACTTCTCAGTATCCCTATCAAGTCTGCAACATTTTGCAGAAGCAGTGTACCTCCAATAATTTGCAATGTTCTTCAAGGTTTCGTCTTCAACTAAAGACACTTTTCCTACCAAGTCTTTTCAGTTCCTATCAAGCCTGTCATCTTTACCAGAAGCTGTGTACTTTATTTTTAAAAATTTTCAAGGTTCTTCAAGTTCTTGCCTAAAACTGGAGACACTTGTCAGGTACCCTACCAAGTCTTTTCAATTCCTATCAAGCTTGTAATATTTACTAGAAGCTGTGTACTCTATCTTTAAAAATTTTCAAGGTTCTTCAAGTTCTTGCCTAAAACTGTAGACACTTGTCAGGTTCCCTACCAAGTCTTTTCAGTTCCTATCAAGCTTGTAATCTTTACTAGAAGCTGTGTACTTATTTATAAAAATTGTCAAGGTTCTTGAAGATCTTGCCTTCAACAGGAAACACTTCTCAGTATCCCTATGAGGTCTGCAACATTTTGCAGAAGCAGTGTACCTCCAATAATTTGCAATGTTCTTCAAGGTACGACGTCCACGACCCCTTGACATTGTATCTCGCATAGATCCATCCGCGGCAACAGTCCCTTCATCCTCGTGCGAGTTCTTTTCGCAAGTCCCGAGCGTGTGTCAGCCACAGTAGGCGTCTTCGTCTTCGTCGTGTAGTGGCCGTCGTCTTCGTCTTCGTCGTGTGGTGGCCGTCGTCGTCCTAATTATACGTGTTTCTCCGTATTTCTGGAATTAGACTGCGGATGGGGCGCGGGAGAGCGGTTGCGATGCCGAAGAGCGTGCTTACGAACGCTCAGTCGCGCGAGATCCACCTCGAATCGCGCATATTCAGTAGTCGTCATAGCTACATTGTGCCGCTTGATCGCGTTTACGTTGTGAACGGGTTCGTCCGATGGGGCGAGCACTTAGGTATCGATCATCGAAACGTCGATCCTCGCACTAATCAGGGCTAATCTTCAGCTAATCCTTCGTAATCGAAGAAATATTCGTTTCCTCAGTCTTTGGAAGTCTTCGGGTACTGGAGGTCTTCGGGGTCTTCGATAACATCGGTGAAGAGACCCTTCAGCATCGGCACAGTATCGATCAGTATACTTGCTCACTGCTCACTTCCTGGAAAATCATTTAACCCTTTGTAATCGGAGCTATTCCATTCGAAAGCCGAATTTTTCTTCCGACCTGAAATATTTCTACTTCATATAATTTTCTTAATTTCATACATTTAGTAATTTATTGGATATCATATTGAATAATGCAACAAACATTTTGAACTGGAATGCAAAGGGTTTAACATCGATTGAATTATCATCTCGCAATGCTGATACGAAAAAATAAAATAATAGACGTGAAATTTTCTTAATTTCATACAAATTAGTGATTTATTGGATATCAGATTGAATAATGCAACAAACATTTTGAACTCGAATGCAAAGGGTTTAATATCGATTGAATTATCATCTCGCAATGCTGATACGAAAAAATAAAATAATAGACGTGAAATTATTATGTTATGTTTTAATCGGCCCTAGGAAAATTGATCCTGGTAAATTACTGCTATTTATCAGGTTCAAAATTTTCCCGAGGCTAATTAACAATTGCACAGTTGCTCTGGAACCAAGGATCTTCTTAGAGCGACCGACAGTGGTGTTCAATAATTCAGAAGAACCTGCAGCCCTCCATTATCCTGCATATTTCCTAGGGAATATTAAAGTCTGCTCTTCCAAAGAATATTTGAAATGTCTGAAAAGTTGTTCGATTATGGTTTATGCCTCCACTCCTCCACCCTGTAATCCTGAAGTTGGTACTCGATCAAGGATTATCGTTTAAGGAGCGGAAGAGAGAGAGTTCGAGTGTGTATCGTAGCTCAAGGAAGGGAGTATCACGTTGTTCCACGAAACCCGCGAGATCCAGTGAAATTTTCGTAGTGCGTCGATTCTGAGGGACCGTGCCAGTCGTCATGGCGACCACGGAAGTTTTCCAGGACTGGGACTCGCCCCACGAGACCATCAGTTCCATGACCAGGACTAGCACCACCCGTAAAACCACCACCACCACTAGGCGAGAGGTAAGATTAGGGCTGACGAAATATTTACCACCGAAGCAAGTTCGTCCTGTAATCCTCCGAATGCGGATTAAATATTCTCACAGCTGTAGAATTTTGGTTTCCTAGGGTCTCCGCTGTCTCGTTTAGACGTTTCTCAATTTCGAGTGACTTCGTTTATCGGTTTATCGTTCCCGTTTCGTTTATTTCATTCGTTCGAATATAATTTTTCAAACTATTAAGTACTGATAATGTAAGTACTTGTAAATAACGAAAGAAAAGTGGGTACCGTAATTGAGAATACGAAAACCACTGATGTAGATCATTTTCAGGATGTGAGATTGATTAGAATAAGATCAGACAACGTTGACTATCAACCTGGGGACGTGGTATACGTTAGACCAAAGAATTCTAAGCAAAAAGTTGACATTCGTTCGAATAATTGATTGACGATCTTCAGTGGACGAATCGCTGAACAGTATTTCTCGATTTTAGGGTTCCTCTCTGAAGTTGAAATTTTCAGATTACGATTTTGCATTTGTTACTATTTGAAGTACGTCGGGTATTTTTTATTTCGCATGAACAAAAACCAAAATTGCCCGAGTTATTTTTTTATAGAATTTGTTTTGAGGGGATGTTCTGGCGTTCAGTGCTGAATTTGCCAATCGTTGGGAATTTTTTCTGAGAAACTATCGAACCTTTTCAATTGAGATTTTTTATACGTATTTACGAGTATTTGAAGTGTACGTGTGATTTTTTTCATATAAAAATAATTAGAATCACACGAGTTATCAATATTTTAATACGGTATTTGTTTAACCAGAATACTTCGTTGTAACGAGCCCGGTCGAACAATAAATATTTCAGCCCGCGATGAATTAATTCCGCCTTCTAGTACGCTGATCGCGAAAACAAAAGTCTTTTGATAAACGAGCAGCGTCTAATCGGATTACATAACTCGCAAGACTTGATCTCGTCAATCATAAATCAAACGCGGACCGACCGAGCCGGACAGCCATAAAGCAGAAAGGTTGCCCAATAATGAAAATAGCGCATATTTCTCCGTGCCTTTGGACGGAACGCGAATAACCCAAAACATCTTCCGGCTGTTTCAATCTCGAAGGATTGGGAGCCGTCTTTCGCTCAAGAGACCATTCGCAGTTTGCGAATTTCGCACGCGTCGCGATTAAGCTCGCTGTTATAGTCACGGATCTGTAGGATCTATGGATCGGATATTTCACGATAGTGCGTGAAATGTTCGCGAATATTTTTCATAATTTTCAGCCGAGTAGAATAGAAGAAATAAATCCTCTATGACAAGGTTCAAATCGGCGACTCCAATATAAAATCACGAATTTTTAAATAAATTCAGCTTGCGGTCAGAAACTTAAAACAAAATTCATGCTCGTACACGATTGCGGGTAGAATGATCAGGAATTTTTTCCTAATTTTCTACCGAGTAGAACTAAAGAAATAAATCCTCTATGACAAGGTTCAAATCGGTGACTCGAATATAAAATCATGAATTTTTAAAAAAAATTCAGCTTGCGGTCAGGAACTTAAAACAAAATTCATGCTCGTAGACGATTGCGGGTAGAACGATCAGAAATCTTTTCCTAACTTTCTACCGAGTAGAACTAAAGGAATAAACCCTCTATGACAAGGTTTAAATCGGTGTCTCGAATATAGAATCATGAATTTTTAAAAAAATTCAGCTTTTGGAATAGAACTAGAACAGAAGAAATAAATGAAATGAATTGAATTGCACTAGGATGATGTGTCGGAGACAATAGTACGCGTGTTAGGGGACGGTCGGATAACACTAGATATAATTTTGCGTAACGCATTTGGACGGGATCGTTCTCGGAGAAGTTTCCTGCGTTTACGAGATCTCTGCCAGGACCCAAGGCCGATATGCCTCTCCGACTAAAACCGTGATAAACACCCGTGAAATTCGCGATGAGTAATCCCGGCCTCTCTGGCCGCTGCTTATGTTTCTTTTGTGTATTCTCCGTTGTGTATCAAGCACGCTTCGCTGAACAACTAACGATCTGTCCGGTAGTGATGGGTTCGAGTGTGTTGGACATGTCGCGTCTCAACCTGTAGCGTCTGCGCCGCTGGAATATAAACTCGTTACTACACCGTGCAATTTTATATGCGTTCAGAAGCGATAAACCACCGCCTTTAACGAAAGCTATCCAAAACTCGTCGACCGTCCGTTATTACTAAACTGCGGATCTTTATGCACTTATCAGAAAATTTAAACTATTTCAAGATGGTAATACATATTATTTTGTCCTCTATTCAAATTATTAACGGAAGAAATAACATTCTATTCGATTTCTATTCGTTGCAATCCATGCAAAAAACTTTTTAATTATTACAATGATTCGTGCTGAGCAGAAGAAATACAGAAGCCTCTGTTTAATTTCAGTTGAAAATTTTCTGTTATTTAATTTACACCTCGTATTTTGAGTTTCACAAAAGTCTCCAGTTGGGACAACGGTTTAACAAACGTTTCCCGATCAACCAGAGATCCCTACAATGAATGTTTATGCAACCGGAACAATTTTGTACTTTCAACTTAACAAAAATCTCCAGCGGAGATCGCGTGCAAGATTTACGGGAGGATTATGGCAGTATCGGAACAGAGATTTTTTTCTTCTTCTCGCTTTCTTTTTGAAGATCGCGTCTGGATAATATTGATCACGCGTGAGTCACAGAAACAGACGTTGGCGTGATCGCGATCATCTCCGATCGGTTTCTCAATAAAATACTTTTCTACGACCGGTAGCCTCTGTAATGAAAGCTGATAGAAAGTGGATGAACACGTTTGCAGGAAGGCTGTGTTGCCAACGAAAGTCTCTCAACATTGCTCGTTCATTCAACCGACGAATTGATCAGAAAAAAAAAATGAAATGATGAATTCAAGAAATTGTTGTTTGGTTTCTGCGAATCGCAACCTTTGCAGAATGTAGTTGTAGTTAAGTAGCTGTAGCTCATAACCCTCATACACTCCTAAAAAGGAATTCTCTTCCATTTAAAAGAAGAGCAGAGAAAAAATGTTAAACAGGTTAGCCAGGACATTTTGATGATGATAAGCATCTTTCTTCTGCGAAACATAGCATTTTGCAGTATGTTCAACTTATATCTTTATTATTGTAGATTAATTTGCAGGATATTCCATGTACGTGCTTCTCTAAGGTCTTAAAAATTTTCAGCTTTCTCTTTTAGAATGCACATTCGCGACATTTAAAATGATTAAAATGATTAAAATGATACCAAACTCGGTTGATTGAACTGCGATCAATTATTATGTACGTACAGTGGTTGTACAAAAAGTATTTGTACACCTTTTGAAAACGAATCACTTTCTCTTTGTATTTGAAAAATTTGCAAAAATTGTATAGATCTTTCTTAACCCTCGTACACTCGTAAAAAATAGCTGCATAAAATAGACTAGGATAACAATTCACTCACTTTTCGTTTACGCGTTAAATCAACACATGTCTGATTTATAGCGTCGCATCTTAACACATTACCGACCGGTGATTATTGCATATTTTTGAAAAATGTATGGTACATGTCTAAATTTTCATTTAGTATTTACTATGAACTAACTATGTCACTCTCAATAACATTGTCTAATAGTTTCATTTAAGATTGCAATGTCAAAGAAAATTTCTATGCTTTTTTTCGGTACAGCAGAATTATTGAAAATCCTATTAATAGGCTTCCGGTCGGTAAAGTGTTAAAGAAATACATCTCACGACGTGGACGTAAAAGGATGGATAATTTTACCGTATCAGAAAATATTGAAAATGGGTGAATGTTCACCCTGAGGCACATACGAGGATTAATCGTCTAACCAGAAGATCATCGAAGCCGTAGAACACACATCGGAGCTGGTGAAATGAAATGGTTAAGCCCGTTCTCAATCACAAACGAAGTGCATCGTTGTTTAGTCTAGACTTCCCGAAGTTTTGCGTCGTTCCCACAGTATGTATATCATGATTCGTGTCTTGCCCCTAATCCCGTGACGCAACGCTCGGAATTTTTGGAAGAAAACCCGGCTTAGTTATTATTTATATCACGGCTGGAATATTATTAATCCTCCGTACAACACGTTCTCAACCTATAAATCGTCATTATCGTTCGCGGAAGAGTGCAATTTTAGACGAACGAGCTCTAGAACAGCGCTCGGGATTTACTTTGCTCGCGACGACCGAGTTTCGTAGAAGAGATTAAAAAGATTGAAAAGATATTAACAGGATCCAGGAATAGCTGAACAGAATAATTGAGGACATTGATAGAAGAGGTTTATTCTTCCTGGATGTGTGAGGTGCGCATGATCGATTCGATCAGGACATGTGTTCAGGAGAGCGACGAGAAGACGCGCAAGCGAGAACCTCTGGAAATAGAAGAGTGACACAAGAGTGAAGGCGTGCAGCGAGGATGCACCGTAAAGTTGCTTATTTTAAATAGGAACCAGCCCGAAGGCTCCGCCGATGGAAATAGCAGAGGCCGTCCGAGACGGCGTTATATCGTTCGTTTCGAAATCGGGTAAACCATCCGCAAAGACCTACGATAACCTTCCGCGATCCGTCGCCGATCCTGAAGAACACCCATATCTTCATGAATCAACATCGAATAGTTGGCCAGCGCTGACATTTTCAACAGAGAGACAAATATCTTCTCTTTAATAACCATGTTACTCTTCGGTAAATGTTTCGCGGTTACAGCCAAATCGCTGAGGCAGGCCAAAATAAATTAAGGGGATAACGTAACCCCTGAATATTACTAGATTTAAGGGTAAAAACAGTTAAAAACCTTAAAACAATTGTTTGTCCTTATACGAGCATGTTACGAGTTGTGCGAGGTAACTCATTCTAAAGAGGAAGATTGATCGTAGGGCACTCAGCTCATGATTTAACCCTCATCTATCCCTCATTTCGCCAACTGAATCTGTCCCTCGGTGTCGAATTGACACAGTGATGAAAAAATAAACGATAAAATAACAAGTCACACAGTTACTTACTTTTCGATGTTTTTTTCATTCAAATTAATGAGTTATATGTTTCGCATTAAAAAAAAAAGTCACCAAGCTTTGGACTTTACTTACAAATTACCGAACGGTATAACTTATCTCGCGAAAACTGTGTCAAATTGACACGAGAGACGGATGAGGGTTAACGAGATTATGTTTATATCTAATAATATGAACGTCCAAAGTAGGGGACAAATCGAGAAAAAAATCGAGATACCACCCTCAGATTCTAGCTTAGGGCTGGAAACATTGATAATACTCTAGAGTTAGGGGTACGTTACCCCCTTAAATTCTAGCTTAGGAATTGGAAATATTGATAATACTCTAGAATTAGGGGTACGTTACCTCATTAAATTCTAGCTTAGGGATTGGAAACATTGATAATACTTTAGAATTCGGGGTACGTTACCCCCATTAAATTCTAGTGTAGGAATTGGAAACATTGATAATACTTTAGAATTAGCGGTACGCTACCTCCTTCAATTCTAGCTTAGGAATTGGAAACATTGATAATACTCTAGAATTAGGGGTACGTTACCCCCATTAAATTCTAGTGTAGGAATTGGAAATATTAGTAATACTCTAGAATTAGGGGTACGTTACCCTCTTAAATTCTAGCTTAGGAATTGGAAACATTGATAATACTTTAGAATTCGGGGTACGTTACCTCATTAAATTCTAGCTTAGGAATTGGAAACATTGATAATACTTTAGAATTAGGGGTACGTTACACCCTTAAATTCTAGCTTAGGGATTGGAAATATTGATAATACTCTAGAATTAGGGGTACGTTACCTCATTAAATTCTAGCTTAGGAATTGGAAACATTGATAATACTTTAGAATTAGCGGTACGTTACCCCCTTAAATTCTAGCTTAGGAATTGGAAATATTGATAATATTCTAGAATTAGGGGTACGTTACCCCCATTAAATTCTAGCGTAGGAATTGGAAACATTGATAATACTCTAGAATTAGCGGTACGCTACCTCCTTCAATTCTAGCTTAGGAATTGGAAACATTGATAATACTCTAGAATTAGGGGTACGTTACACCCTTAAATTCTAGCTTAGGGATTGGAAACATTGATAATACTCTAGAATTAGGGGTACGTTACACCCTTAACTTCTAACTTAGGGATTGGAAATATTAATAATATTCTAAAATTAGGGGTACGTTACCCCTTTTAAATTCGGGTTTCGGGGTTTCTGGGCCCGGTACGGAACTCAACAGGCAGGGCTCTCTAGTGGGCCCGACCTCAGTCATGAGGACGCCATGTTAGACGCGAGATGAATACTATACTCGTTGAATCGCCACCTCTATCCTCTTTCTGAACGTGCATAGTCTGCATTGCTGCGCCCTAAGCGTGGCTAGGAATTAATGAGCAGAACGTGATTTGTACTAGGTATTACAATAAGGTGCAATGGTCTGTAGAGCTAGCAGCCCCACTGCTAGTATCGTAATTTCAAGCGAGAGTGAGAATTTTCCGAATCCTCTGTCTCCTAGAGAAATTCTTTCTAGAGAAACTGTGGAACCAATTTGCATACGGATTTTTCACGCGTGCTTATTGATACTCGAATGTACACCTGTGTCATTTTCAAGTGAATTAATATTAATATTGTCCTGATTTACATACCCCTTTTACAGAGTGTGTGCTCGAAGGCGTGCTCCAGTGATAAGTGACGAATTTGCCAATCTTCGGTGATTTTTTTCTGAGAAACCGTCGAACCTTTTCAATTGGGCAAAGTTGATGTTCTTGGCGCACCGGTTCGATCAATTTAATCGAAAGCAATTTTGCAATATATTAATTTCGACGTTTCGGTGTTTGTTTAGATCCTTTTCAAGAAAAAATGAAGGAATGGTGATATTCTGTTGACGAGAACACGTTTAAAATAATTGTTGAAATATGTCAACTTACTTTTCAATTGGGATTTGTCACGTTTTACTTACTTTGTCACGCATATTTATGGGTATTCGAAGCGCAGGTGTAATTTTTTCAAAGAAGATTAATGAAACTTGCGTCAGTTATATAGGCAGAACTGTATAGGTGAAGTACAAGTAAGAATTTTCATAACGTCCCCCAGATTTTTGATCTCCAACGGTTCTGGTGGGTTAACGGTTGGCAAGTCGGCGGCGGTTAGGCGAACGGGTAGCAGAAATCTTGCCACCGCCATAAAAGAGCTGGACGTGCACCATTAAGTTTCCTCGGAAAAGGCGGCCCACCAAGATTCATAGTTATGGTAATAATTAAGTCGCGGTTATGATGCATCGTTCCTGCTCAACGATGCATCATCTGCGCGGATGATAAACGGGGGAAGCCATCGTCAGCGTCACCCTAGGACCTCCACCGTCTTCTGCTGCGTTAGGTACCGAGATCAAAATCTCAGAATAGAAAAGAGAGTCCCTGTAAAGGATTTACGGGTTGACATCAGCTAGACGGATCAAGGTTGGAATTCGATGAGAACCAGACGCGTCTGGGTTCTCGTATCAATTCTCGAATTGATATACTTTGTTGGCAGTGTCCTACGCCGTGAAAAATGAAGACGCGAGTACCGTCGGACCTTGCGCGCACGTCTGGACCAAATAAATTGTTCGCGGTGCACTCTAGCATTCACCTTCCTCGTTGGAATGGCATCCCGTGGATTCCAAATTAGTGCACACCGGGTATTATTAGGTGGACGCATATTGTTAGCTACCGCGGATCCTCAATGCCACTCTTCCACCAAGTTTCACTATCAAAATGCAGCTCTTTCGACGATCTAGATTCTTTATTAGACTGCTGTACACATGAAGAAACCTCCTCTATTATTTTCAAGCACACAATTTTGTTGAAATCCTTTATTTAAACGTGGAGAACCTCAATAGATTTTTTATCAGACTGCTGTACACATGAAGAAACCTCCTGTATTTTTTTCAAGCACACAATCTTGTTGAAATCGTTTATTTAAATGTGGAGAACCTCAATAGATTTTTTATCAGAATGTTCTACACTTGAAGAGCCATCCTGTATTTTTTTCAAGCACACAATCTTATTGAAACCGTTTATTTAAATGTGGAGATCCTCGATGGATTCTTTATCAAACTCTATGTACACTTAAAGAACCCTCCTGTATTTTTTTTAAGCACACAATCTTGTTGAAATCGTTTATTTAAACGTGGAGAACTTCAATAGATTTTTATCAGACTTTATGTATACATGAAGAACTCTTCTGTATTTTTTTCAAGCACACAATCTTCTTGAAATCGTTTAATTAAATGTGGAGACCTTCGATAAATTTTTATCAGACTTTCTGTACACATGAAGAACCCTCCTGTATTTTTTTTCAAGCACACAATCGTGTTCAAATCGTTTAATTAAATGTGGAGACCCCCGATTTTTTAATCAGGCTACGTACCAGTATTTTTTCTATTGAGAAAATTACCATTTCGATTTTTCAAGATTGTTTCGTGAAAGTACAAGTGCAGTTCCATACCCTACATTGATTTGTTTTCGAGTCCAAGGGACTGACGTCAGCTTGTTAGCAAGTTTCCTGCACTGACATCGACGGATGCTGCCTGTCAAGCGTCCCCTAAAGAATTTTGGCAACGTGACCCATAAATTTCCAAGCTGCGACCAGCATCGGTCTGTATCCGGAGTATCCGACAAAATCAATCTGGTTCACTTTCATCTCTGCTAATGTTCTTGTAAATATTATTCCTTAAAAGTATCTGGAATAATGTTTTCTTTTTTTTTTGTAATGAATACAGGTTTGTAAATGGTAATTTAATATAGTTTGAGAATTCAATGGGGCGAGACGTTTCCTTACCGATAGCGAAGAAAGTTCAAACTTTCTCCTGTAATAATCAGTCATCATTCGAAAACAACTAATAAATCGTTTTTTCAAATTAGAATTACCTAGGAAGTACAGGGTTGTCTAAGTTAAAATTTTGTACAATATTACTAACCATCCGAAATAAAAAAAAAAAACAGAGAAATTCTACAGACAAATTCTACACACCTTTTTTTGCTTCACACTTTAAACGAATAAACTTTGCTTCATTTATCACGTCACATTTTAGAGGAATACATTAATAATAATAATAATAAATAGGAACCAAACATTTTATTGAATGTAAAAATAGTATATATATCTTTATTGGTTTCCCTTGGGGTTACAATGCTTTTTCACATTTTCCTCCTCGTCCACTCCCTTCGCCTTACACTCTAGCCTTATCTGTAACTTATTATCCAACTTACAATTACCTTAACCTACTATATATATAGAGAGAGAGAGATATAAAAATAGTAAATGGGACAAATACTCAGCTATAAAATCGCAAGTAAACGTGTAGAGTCTTCGGAAAATTTGCGATAATTACTTCGATTGATCCAGGTTCCGTGCACTGCTACCCCCTTCTGGGTCGAATAAAGTTTCTACTTTCTCCTGTAATAATTAGTCATCATTCGAAAGCAACTAATAAATCGTTTTTCAAATTGGACTTACCTAGCAAGTACAAGGTTGTCTATGTTAACACATTACCGACCGGTGATTATTGCATAATTTTGAAAAATCTGGTACATGGCTAAAAACTTTTTCATGGAACTTTCAATAGTAACAGCAATTTTCATTGTGAACTAGCTAAGTCATCCTCAATAACGTCATCTAATAATTTCATTTAAGATTGCAATGTAAAAGATAATTTCTATGCTTTCTTTTGATACAGCACAATTATTGAGAATCCTATTAATAGGCTTCCGATATGTAAAGTGTTAATATTTTGTACAATATTACTAACCATCCGAAATAAAAAGAAAAAGAACAGAGAAATTCTACAGACAAATACTCAGCTATAAAATCGCAAACAAACGTGTAGAGTCTTCGGAAAATTTGCGATAATTGCTTCGATTGAATAGGTTCCGTGCTCCGTGCACTGCTACCCCCTTCTGGGTCGAATAAACTAGGATCCGAATCATCAGATCCGAGGGAGATGGCGGGGTAAACCATCGACAATTTCGGGTTTAATGATTTTCGATTTAGAGTCTCCGGGGTTGGCACTGGAAGGGAATCGGATTCGAAACTCTGATGGAATTGCGGCGCCGGTGGCGGCGGCGGCGGCGGCGGTGGTGACGACTGCGAGGAGGATTAATAGACGCTCGCGTCTCGTAAATAATTTCGCACAGAGCTCTGGACCTTGCAGTTCGCCAAAATCCACTTGTTTAAATTATTCCCGATCTTAACTCGAATTCGCGCGATAAACAACGGGGTTAGGGCCGTGCCAATCCGCTGTGTTACTGTTCTATACTTTCCGCATTGTGCGGGAAGTCTCTTCGAATAAAGTAACAAGGATGCGTCACTATAAAATTATATATATACACACACACGCGCGCGCATTATAAAGTTATGTCACTCGAGACAGAAATACTTGCTACTGCGTCCGCGATTATTTAGCTAAATGTGATTCACGTTCGGGATGTGATAAAAACAAATACAAATTGAATCACACGTCTGCCGATTATGTTGTTTCACGTGCAGCTGCGAAGAGATGTACTTATCGTCTTTATTTATCAATCCACCATTGTATTTCTGACGTTTTCCCGATTAAAACGAGCCCGATCAATGGAAGACGTAGCTCCTTATTTACATCGAGCGATTTTTCACAAGGAACACGAACGAGTAGCACGTGGCACACACCGAGACGATATTCCGAACCCGTCGGTCGGAATACATACGCGACATCTGGCACAGACTGCGAACGAAAATACCGTCGGAGAAATCAACGGAAAAGAGAGAGGGAGAGAGAGAAAAAAAAGAAATGTTCGGATTACGTAAAGTTCTGCGGAGAGTCCGCGCGGCAGGAAGTGTTGTACCGCGCGAATCTCCGCGGGTTTTTCGTCGTCCGGAACGGAACTGGCTCTTCTTGCCGTGTCAAATTGTCGCGTCGCTAGAAACTCGTTAATTCGACGCGAGTACAAAGTTTAAGCCTTTTGGCGTGCTCCGACACCTGGCACGATTTCTTTGGCTGCGTTTCGTCGGCCCTCCTCTTCGAGCACCGACGATGATTAAAATCCCATTAACAGAACGGCCACGGTGCTCCTTTCTCTTCTGGAAGAGCTTCCTCGTACTGCACAGATTTATCAGGGAGGGTCTGGAAGGAACGAACGTATTTATCCTTAACGACATTAATTATTCCAGAATTTTTGAAAATTCAACCGAGCTAGAATGAATGTTTTAATCGTCCAGAGAAAATCTCCTTACCAGAGAGAGTCTGAAAGGAACGAATGTATTTATCCTTAACGAAATTAATTATTCCAGAATTTTTGAATATTGAACCGAGCTAGAATAAATGTTTTAATCGTCCAGAGAAAATCTCCTTATCAGAGAGGGTCTGAAAGGAACGAACGTATTTATTCTTACCGAAATTAATTATTCCAGAATTTTTGAAAATTCAACCGAGCTAGATTGAATGTATAAATCGTCCAGAGAAAATCTCCTTATCAGAGAGGGTCTGAAAGGAAAGAATGTATTTATCCTTAACGAAATTAATTATTCCAGAATTTTTGAAAATTCAACCGAGCTAGAATGAATGTTTTCATGCTTTAATCGTCCAGAGAAAATCTCGGAACAAAAGCATTGTGTTCGTACAACGTACGACCAATTTGGACAGTTTCAATCCTCCGCACGTACAGGATAGAAATACCCATTTGTTTATCAGTTCGAAGCAGCGGTCCGAAAATAACTGCAATCAATTCCCCGGTAATCTTCCACGAGAGGTTCCCGCGACCGCGAAAAGAACTGTACGAGCGCGATTTTCGCGAGGGTGCCACCGACTATAAATTCCGTTTTCTTTTTCTCACTCTCGAAACGAGTGACATTCGTACGAGTAGGGAAGTACAGGGTATTCTGATCGTCCAAGGTCGTCGTGGATCTGAAAATACGTTCGTGAATCGATCGGACGGGTCGAAATATAGCGGTCCCTGTTCGCCGATGTATTTTTATAAACGCCGCGGGGATCAGGGAGGGGATCCGATCCTCAGCTTCTTTTTGTAGCTTAAAGGTCAAAGACCTCATCCGAGACGAACTTGAAAAGATCTATTTCTCTCCAAACAATCCGCTTATGTTCGTCCGCGGATTTTTATGCAAAATAAAAATTGACGAAACGTTCGATTCGAGTGGATCGCTCTTTTTAACTGACTTCGAAAAGGAGGAGGTTATCAATTCGACCTGTATGTGCCTTTTTTCGCTTTTTTTCCCTTTTTGGAATTTTTATGTAGAATAACGGCAATCGATCGAAATTGGTATAGCTATAAAAAATAGAATTGCTCCTTTGTTCCTTTTCAATCGGAAATGAGCGTAGTTTTTCTCAGTTGAGCAGTATTTGTAAAATATTCGCATTTCTCGGAACGGGGAAAAGGTTCGCCGATTATTTCGACCCGGTTTCGCGAAATCCGCGGGATCAGGTCCTCCGTAGCCAATAATAATATTTGCGCTAGCGGCGATGAAAAAATAAAGCGAGCCAGCTGCCGTCGAATCGTTGAACGTAAGGAGCCGTGTAGAGCCAACGTTTTCGTCCGTTTTTCTCCGTTAAAAATACGAGGAAGCTCGAGCAATTTTTGCACGCGAATTTCCGCCGATCTATTTTATCCCGGGGATCCTTCATTGGCCTCTGACTTCTGCGCTCTTACAGTTTCCTCCGCGATGAAGAGTTGCCTGAGAGGATTACTGTTTAACGTTTCGAGTGGCAGAGAGCCCGTCGACATCCGAAAAGGCGATTTTCATCGTTATAATTCTTTTATCTGAAGACACGGATCGTTCACGTTTATTCGCAATTTTTCGTCTTGGGAGGTTGGGGAGAAGGAGAAACTGGAGTCTCGAGCACCGACTCGAACGAAATCACGGATTTCGATGCCTCTCGACCGAGAGAATTCATTTCGAATTTTCCTCCACGTTGAACTGGCACTTTCTGAAAAAATCAAGCGTGTGGAAGTAATTACTGGCGGCAGCCTGTTTATCGGTGAGATAAAATCTCCCGGTGCAATTAGACCCGAAGTGCTTCCACAGCGGAAACCGAATAAACTCTTCGGCCTGTCGTTAATCTTGCTCCAGCATCGCCTAAATAATCTCGCGTGTCAATGCGAACTTAAATTTAGCGCGTCCAAGTCCCAGCGGCCGGCGCTCGTGCGCGCGAATCGATCGCGCGACCATTTCTCCAAATGCGTTTAGCCAATTTCGAAAAGTTTTACCACTTGAGTTATTCTTACGATCTCGAGAAATTTTACTATTTAAGAAATTCTTACGAATTTCGCTAATTCAGAAATTTTTACAATCTCTGCTAATTTCACTGTTTTCGACAATTTCTACAAATGTTACTGATTCACTACAATTTTTATAAAGTTCACTAGTTAAGAAATTTCTACAAATTTGACTTGTTCAGAAATTTCTACAATGTCTGCAAATTTGAATAATTCAGAAACTTTTACAATTTCTCATTCGTTAGGAAATGGATTTCAGAGCAACTGAAACGCTGGAGAATTCCACTAATTCAGAAATTTCTACCAATTTTACTATTTCAGAGATTTCTACAAATCTTACTAATTGACTACAATTTACATAAAGTTCACTATTTCAAAAATTTCTACAATTCCTACAAATTTGACTTGTTCAGAAATTTCTACAATGTCTACAAATTTATGTAATTCAGAAATTTCTACAATTTCACATTCGTTGGGAAATGGGTTTCAAAGCAACTGAAACGCTGTAGAATTTCGTATAAAATATGTTTTATTTAACGTCGCGGAAGTTCGGCTAAGGGACTCGAAGCGAACAAAAAGAATGTTGCAAAACATTATTGCCCTGTCTCTTGGGTACGAGAAATACAGTGTTTTCTCATTCACATATTATTGCTACTAATCCAACAAAATTCATACCCTTTTCTTGATATTCCTCATCAGAAATGGATAAAATGCATAGCTGCTTTCACGATTTCTATTTTCGCGAAGGAGAACCGAAATGGGTAACATTAGCGAGGGGAACGAAAGAATATACGGCGGAGACAACGAGAGGGGACATCCCGAGGCCTTGCGCCTTGTAATTCAGGGCCAAAGATCGACAAAGAGTCACGCGAGGCGTGCTCTCGTGTGGCTCGACCACAAAGCGGCTGTCGGTGACGCACGTGGAATTTTATTTTACCGTCCCTTTGTCAGTCGAATTCATTGCGACTCGTAACTGATACCTGGAAGCAGTTTGTCGAGGATTGCGATAGTGGTGACAAACTTCCGGTCGTGAATCGCTGTCGATCAGAAACGATCCATTGTCACGAGATGCAATTTCGATGGGAAAGATCGAACAAAGTACCTCTTCAACATGACACCATTGTTTCATCTTCAATTACATTTATCTAAAACATTTGTCATCGTATTCGTGACAGTTGTCCGATTAAAACGTGTCTAAGCACGACACGATTCGAATATCAGAGGGTGCCATAAATCGTGGATCTCTCGAGTAACCGCGATTTAAATTCCATCGTGATTGGGCTCTCTCTAATCAGGAAAAAAAGTCAGGAATATATTAATGAAAGGTCTGGAAAGAAATGATGAATGATAAAAAAAAATTAATGTCACTTTTTAAGTTATCGTCTGTACACGAGTAGAGAAGAACCGACGGAATTTTCACAGTGGAAATATTATTCTACATACGGGTAAATCAGAATACCAAAGAATCATGCGTGTAAATATCTAACGGAAGTTTCGGGACTACGGGATACATGGAATCCGCGCGATTCGGACCGCTGATACCGCACGAATGGAATTTCGCGATCCGTTTTCCCCTCCCTGTTCAATTCCGCTCATTATTCCGCGACTGCCACTGTTCCGCGATGTTTCATCCTATTAACCATTAAACACAATATCATTACACAGTATTAAATACTTCCCGACTACGGAATGTATATTAAGTATCGTATCAACGCGTAGAAACTAACTACGGCTTTATTTGTACGTCGACCCCATAGGTTTCCTGTTCCCCATTCCGTCCGAATAAACCAACTGAAATTTTCCTTTTAATTAATACTTGCTATAGTTATTTTTAATCGCACTATTTCATTTAACCCTCGCACGCTCCACAAAAATAGTTGCATAAAAGATTCTATGACGCTTCCTCACCCTTTTTTTGCTTCACACTCTAAACGAATAAACTTTGCTTCATTTATCACGTCACATTTTAGAGGAATACATAAATAATAATAATAAATAGGAACCAATCATTTTATTGAATGTAAAAATAGTATATATATCTTTATTGGTTCCCCTTGGGGTTACAATCCTTTTTCACATTTTCCTCCTCGTCCACTCCCTTCGTTTTTACACTCTAGCCTTATCTCTAAATTATTATCTAACTTACAATTACCTTAACCTACTATATATATATATATATATAGAGAGAGAGAGTGAGAAACAATATTTACAACAGTCTTATTTTTTTAAACCTATATAAATATTTTATATTTATTGTATTTGCTATTTGAATATAAAAATAGTAAATGGGACAAATACTCAGCTATAAAATCGCAAGTAAACGTGTAGAGTCTTCGGAAAATTTGCGATAATTGCTTCGATTGATGCAGGTTCTGTGCTCCGTGCATTGCTACCCCCTTCTGGGTCGAATAAAGTTTTTAATTTCTCCTGTAATAATTAGTCATCATTCGATATACAATATTTTATATTTATGCTATTTGCTATTTGAATGTGAAAATAGGAAATGGGTGAATTTTCACCCTGTAGAAAAGTATGGGGGTTGAAGAAACTAATCCCGGGAGTTGCGAAGTATAACTTTTATACTGTTATGCAAATTGAATAGAACAATTTGTACGATAATTGAATATAATGGGTGTCAACATTTTCGACAGCGACTGTTTAGCGGTCCCACGGTGTTTAACATTGAGGATACGGACGTGATCGCTGCCGTAACGTCCGCGCGAAGCCTTGCTCCGCATTCTATCTCGGAACGCATTTCAGACGCATTCGACGCGCTTCTAAACGCACCTCTCTCTCTCCTTGTGGACGAAATTAATGGACCCTGAGAACTCATTCGTCCGGCATATCTAATATAATATCGTCTACGGGCCGAACGACGAGCATATTCCTGTCACGCGAATCACTTGACCATCCATCACGCTTCGATGACAGTGACAGTACGGTTCCTTCCTGCCTGCATCGTTCCTCATTGCTAACGACCATTCAATAAACTCATTGTCCGCCGAGCTGAATAGATCTTTTATCGTCAGGTGAGTCAGTTCGTGTACGATTAGGAACGTCATTCTTTTTTCACCTGTGATTCACCTGTTTTTCATCTTTCACCGCGCTAATATTCTCTATTTTTAACGATCGTATATTTTGTATATGCTCTATATGATATCGGCGCTACAGCTTCGATCACAAATACAAAAATTAGCAATTTTGCGGAATTATAATTTCGACGTTTCGGTTCTGTTTTGAACCATTTTCAAGAAAAGTCCGCGTCTGTGAAAATTAAAGTAATAAAATTTGTTATTCATTAAACTGACTATTTAATAGTTATGAAAATTAGGTGTTTATACATACATGCTAATTGTGAAAAAAAAAACAGAATGAAATCGAATTCAATGGAATGTTACTAGTCGCTAAGCCGGTTGGAACTGTACTAAACTAAACTAAATTAAATAGTCAGTTTAATGAATAACAAATTTTATTACTTGAATTTTCACAGACGCGGACTTTTCTTGAAAATGGTTCAAAACAGAACCGAAACTTCGAAATTATAATTCTGCAAAATTGTTAATTTTTGTATTTGTGATTTCACCGCGCTGTCTTAATTGCTACTACGAATACTCGAATTAAGGAACACTTTCACCAACGTATTCGTGACAGTTTTCCGATTAAAACAAGCCCGAGCACAAAGCAATACGACTTCAGGTAACCATTCTGTCATCCAAACTCTCGCGCGTACAAGATCAATTCGCATAAGAGAGGTTTCACTGAATCGTGGAGTACACGCCTAATTTCTATCCGAATGCTATCGTGTTTGGGCTCTTCCTAATCGGAAAACTGTGACTCGTGGAATGGTAGAAGTTTCATAAAGAAATAATTATGAACAAGTAAGTTGCACCACTTTTAAACATTCGTTGCTAACGACAGTCGATTATTAAATAGTGTCTCTACTTGATAGTTCTCCAGAACTTCAGTATGAAGACGATATAGAATCTTGAATGTTGAATGAATGAATTGCAATTTTGAATAAACAGGCGTGTGGTATTAAAGATTATTGTAGGTGTTGATAAGGTGTTACTTCTACGCTGATTATTCGGCGCGTTGCACGATTAAAACTCGTAAAAACATATCGGTCTCGATAACTATAAAACGTCTGGGAACCACTGCATGCACACTGCTCGGTCTGATCACGATCGTCTCGAACCAGTTTGCCACCCACACGTGGGAACCTAACTCGCAAAAAGGTCACTGTTGTGTGTGCAGTTCCCCTCCACTTACTATAGCAGTTACGACGTATTGTTGTTTCGATTGCAACCCAGAGGAGCGTGCAATTAATTAACCGGCTACCCGGAGCTGAACTAATTCAACGCGCAAAGAAAGAATCGTGAATAAGAAACATTTTTTGTTACGGCGATGGTAATGAAAAGTACATCGGCAAATGATCTCCCTTAGGGATCCTCGTTTGTTGTAAAACAAACCGTTCTATCGGTATGGCGATTTAATTGCCGACAAAAAAGAATAGAGATTATTCTCATTCGTTATCAGACCGATCGCGAGAAACTGAAGTTGAATGAAATCAACGTTCTTGTAATGTTTTTGTCAGTTTTCATTTTCCCTCGAACACAAGGAAATAAAATTTTTATGTACTGTTCTTTTTTTATTCTTCATTTTTCCTCGAAATTTGAATGAATTTCAAAGTTGAATGAAATCAACATTCATTTAATGTTTTTGTTAGTTTTCATTTTCCCTTGAACACGAGCAATTGAAATTTTTATAAACTGTTCTTTTTTTTGTTCTTCATTTTTCCTCGAAATTTGAATGAATTTCAAAGTTGAATGAAATCAACATTCATTTAATGTTGTTTTCAGTTTTCATTTTCCCTTGAACACTAGGAATTAAAATTTTTATATAATGTTCTTTTTTTATTCTTCATTTATCCTAAAAAATTTGAATGTATTTCAAAGTTGAATGAAATCAACATTCATTTAATGTTTTTGTTAGTTTTCATTTTCCCTTGAACACGAGGAATTGAAATTTTTATAAACTGTTCTTTTTTTGTTCTTCATTTTTCCTCGAAATTTGAATGAATTTCAAAGTTGAATGAAATCAATATTCTTATAACGTTTTTTCAGTCTTCGTTTTCCCTCGAACACAAGGAATTAAAATTTTTCATATAGAGTTCTTTGGTCTTCACTTTGTACTTCCCCTAAACAGAAGAATCAAAATTTAAAAGATGTTTCTTTATCGTTCGTTTTTCCTAAAAATGAAAAATAAAAATATTCATGTTTCCTCGATTTATTCATAATTAGAATGATCAGCATAGCGTTCGAGCAAGCGTTGCACCACGCGAGTTTTCTTCAGGTGCACGTGTTTGTGAAAGCAACATTAGTGGTTTATCGATGTAATGACGTAAATGGGCGACTAAATAACCATACGATGGCATTTAAAGTGACATTTTCAGCGTATGCATCATTATCCCTCTTACCCGCGTCTAGATTGGCTTTATCAATGACTAAAAATACGTGTCATAATAACTATAAATACACAGACGTTACGGTAGTTAACAGGTTGCCCTCGTGTGTGCGTCCGAGAATCTCTTATTGCGCAAGATGATTTCCCGCCCGGCATTTTTTAATGACACTCGGCTGCCTTCGGCCGACGTGCCTTTGTCCTTGTTTTGTTCGTGCTATGCAGCACGATTCGCACGGTTGATTGTTTAACAAGCTACTTTCTCGCAGGAAAAGTTTAAGAAGTATCTTAACAATGAACGGAAAAACACGTTGTTTCACCTGCAAATTTTCTTTCCTGAAATGACGCAGCCAGAAATAGTTCTTCTTATTCTAAATATATAATCGGTGCAACGAAATTACTATTCCTCGATAACTGTATCTCTCACGTACCCTCCTCTTTTATCAAAACAGAGTGTAGATAAACAATTATCACGAGACTTTCGCACGGTAAATGCGCATACATTTGTTATGCTAATGAAGCATTAACGTATCTATAGTGACTGGTATAATTCCACTTCCGATTACTCATACTATTTTCTATTAACACTACCAATTTCGACAAAGCCTGACTACAGTGGATGTACAAAGTGTTTCTACAATTTCTACAAATTTTACGATTTAACCCTCATACGTTCCTCAGGGTGAAAATTCACCCATTCAATTTTTTCACATACTGTCAAATTATTCATCCTTTTATATGTCTACGTAGTGAGATGTATTTCTCTAAAATGTGACGTGAAAAATGAAACATAATGTGTTGATTTAACGTGTAAAATAAAAAATGGATGAATTGTTATCCTAATCTCTTTTATGCAGCTATTTTTTACGAGTGCACGAGGGTTAAGAAAGATCTATACAAGTTTTACAAATTTTACAAATACAAAGAGAAAGTGATTCGTTTTCAAAAGGTGTACAAATACTTTTTGTACAACCACTGTACGCACATAATTGATCGCAGTTCAATCACCCGAGTTTGGTATCATTTTAATCATTTTAATCATATTAAATGTAGCGAATGTGCATTCTAAAAGTGAAAGCTGCAAATTTTTAAGACTTTAGAGAAGCACGTACATGGAATATCCTGCAAATTAATCTACAATTATAAAGATATAATTAGAAAGATGCTTATCATTATCAAAATGTCCTAGCTAACCTGTTTAACATTTTTTCTCTGCTCTTCTTTTAAATCGAAGAGAATTCCGACACGAATAGAATTTACCCTTGCGAATATAATTAACAATTATCTGGGAAAGCACTGAACAAGCAACGAGTAAACAAATTCAAGTATTATATGAAAACAATAAAATAGAAAGAATGAATTATGAAATTATTACACAAAATAATAAATATATATTTTAAAGATAAGTATCAGTAGGTGTAATCATTTTTTAAATCTTTTCTAATCAATATTTCTCTGTATGAGGGGTCCACCTAGAATGTTCTTCTGTTCTCGAATATAATTAAATAGAATTAGCACGTCCTCATCGTCACTGAACATTCACGTAATCATGCGAAATTTGGTGTAGGTGTCGCGAATGAAAGAAGTACGGTGTCTCTGACGCTCGATGCAACTGATCGCAGACAGTTGCATCGAGAGTGCAACATCGAAAGGCAACATCGAGAGATTGTTTCACGCCTGTAAACAAATCGTTGCTCCTCGAGGTTCGAGTGATATCATCTCGCACAGTCTCGAGGAGTGACCTCATCGCCACCAGCTATAATACACTCTCGCAGAAACGCATAGGTGAACACCGCAGAAACCTCGCGGCGGAAATCTCAAGATCTTTTGCAAACGCATCTCTCTCTCTCCGTCCCCGTGTCCCTTAGCGACACATTTTCTACACTTGGCAAGCAGCGTTGCATTCCATCGAGCGATTATCTGGCGTCTCGACTTGTTTTTCGCCGGGGCTTGTTTACAGTCGATCCCGTCTACAATCTTCGTCCGATACAGAATACAGATCCGCTTTATCGCGGGAAACTGATCTATCGGGAAACGCGGAAAATCGACGCACCATCAAGTGCTCCTAGTTCAAGGAAACATACGTGTACGGGCTCGTTGAAATCACGTCCGATGAAAAACAGACTGAACGCATTTCGTTCGGCCAGCTTAACCAGAAATAGTCGAACTACGCGATCTGAGAAACAGTACGATCCCCAGAGGTTTCTAATAATCCTACAGCAAACAAACTTGGGCTTGTTTTAATTGTTCACTTTCCTCCGCAATATGTTTAAACGATGTGACAGACAAGAAACCGTAGACCCCATTTCTTCGAAAACATACCGTTTGTTCAAACCACTGTGAAAACCTTGAAAATTTTTTTCCGGGAATGATACTGCAATGGATTTGAAGATTGAAGCTTCCTCTTTACAACGAGATCTTAAACATTGATCTACGATTTTTCTTAGCCGAGTGATCGAGATTTTAGTTGGGGGATGTACCATAAAATTTTTTGGTAACACAAGGTACACCGATGACCAAAACTTGGACCTCGTTTTTCTTCCATAATACAATAAAACAAAATCGTGGATCAACTTTCAAGGTCTCGTTGAAAAGAGAAGACTTTGATCTTCAAATCCGTAGAAGATTCGTCGATCTGCCATTACTTTTCACAGTTTTATGGTAGAAAAACTAGACACAGGTTCGGTCGAATAAAAGCCCAGGAAGCATGTATGGCACTAATGGCAGAAAAACCGAGAGATTTACTGGCAGAAGAAAGGCGCTTTAATTACGCATCGAATCTTGAGTTAGACATAATTTCTCGTGAATGGTACGCACCTTTTCTCGAATGAAAAAAAATTCACCAGCGTTCGTCCGACATTAGAAGCGTCACCGCGGTCGTTCATGCAGATGAATGCGAATCGAGTCGAAAAGCGGACGTCCTTAATTACGCGGCGGGCTTGTATAGCAATTACACAGCCTCATTTCTTTTTCTCTCCTCCGCGTCGAGTGAAAACGCTACAAAAAAAAAAGTGGCTGACGCACGCGCAATGCGCGTATACAGGGGCACCCCGTCTACGGGGAACGTTGTGTTGAGTGAAGAGTGAAAGTCATTGAACGCGATTCGTCGGTTGTTCGTAGACTTTGCTAGCCTAACTCGTCGTGCTGTACCACTACTACTCGTGTTGGCCGTCCTCTCATCGAGCTTCCAGCATAAAAGTCAGTTGTTTAGTTGCGCTCCAACTCCAGAGGCCTCGACTTATACTAGTACTCGGTGTGCCACTCCTACGGTGTCTTCCATCGAGAAACCACTAATTCAGAAGACGTTCGGTTATTTCTACACGTTCGAAATCAATTTCGAAACTCGAGGAAATTCCATCGGGGGAACTTCCGGACAGGCAGGAAGCGTTTTGTAACTTCGATTGGGTGAGTAATCAATTTGAATTCGCTGGTTCGGGGTCGCAAACAATTTTCAAATTTACTTCGGCTGGAACGTACCTCCGGCATCGCTAGCAATGCTGTGCAAATGTTAAATCGACGGTTGCAGTAGATTCTGAAGAACGTTCACAAATGAGCTTCTGCGCATACGCTACTGTGCAGAAGAAAGAAGCACCCGGTACAATTATAAGATATAGTGACCAGCAATATCTTTATGTAGAGATTGTATTGTACAATGATTGATTCGTGGCATTGAAAGTATTAGATAATACGCAATAACACATATTCTTTTAACCATTCGATTAAACAGCGGAATCCTTTTTCGAAACTTACTGTGCTTTTATGATTCGAAACTTACTGTACTCAGTATGATTTTAACCAGCATCGTATTCAAATCATTTCTCAATGTTCAATTTGTACAATTAAATGTATACATAGCAAGTACGAATTAATATCCGGTCTTCAATTTTAATTCACCTTATATTACGCACATTATTCAATATTTTTTAGACGCAAATTTCCTTTGAAAAGGGTCCAAACCAGGACCGAAACGTCAGGAAAGAAAAAGTTTAAATTGCACCATTGCTAATTTAGTTACTAATCGAAACTGTGCGCCGAAAACATTTAAAAAATTGAATATTTACTGTGCTCTTATTTGATTTTTTACGCTTTTCTATCCAATATAGCCGGGTGCTTATTTCTTTCGCGCAGCAGTGTATATAGGGTTGTCGAATTAATTCTGCATCGAATTTCGACATTCCCTTCGGCTAAAATGTAGCTCTAGCATCGCTCCGAATGCTATAAGAATTTGAAATTTCCATGTCCAGTACATTCCGAGGAAAATTAACAAAACTGTCGAGAAACGCGATTTTATGACTAGCGTTGTAAAACAATATCTAGTGAAAATTTCGAAATTCCCTTCGGCTGAAATACGGCTCACAACATCCCACTAACTACTCGAAAAAATTCGAAGTCGGTACCAGTGGCGGATTCATCGAAAAAGAATCATGAAGCTCCAGAATATCTTTCCACTCCTAAACCACTTCTAAAGTCATGAATACCGATTTCCCAGTACTTGTGCAGAACTGGGGAAAATAGTATTTGAAATAGTAAATAATAACTAATCCTATTTATTTGAAAGTACGTGTACAACATTGAAATATCTCATTTGATGCAGTAATTTTTGAATATAAAATAATTTAATTAAGGCAGTATTCTTTGAAAATAGCAATTTATTTGAAGAATATTGAAAATATTTATATTTTGTCTTTTTATTGTCAATGTCAAGTTTAAATATTATTGCTGAAAATTATGGTTCGAACTCAATACATTTATCAATGCAAATCGTTTCTTAACGATAAGATAAGACTGTATATTATAGCAATGCAAAGAGTAAAATATTTTATTTCGTGTGTCAGATTGTTAAAATAGATATATTTTATTTTGTGGATCGAATTGTTGAAATAGAAATATACTCATTTTCGAAATTGTCTTATTTAAAATACTATATTCTTGATGCAAAATGAAATCTGAAATATTAAATGGTATTGGAAATATTTGTTTCGCCAAATGAAGCCCACCTCTGTACTTGTGCGTGATGTTTGACTATCGTCGGTGCGTTTTATCAACGATCGACGAGCGTGGAGCGTCGCGGTGCGCATCGAGGCGCGTCGCAGAACGCGGAACCGCGTTTTCTGGCAGGGTATCGCGATAATAATAATAACGATAATAATAATGAAATCTGCGAGAACGAGCCGAGGCCCGCAGGGTCAATCGCGAAAGGCGCGGCGATTCACGTTTTGATCGATCGAGGGCGGGGGCCCCTCCCCCCCCTCCTCTCTGCATTTGTACAATTAATTGACGCGGCTGTTTCGCAGGCCAGCCCGCTCTGTATTATGTCATCGTCGTTCTCTACAATAATGCCACTCGCGTGGACCGAGCCATCGTGCATCGACCAAATATTGGGACGTCGTTAATTAACAACAGTTTTCTTTAATGACCGCAAGCCGGTGAATGCCGGCCGCGTCGACCAATTATCGTGACAGATTGCGCGACGTTGTATTATTTCCCCGGGTAATGAACAACCGGTGGAAACGGCCGATATGTAATTGAGCAGGATGGGCCCGTGGTCATTTCGACTGTTTTCGCTCGAACTCCTGCTCCAAGAACACTGTCGGCTCGTTCAGGATGATCAAAATTAAGCTCCTACAAGTGTACCTCGCTCTCTCTGCTGGCACAGTTAGACAAAAATTTCATCAACGATTCACCATTAAATTTCTACTCGAATCGCAATTAACAAATAACCCTTTGCACTACGAGCTATTTTACTTCAAAAATTAAACTTGTCTTCGTATCTAGAATAATTCCATTCTATATGATTTTTTTTTTTATTTTGTGGATATGAAATTAATAGAATGCCTCGTACAATATTGAAATGTTTAATAATTAGTTAGATACCAACATATTTAATAATGTAAATGATATTTTGAATTATAGCACAGCAATTTTTAGCGGTGACTCAGAGTCACCACTCGAGTGCTAAGGGTTAAACTTCTACTTTAATCGTTATTTTCAATTGTAATCGTCAATCGGTCAGCTGATTAATAGACTGATCATTATGCAAAATTAGCCATTTTTTTACCTGAATCGCAACAAACTGGGCTGAAACAAATATTTAATTTCTTGCTGAATATGTTTCACCCTCATTCGTCCCTCATTTAACGAATTGAATCTGTCCTTCGATGTCAAATTGATACAGTGATAAAAAGAAATCGATAAAATAGCAAGTCAAACAGTTTCTTATCGATGTCTCTGTCATTCTAGTTGATGAGTTTAATATTTACATTGTAGATTTTTGCGGTTACATGTTTCGCAAGAAAAAAATGAGAGTCACCAAGTTTCAGACGAATTTCAGACTTACACATAACAGAACAGTATAATTTATTTCGGGAAAACTGTGTGAAATTGATACAATGATAAAAAAATCGATAAAATAACAAGTCAAACAGTTACTTATCGATGTCTTTGTCATTCAAATTGATGAGTTCAACATTTACATCGTAGGTTTTTGCGGTTATATGTTTCGCATGAAAACAAAATGAGAGTCACCAAGTTTCAGACGAATTTCAGACTTACACATAACAGAACAGTATAATTTATTTCGGGAAAACTGTGTAAAATTGATAAAATGATAAAAAAATCGATAAAATAACAAGTCAAACAGTTACTCATCGATGTCTCTGTCATTCTAATTGATGAGTTTAACATTTACATCGTAGATGTTTGCTGTTACATATTTCGCATGAAAAGAAAAATGAAAATCACCAAGTATAACTTATTTCGGGAAAATTGTGTGAAATTGACACGAGGGATGGATAAGGGTTAATCTAATATACATGTCTATGAATATGGAAAAATGCTCGACACGTTACTGGGGTTAATTCTGATGTAAAATGGTTCTTCATCGTTTTCCACAATGTTTTAAAAGGAACATGTGAAATGGTAGAAATTTGACAAGGCGTTCACTGTTAATTGAAATTCTGACGGAATAGTGTAAGAAAGTAGCAGAGAGCCGCTCCCTTTGGCAGATGATGATCCCACGGCTGAAAAGTCGACACGATGACCTAGATCGCGATACCTGAGATCGATACACTTTCACGATTGCGGGACCTTCCTTGTTTGTCGAGGCCAAATCGGTTCAATAGCTGCAGCTCGCAGCTGGACCTTTGCCAATAAGGATCTCTAGCGTGCATATACAGTTCGATAGATCGCCGGACACCTCCGGAAAGGATGCATAAAATCTTGGACGACGAATTAACGCGACTCTGGTCTCGCAGGCTCGACACGATACAATGTTGTGCAACGGTTTTTGGGCGAAAATAGTCAGCCGTAAATCTCGCGCGTTGATTTACCGCGACTATACCTGCCCACTGACTCTTTTATCGAGCTGTGGAACACGTGTACCGAGGAAAATCGTGACAAGTACCAATTCTGCTGCGGAACTCGTGTCCGAACTTAGAGGACTCTCTGCGTAACATCTTCGATTTATAGTTGGCTCGAAAATTAACCTTCATACGCTCCACGGAAATAGTTGCATAAAAGATTCTACGATACTTTCTCACCCATATTTGCTTTACACTTAAAACTGATAAACTTTGGTTCATTTATCTCGTCGCATTTTCGAGAAATACGTAATCATAACGCAGATAAAGAGGGACCAATCATTTTATAATATGTATGAATAGTAGATGGGTAAATTTTTACCTTGAGAAACGTATGAAGATTAACAGATTCGGATGTTTCCTGTTATTTTTGAGCATGCGATTTAATTCGATTGCGAGACGCAGAAGCGAGGATATCTTTGTGGTATTATTTGTTGCTATTTTTCATAGATTATTCGATTGATGAATTTTTAAGGTCTTGTTGATGAAACAGACCTAGTACATATATCCGAGGTTCCACTGTATAATGCAGGATCGTGATATAACATTGAACACTTTCGCTCGGGTACCCCAGACCTCGTATAATCCTTATCAACTAACACCAATGTTTGTCTCTAAAGCTTGCTCGATAAAAATGTTAAATAAATACCTGGAACGAAATGGTCCCGTGTCCGAACAGGATCTGCAGGTCTGGACTTTTCCAACGAGCGAACACGCGCTGAGAAATTGCGCTTAATCCTGCTCACGTTCACGTGTCACGGTGTCTCAAACAAGAACCTAAAAAGAATAAGAGCGGGCACTAAAAACGATACTTTCACGTGTTCACGTCGTAATCTTCCGCGTTGGGCATGTTCTTAGTACAGTTTAATTGATAATTACAGCATAATTGTTAATTATGCTTCAAAGTATATGTATAAAGTATCCACCGATGATGATTATACATTACATCTCTATCTCTATATAATAATAAAACCGTGTCTGTCTGTCTGTTTGTGACATTTCCACTAACATTCACTAAAAGATTATTCTTATCTATTTTATCAGTGACAAATGTGATTTTTTTTTAACTTGCGGAACTTATTTCGTTTTAATTGTAGATTGTTTTGCAGGATATTCCATATATGTGCTTTTTTAAAGGTCTTACAAATTTTCGGGTTCCACTTTCTCAAGGGTTAAGATCTTATAGGACCCCTCATACAGAGAAATATTGATTGGAAAAGATTAAAAAGATTATTCCACCTATTGATAACTACCTTAATCAATATATATTTTGTGTAATAATTTTATAATTCATCGTTTTAATTTTATTGTCTTAAAATAATACTTGAATTTGTTTACTAGTTACTTATTTAGTACTTTCCCAGATAATTGTCAATTATATTCGCAAGAGTAAATTCTATTCGTGAAGGAATTCTCTTCGCTTTAAAAGAAGAGCAGAGAAAAAATGTTGAACAGGTTAGCCAGGGCATTTTGATAAGCATCTTTCTTCTGCGAAACATAGTATTTTGCAGCGTGTTCAACTTATATCTTTATAATTGTAGATTAATTTGCAGGATATTCCATGTATGTGCTTTTCTAAAGTCTTAAAAATTTTCGGATTCCACTTTTCGATGCAAATTCGCGACATTTTTCCGATTGAAATGATACCAAACACGATACAGTTCGGATTTTCCGTGACTGTTTAATCCACGATTTAATGGAATTAAAAAAAATTATTCCTACCTACTGCTAACTATCGTAATAAATATATTTTTTCTAATCATTTTTTAATTAATTTCGTTATATTTTCTTGTCTAAAAATAAAATCTCTATCTCTATCCGAGACCACCTTGGCGATTGGAAATTTAATTACGTTAATAATCAACCAGGATTTGTTATTGCACGTGGAAAAAGTCGTGGGTACAGCTAGTAATACATAAATGAATATATGCCATCTGAAATTTCGAGGTGTTACATAGTAGGAAGAAGCCATCTTAAAAACAAGACAAAAATAACATTTGAATATGTATTAATTAGATTGCAGATCTTTATGCAATTATGAAGAGTTTGAACCATACAAGATATCGGAATGAAATAAAATTCAACTAAAATTCATTAAAAAATTATTCCTATCTACTGATAACCATCGTAATAAATATATTTTTTCTAATGATTTTTTAATTAATTTCGTTATATTTTCTTGTCTAAAAATAAAATCTCTATCTGTATCCGAGACCTCCTTGACGATTGGAAATTTAATTACGTTAATAATCAATCAGGATTTGTTATTGCACGTGGACAAAGTCGTGGGTATAGCTAGTACATATATAAGACAGTTAATTCTCTGGCTCGAGTTAATTGGAGTAGGATCGCGTATGCGAAGAGCACGTCGATTAGGGTAAATTCTTGTTAATTAACCGCGATGTATGGAATCCCGCGGAGCATTTCGACTGCTGGCTTCATTTGCGAAATAACGGTTGTAAAAATCTTCGTGGCGTGACCACTGTTATTTACAACGGTTCCTGGTGCAGGATGAGTTATTTGCATCGTGTAACGGTAGTCGTTGTTTCGTTGAACAATATAGTTGTAATATTTCTTCTCGAATTTCTAACAAGAATGGAAAGGCGGAAAGTAATTGTCGAAGAGAATCACGACTATTGGATTGGCAAGAAAGTGATTTCGCTGTTCCAAGATGAAATGAAACACAATTTTCGACAAAATTTTCAAGTTTTACGAGCGTGGGAATTATAAAGCTACATAGGAAGATGGCAAAAGATACTGATTAAAGTTGATTGCTTGAATAGAAAAAATTCGGTTTTATTTCACCATGGGATACCGAAATCACTTTCTTGCCAACACAATATTTCAGTTGTTTAGTATCGTTTCTTACTTTCCGTTTCGCATGCCATGACATAGCCACAGGTGGACTCACCCGTAGCGAATACTCGTATGTCTGCATTCATCGATAAAATCTGCGGTTGCGGCGTGATTACGGTTGCGGTCGCTTCGGATAAATATAGGCCCTCAGTATAATGGAGTATACTCGAGTCAAAATATACATATTCAATAAAATTCCCATGAGAATACCTTTACCATTACAGTAATTGTCAAATAGAAAATCTAAAATTCGTTTTCTTGAAATAAGTTACACCGTTCTGTCATTCGTAGGTACATTTTCCCGAAACTTTGTGTGACTTTTATTTCCTTTAATATAAAATTGTTGTACTATAATTGAAAACATCGTTTACATTATTAAATATGTTGGGATCTAACCAATTACCAAACATTTCAATATTGTATGGAGTATTCTATTAATTTCATATCCACATAATGAAAAAAATTATATAGAATGGAATTATTATAGATAGGAAGACATGTTCAATTTTCAAAATAAAATAGCTCCGAGTGCAAAGGGTTAACTCACGAATTTTACTTAAATGTATAGAGTTTTTGGTTTGTATCACTGTGTCAATTTGACATCGAGGGACAGTTCGTGAAATGAGGGACGGATGAGGGTTAAATATTGAAGTCGGTAACAGTTTTTTCGCACACTACGAAAGAGTTAAAAATTTTGTTATAAATCTTAAACGCAGTCTTTTTAAAAATTTTTTTTGGAACATTGCATTGTCATCCAGTTCTGAGCTATGTTGAACATTTAAGTCTCTAGCTAATCGGGAAGTTAGTTTAAAATCAATTGCAAGATTTCTACCAAACAGACAATCAAGCAGACATATACATACAAAAAAGCAAGCTAATTAACCCTCGTTTGACAAACTGAATCTGTCCCTCGGTGTCAAATTGACACAATGACACAAAATAAAAAAATTGTTAATGTTTTATCAGTCAAATGGATAAAGTTAACATTTACAATCTTAGGTTTTTCGGTTGAGTTTCGCATTAATAAGAAAATAAAAGTCACACACGGTTTCGGGAAAATTTACCTACGAATAACAGAACAGTATAACTATATATAACAGTATATTCAAATTTCGATCGAAAAGAAATTCACCTTTATCATGTATGGCGAAATTATTACAAACAAGGAAAAAAACTTCTAAATTGCACACTTGTTGTTCTCTACAAATGATCGAACCTGGCGTCGAAATCATCAATTTCATAATATATTCAAATTTCGATCGAAAAGAAATTCATCAGTATAACTTGTTTCGGGAAAAACTGTGTCAAATTGGCACGAGGGACGGTTGAGGGTTAAAAACGTTTTAAAAATTGGCGATTCGACGTCTCGTCTCGAGCGCACAGATTGTGGATGAGAATTCGTGGAGAACGCCACCCCCGTTCCACCACTTTGACTAAACCTACCCTGATTATGCAAATGGCTCGGGACGCGTGTCTCGGAACGGTACAGTTAATTAGTTGAACTTACCGAGAAGTCTCGATAAGCAGAGGCAAAAGGTATCTCTGTGGCAAAGACCATCTATGGTCAGACAGGTAGTTACGAAACCTGAACTCTCGAGGATTCCAAAGCTAGAGAAGGTGCAGCAGTTCTTGCACTTTTGCGATAAACATGGATGAGGTAAGAGCGGATTTCTAACTTGATCTTCGGCCGCCTCGATCATTCTCGTTTGGTATTTTGCGCGTCTTATTCGGGGTCGCTGGTATCCTTGGGAGAGATCATTCGATGCCATCATTCGATGCGATCATTCGTCACCCACGCGGTATTTGCAAGTCGATTTTCTACATCAAGGCTGGACTATTTGCCGTGGAAAAATTCATTTTCTGAATGCACGTCATACATGTTTACACAGGTTGCTATAGGCTCGGAAATCCACGTCACCATATTTTTCAATTTCTCTAATGTTTCGAACAGAAACAACTACAAAGTAGTTTCGTAGACTATGATTGTGAAAAAAATAAAAAATGGCAACTGTACTACTTCATCGGTTGGTAGATACGCATCTGTGCTAATTCCTGTGTTGCAACAACGTTTTACGCGAACACCTGTTTGAACATTCGTGTAGATACCATCGTGTTCCACCGGCAACAATCGAAGAAAGGTTAATTAGAATTTTAGAACGCACTCGATTATCATCGTTTTACCGATTCGAACATGTGAAAGAGTAATTAGAGAAGAATTCCGCTGGTGTATTAATTGAATTTCGTTAACAGGTTGCGTGAATTGTATCTAATAGAAACAAAACACAAATTAAACATTTTCTTCCTGGAATAGAAAATTGATTTTCTGTCTTAATATGTTTAACAGATCGAAAACAACGTAACAGCGTGTTCAAATTGTTTCGAAACAATTGAACGTGCAAGTGGGACTGCAACGAAAATAACACTGTGGACATAACGTTGCATTTGATGCTCGATTAAAATTCGTCAAATAACCTCGGAACAATTTCGAAGTGCATGGATATATTACAATTAACGTTATTGGCGCACTGGTTCGATCAATTGGAGACAATAAGCAAATTTGCAAAATATCACATGATATTTAATTCAACGTTTCGGTATAAAAGACCATTTTCAAGAATGTAAATTTTCTGTATTGCATCCGTAAGAATTTATCAATTAATGGTCTAAATTTCGACCGAAACGTTGAATTAAATTTCATGTGATATTTTGCAAATTTGCTTATTGTCTGCAATTGATCGAACCAGTGCCCCAATAACATTAATTGCAGTTTTGAACAATTGTCGATCGAGATACAGAGAACTGTGACATAGATATATTTTCCAGAAAAACAAGTAGGAGTAATCCGCGAAATTTAACAACAAATTCCAGTCTGCCGTACGGCTGTTATCATATTTCCGTCCTCGCGGTCGTTACACCGGACATAAACGAAACGCAACCATGCTCGTTTCAAACGAAAATAGAAAGGCATGTTGCACGTGACACTTCGCGCAGCGCATCTTCCACGATCTGCGATATAATTGTGACATATCGTGGAATCATCAGAGGCATCATCCTCTTACCAACACCTCGAACGGCCTCGGTTACAGTCGGTTCACAACTAGAACTCCGGCTGAGTAACGGTGCCGTTAACAATAACGATTTCGCGTAATGTCATTCCGTTACTTTGTGCATACACTGAGAGATTCGTTCGCATGTTTCACGTCGCGATATGCCCCATCATCGTGCTGTTTCTTCCCGTATTGATTGCGACTAGACTCCGCCTCGAGTTTCAACGGCTGGAAATTAGAAACCTGATTCCTCCGGTGTCTTTCTCCCAGAACGAAGTAAAATGAGTACCCGAGCTGCGAGCACGCGATACTCGCGACTCAACTGCAGAGACAACGATCGAATTAGCGCGCGTATTACCGAGTTACAAAAATTCTTCTCTTCAGTTTCTCGTGTCTGCTACGTCGCACAGTGGCCGAAAACCGGCAGAAATGGCCAAACTTCGATAACTCAATGAATTCTACAGTAAAGTTTTAGAAAATTGCTATCTCTAGGTTGTTTTCGACGTAGATTTCAAATTTTTTATCAAAATGATCAAATTCAAAATGTTCGATTCAATATGGGGACCAAAATATCAAAACTGAATGGTTTTTTTGAAAATTGATATATATGAGTTATTGGGGATGCTGATTTTGAATTTGTATTGGAAATTATGAAATTCGAAATGGCTGATGCAACCTGGCAGAATCCGGACAATGTGTACAAAAATCGATAATTCATTGAATACTGAATGGAATTATTTGAATATTGCTAGTCCAATGTGTGTTTTGGGGTCGCTTATTTCGAATATCAAATTAAAATTGTAAAATTAACAATGGTGGACTAGTATGAAGATATATATATATATATATATGTTGAACATTATCTTCAGATTAAATAGTGACTGGATTTGGTTTAATTGCTATTTTAATTATATTTGAAAACGTATGTAAAGTTCTGGTGCAAGATAGTCCAACTGGTATATTTATTTTTAAATGTATTTATTTGTTATTAACACATGAAATAAACTTGATTCATGCTATTTTTTTTTTTTATAACAGATTCACATAAATAGCCTTTCTTGATTCTGGGTATTCCCACTTAACTGTCTGCATGAAAATACATACAGTATTATATTATTAATATCTTTTCAATGGGAAAAAATGGGCAAACGGGGTTTGTTTCATAACTTTAAGGATACTTTAAGAAAAAGATTTATCCTAAGCTGTGGTTTGGCCCACTGTGCGTCGTTTGAAAATATTTTAGAGGAAAATTAACAATGTCAGGCGAAAGTAGAGTCTTCAAGCTTTCAAACGAACTCGAAGCTCGTTGCTTGAAAATTTTGCTCGCGAACGACACTACAATGGATTTGAAGATTGAAGCTTCTTCTTTACAACGAGACCTTAAACATTGATCTACGATTTTTCTTAGCCGAGTTATCGAGTTTTTAGTTGGGGGATGAAAAATCAAATTTTTTGGTAACACAAGGTACACCGATGACCAAACCTTGGACCTCGTTTTTCTTCCATAAAACAATTAAACAAAATCGTAGATCAACTTTCAAGGTCTCATTGAAAAGAGAAGACTTTGATCTTCAAATCCGTAGAAGATTCGTCGATCTGCCATTACTTTTCACAGTTTTATGGTAGAAAAACTAGACACAGGTTCGGTCGAATAGAAGGATCTTCAAACATATTTGAATCAAACGCGTTTTATTTGTCGGAAGAAATTTTGTTGAGGATTTCACAGAGATTCGAATTCATAGAATTTTGCTGGCGAATTCCGGGTGGTCTGACAGGAACGTCGGGTTCGTGTGACCCTTGGAAGCCGTTTTGCAGGAAATACGCGGCCCTAATTGCGCGCACGGCCCATTAGCGCGCCTCTAACGCAGGATAGATCGCGTTGATTGACGTGCTTTTCCTTCGAAGATTTAATTACCGATACTTAAGCCGGCCTAATTTCAAGACATTGCACTCGTGGGAAAAGCGGCTGCTGCCAAACACGGGGGGAGGGAGGGGCATTAGTTTCGAAACGCGAGCAGCCTAAATTCTTTTACCGTAGACGCATAAAATCCTGGTTGACAACCGTACCATTCAAATCTTTAAAGGGAAACTTTCCCAGGAGAGTTTGTTCACTGGAGACTATCGCCAGAACGGATCCGTTCTAGACGGAAAAACGTGACTCGCCTTTATTTTTTTCTCCCCCGTGGCCGTGAAAGTAAGTCGTTTTCATTCAGCCACGCAGAAATAAACCTGCCACGGAGACGTACAAACTAATTAACAGGCAGATTTCTCGCGAGTTGGCTGCCGGGTTATTTGGAGCACTGAAAGTTTCATTCGAGACGCCGTTTGATACCGTGTGGAAACCTTGTATCTCTGATCGATCTTGTTCTTCGTATCGCCGACAAATTGTCGCTCGGGAATAATGAACAATAGAAGCATCTTCGGTGGGAAGATTGCGCAATGTAGGAAAGAGGAGCATCGTGGTTTTATTGACGCCATCATCTTTGGGCGCTTACGTAAAGATCCTGATTGTCTTCAGGCATGAAAGGAAGCGTGATTAGCGAGTGGATTGTTTTCATTTATTACAAAGATGATCGATGGAAAAAGTCTAGACGCATTAGCTTGTCCGAAAAGTTTCTTTCGGATTGTGTTCCTTTAATGTTTGCTAAACAAATACAAACAATGCGACAATCTTCGTGTTAATGCTTCACAACATGAATTTGCATTATGTGCACGAATAGAAAAGCAAGTTTTCGGGCCGCGTAATAGAACGAACGTCCTGCGGTCATGTTTTCCGTATATTCTTACTCGAAAATCTTCTATAAAATTTTTCGCATCGATGCTGAAAGGATATCTTTCGAACAAATTCACGTATTCGAGCGTTCTCCAAAATGGCGGCGGCTTCCGGTTCGCCGCGGCGCTTCCACCCTGACATCTCGCGAGCGTTATCCTTTGGTTGAAAGATTGTTGTTCATTGTTTAGTTGAGCCATTCGTGGTCGCAGAGGACGAACACGCGAAAAGGCCGGATTTTGCACGGGGCGTGGAGAGATTAAAGGCAGCACGGTGTTCGCCAGAGGGGTGTAATCGTTATTAATGCGGGCCTAGGTCACGGGCGACGGATCGTCTTTGGTGGCAGGCTAGTTAGTTCACGAGAAGGCCAGTGGCCGCGCTCGCGCTCACTATAAATAATCATGGCGCGGGGATGTCCAAGTATAGACCGTTGGGAGTTTGCCAGCCTGCGAGGAGGCCTCAGCTATTTTTGTGGCTGTCGCCGCTACGAGCGCTACAACAACCGATAGACACTCTCTAATCAAAACTGCAGAGGACGGGGAACCACGACAGAGATCCTCTCGTCTCTGTCTTTTCCGGCAATGAGGATCGTCGGACCTGCGCGAAACCAATCCCTCCCAACCAACAGCATCCACCCACCTCTTTCGGTCTTGCACCGTGACCTTGGCCAGATTGATTTATCCAGTTAATTAGCCCGCCAAACCCTTTCCCTTTACTCTCCATACAGTAATCGGCATTATCATTCTCTATTTTTAACGATCGTAAATTTTCTATATGCTCTATATGATATCGGCGCTACAGGTTCGATCACAAATAGAAAAATTAGCAATTTTGCAGAATTATAATTTCGACGTTTCGGTTCTGTTTTGAACCATTTTCAAGAAAAGTCCGCGTCTGTGAAAATCGGCATCTTCGTTTATTTCGTCACTTTTAGATTTCGTAATTGCAATTTCTATTCGGTTGGCAAGATTATAGTAATTTAGGTATGTTTTAACCCCTTGCCCGTTTATACGATTATACTTTACGGTTTCAGTGATCAGAAATTTTTCTCTAGATCGTTATTTCCTAAGAAAGCAGCTAAAGAATTTTCTAAAGGTTTAAAGGAAAGACTTCGTCCAAACTTTTGAAAGTTTGAAAATTACCGCCGGTACGCGTTGCGTCAAGATGGCAGCCTCCTGGTATTGCTAGAACAGGAACTCTATCAGCTATTTCTCGAACCTCCAAACCGGAAGTGTAAACGATTTCCTGTCTGACGTATTTCTGAAAACATAAGCAATTTTTACAAAGTGTATCACAGTGTATAATGCATTTTGAACACGCAGTGTTTATTCTTTACATTCCGTAGACTTCAGTTTACTTTTCATAGAAACACCGGCTTTAACCTGAACGATGTTCTTTTTATTTAAGAATGATACACTCCTATGAAAACAGAAGCAATTGTTTATAATCTACATTGCAGTATATCATTCATTCTGAACGCAGTTTTTATTAAAATTTACATTCCGTAGACTTTAGTTTACTTTTCATAGAAACACAGGCTTTAACCTGAACGATGTTCTTTTTATTTAAGAATGATACACTTCTATTGAAGCAGAAGCAATTGTTTATAATCTACATTGCAGTATATCATTCATTTTGAACGCAGTTTTTATTAAAATTTACATTCCATAGACTTCAGTTTAGTGTTCATAGAAAACGCGGGGCTTGATCTTCGGCGTCTAGTATCCTAGTCTCTCAATACTATTCATAAATTGATTGTTGAACTTCAATTGAATAATTCAGTGTTGAATTTCAGTTCAATGATTCAATGTTGAATTTATTGACGTGTATAGCACTGTTTCGAAAATCCCGCCACACGTGCAGCGCAACGTCAATACCTGCGCGACAGACGGCACGCAGAAACTTTCTCCATGAGCTATGTACCTACTATGTACTATATACTTCATTCACGCAAACACCTTGCGAAGTTCATGTCAAACGAGATACACGGAAACTTCATAAAGATCTCCATGTAAGTTGAAGCCTTTAAATACAAATTAACTAGAGATTATTTCTACTATTAAAAACTCCATGCATTACGCTTGTTCCGGGACATTTGTTTAAACAAAATAACCGATCCCCGAGCGAAATTCATTCGAATTTGGTATAAGCGTCAAAGGGCGCTGCCGCAATCAGCCGCAATCGGTGAACTGGTCAGTGAAGTCTCCGAGTGGGTGAGGTATTTGATTACGAGCGACTCACCTAAATCTCCGACGAGGATAAACAAACCGGTACTCACTTTCTCCGTAAACAATTCTCCGGAAAATAATCGAAGAGTCTCGTTGATTCTGCGGTATTCGGTGATGCTCGGTTTACGCGTGAATTTCGATTAGCGTGGGCCGTCGATTTGGCAGATGAGTTGTCAATGAAAATCGACGCGGAATTATCTGGGGCAAAGGGCATCAGCCGCGTTGGACAGTTGCCGAATTTAAATGCAAGTTGTCGATTCGCCGATCGCCCGACCAGGAACCTACGTGCACACTCTCTTCGGCATTGTGATCCGTTCCGCGAAATATCGCTGTCGTTCCGCACGCTTGTTTCCGTCCGCGATCGATAAATAAACACCGTCGCTCTTCCTCGCGATTCTTCGTTGAACATCGCGGCCTTTGAACTCGAGAGCGAAATTAAATTGTTCAGTGAAAGAAAATAGTACACGCTCCTCTGTCGGACACAAATGCGTTAACTTAGACCAGCCGGAAGGGAAGCTACGTCCGAAAGAAAGTAGTGCATAGTCCTCTGCTAGACACAAATACGTTAGATAGTTGGCATAGACAAGTTGACAGGGAATGGTCGTCTTTGTATCGGAGCTATATCCAAAAGAAAGTAGTACACAGTCCTCCGTTACACACAAATGTGTTAAACAGTTGGTATAGACCAGTCGAAAGAGAATCGGTCGTCTTTCTATTGGAGCTGTGTGCAAATATAATCGAGAAAATGTCGCGGAGATTCTCTGTTGTTGATCAAGAACCCTGGGAACTCTTTCAGACATCCGCATCAACCAAGACTACCACCATGACCACCGCAGCCAAGTTGTATGGAAAGGATTTGAGCGAGTACGACGATGTGGACGTGGACGATCTGCTGGCACAACTCACTCCAGAGGAGATCAATATGCTGGCCAAGGAGGTGGACCCAGATGTAAGATTGTTTGTTACCCTTGCATCTTTGGAGAGATTGTTTTTTAACAGTTTTCCCATTTTTCTCACAGGACAGCTTCATGCCGCCGTCCGAACGTTGCAGTTACGAATGCGACAAGACTCCCACAGGCCCCCTCAACAGGAAGAAACTTATCGAGCACATCAATAAACAAGCTCTGGAGACACCCGATATACCGGAGTTGAAGCCGTTCGTACCTGGTGTTATTAGAGGCAAAAAGGTTTGTATTCTTTCTCGGATAGAATGATTAAGACGAATAATATTGAAATGTTCTTGTTATTTTGTTTCGTAGTGGATTCCTCCTCCTCAAGAAACTGTGAAAGAGAAGGAAGCGGACGAACAGATTGCTATCGATCTTGGAGAAGAGTATGAACAAGCTCTGTCCAATGCTAGTCAAGAAGAAATCATCGATCTTGCTGGTAGAGTTGAAATAATGATTACACCCAGTCCTCTGGTTGTATTTTCGAACTATACGAATTCGAAAAATTGCGGATTAACGAACGTACGATTTTTGTTGAACGCAGCTATCCTCGGATTCCATTCCATGATGAATCAGGACCAGTACCATGCTTCCCTGCTGAATTCTGGTCAGCCTGTTGGCCTGGGTTGGGACGGCGTTACAAAAGCTAGTCAACCGAAACCCTATCCGATGGATCCACCTAACGACACCGACGTCGATGCCACGATCAAACAAGTTCGAGAAGATGACGCATCGTTGACTGAACTAAACTGGAATAACATTAAAGTGAGTCCACGCGAAGAGTCGATGCTTTCGAACACGCAGTTGTTAACGCCAATTCATTATTCCATAGAATATATCAGACGAAAAGTTTATCCAACTATTTGAAGGACTGGAGATGAATACGCATCTCGAATCTTTAAGTTTAACAAACGTGGGAGTCACCGATAAGACTGCGCAGAGGTTGGCGGAAGCCTTGGAGAAGAATTCTACCCTCAGAGTACTCAAGTTAGTATACCGTTATGCGTAGGTGCTAGAGGTGTGCGAGACGGGATATTGAAACTTTCGGGTTTCCCGAAAATGATCGAGATTCTTATTAAAAAGAAAACAATATTAAAAGATTCAGTACAGAATTAGAAATCCCGAAGATATTCTCGGGAAACTCGAACATTTTCGAAATCCCCATCTCGTCCCAAGCATCAGGATTCGGGAATGCCCGGAATCTCGCACACCTCTACTAGATGCTATTGGTGAAGATGAATAGAATGATCTCATACGAAATTTGTATGTTCTCAGCGTGGAAACGAACTTTATAAGCCCATCTGTGATAGTGAGGCTCATTAGAGCTCTCCTGAAAACAAAATCAATAGAAGAATTTCGGTGTTCGAATCAGGTAAAATATACGGATGATAATCACGATGTCGGCTGAGGATTTTACTTAGACTAACACGTGTGCATTTCGGTTTGTTAACTCGCAGAGGTCACAAGTGTTGGGAAATAAAATCGAAATGGAGATCACTCAGTTGGTGGAACAGAATCCGACGTTGCTTCGACTTGGGCTTCACTTGGAGTTCAACGATGCTAGACATCGCGTGGCTGCACACTTGCAACGCAACATTGATAGGAGTGAGTAAAAACTTTCCGAGATGCAACGTTTAACTATAACTATACATATTTATTAAGTAGTAATTAGAAACATATGAAAATATCATCTTCCGCAAATTTGTATATCGTTCGATATACAAATTCACGGTCAGACCATAAACTAGTTTCGATTTCACATAAGTAGCATAAGCAAAGTTATTTAATTTATCATTTGTCTCGATCATATTTACAGTACTGTTCCTTCCAGGTATTCCAGAAGTATTCTTTATACATTTTAATTGTTTTACATGTTTAAAACAGCTCTTTACAGGTTGTCTATTATACATACTCGAAGTATATAAACTGTATAGTTTAAAGAGACACTTTAGTATCTTAAGGAGACCTAAATCTTGAATTTTCCGTTTAGATGGAAGCAATTGTATGGGGGACCATGGAGATCATTTGACGAAATGCTTCTAACACTTCCAACTCTGCTTCGTAGTCTCACATAGCGCTTTACTAGCTCATCGTCATTCATCCATTCATTCTGCTAAATTCATTTATTATTTTTCTAACTAGTGGCATAGAGGTAATTATGAGATCCCGGTGTGCACCCGTTTATTTCCATCACGTTCCCGTTCCACTCTCGCTTCCAGCTTATTTAATATTAATAAATTAATAATAAACGAAGCATCTGTGGCTTGTAGCTCATGCTTCCAGCTTTGTCGCTTCATTAATTAAATAATGGATAGATATCTCGATTAGTTTATCAGAGGAAGCACACTTTATCGGCTTTCTGTTTAAACTACAATGATTTTATAACAGAAGAAAATTTATTGTTCATTGTCAAAGGTTCCTCTTTATCTTATAGCATGATGTTAACACATTTCCTCCTCCCATTCACGTCTTTCTAATTTTCTCATTTATTTATTTAAGTTACATTTAAACACAAGTTTGAAGTATTCGAATCTCTTCCCCTTTTTCATTTCTCGAGATTGCCAGCAAACTATTCAGGATTTTAATCGTTTCTTTACTTTTTGTTAGTTTTACGTGTGGCACGTGCTAAGAAAGAGAGCGGTACACCCTCACAAAATTTCACTATACCCATAGGCACCGTAACAGACCGAGCATAACGCAGATGAATGCAGTGAGTAGATATCTGTGTCGAAGAAAAATATCGATCTCCGCACCTTCTTTGAGGATTTACCTTTTTGTCCGTGGTGGTCCCGAATGTTTTTTCTGTTACGATCGTGTTAAAAATCGTCGTGGTTATTTAAACAAACGTCCTCTCTGTTAAGCATGTTCTTACGAAAACGAGTACTGCCAAGATTAAAATGTCACAGTGTTAATATCGCGTTGATAACCACAGGATAATAAACTCCTCTTATCACTCATTTCATGTCCGATAAGAATAATCACTCGCACGATACCTTGTATACATTCTCGTTGGTTCGCGGAGCATTGAAAGTCGATATTTTACATTACTTTGTAGAAATAACGAAAATCCTTCTATCCGAATACACACGCCGATTAACAACTCAACATTCTCCGCACGATTACCTCCCGTTGCTCGCAACATGCTGTCCTCCTCTACACACGTTATCGCATTGTTTAAACGCAGAACAGTAGTGCATGGCATATCGCAAAGAAACCGTGGGTAAATTTATTTATAGGAACATCTGTCCGTCGGTCTGTGTTTCAAATTGTTTTGTTACACGGAATAGGTCAAAGCTAGGAGAGATTATACCGATCACGACGGCGTGTCCACCTTCGCCGTTAAGGGGATTTGGAAACGACTGTTTAGCATAACGATTTATACAGAATGATACAGTTACATATTTCGTTTCAATTTCTCCTGGTTAAGGAAACATGTATATTATTTAATCTACAACACCGGTATACCACCCACCGACGAGAGACTCGGCGAGTCACAGCTGCGAACGATACTTACGACACCTCTATTCTTTCCCAACAGTACGGAAAGACCTAACGCTGCGGCTACAGTTCCGATTCTTTAACATGAACCACAGGAAACGTGCCTTGATTCAATGAAAGGTAGCTACGAGTGCTGGCTCGATCAGCGGAATGAACTGCTTGCGGTTGTTGTCTATATAAATCGAATGATTAACGCTGATTATTTTTGCAGCTTCGCTAATCTCGCTTCGCAATAGGCTCTATAGGAAGTGTACAAAGTCCCCTTGTAAATATTCGTTCAGTGATCACCGAGAAGAGACTTCCTCCACGAAATTTCTGTCTCGAGGACAAATTAAATAGAAACTTCTTCCACAAATGTCTGTCTTAAACAATTGTCGAGTAGCCGTCTGATCCCTTGATTCGTACTCGACAGGGTAAAGATGTTTCTCTATTGATCCGCTTTCGAAATAGCAGAGACTGAAACGTGTCACGGCTTCATCAACAGAGAAAACGCAGCTAAATGGCCGATTTTTTTTTTTGTTCATCGATCTCCGCATGGTTTCGTTCGCCTAACACGCTTAGCCTATGACGTGCAATTGGAGAGAGGGGGTGGTGGCTCGGAAACAGAGTTTCGCGCTTGATCTGACACGTCGTTAACTGGGACTAGTGTTCGCGGGGCGAGGTTTAACTCCGGCGGACGGGTCTCGCAGCAAGGTTTAGGTACATCCTATCAAACCCGATGAAGTCGTGACGCGTTAATTTCCACGCAAAGCGAGCCAGAGCCTCCCGTAGCTTCGCGTGACGTCCTCTCGACGTTAAATGTCGAGCAGCGAGCAGTTTAACACGTGCCGACGTGCCGTAGTGATGGGATCAAGCGTATCGCGAACTCGTATCTTCGACCCGGCGAAAACCGTATTGCGTGATTAGAATGTGAAACGAGTTAGTCGCTCCTTTCACGCTTCGTTCACCGATGTAGCTTCATTCGCGCGCGACGCTAATCACTGGACAGATTTTATGCGTTTCTTTGGCGAGATTGATGGGCGTGATGCAAAAACAGTAAAAATATTCGATGAATATTTTATTTAACTCTCTTCAAATTGGTCCGAGTTACGGCACTGCCGCCCCGGGTGCAATTCTAGCTGAAACTGCTCCGTTCTAACCGCGGCCCGCCACCGATAAACTTTTTCCCGCGTGCTCGCACGAGTACAACTCAATTAGCCCCGGTCGTTTGTGGAAAAAGTTGCTAGCCAGATTGCCGCTTTGCAGTTCAGATTAGCTGTTTACATAGGAGCGACGGAAGTAATTTCTTTTTGTCACGCGAGAAAGTTCGCGCGAGAGAGCTCCTCGTCTCTAGAATGTTCTTTCTTTTTTTGTTCATTTTTGCCGGATTGTTCACGTGTTTCGCGACAGATTAACGCCCTCGTTAATGTTCTCCAACGAAGTTCCGGTAGAACAAGTTACGTCAAAAATTCCCTAACGTATGCTACACTCATTCTCCAAGCAGTAAATATTTCTACTTGACTCTGTACAAAGAGCGGATTTAATTGTTTGAATTGCAACTTGTTAGTCGACACAACAACTTCAGCTTGTTTATTTCAGTGTTCCACGTGATCTGCATCAACCGTCTCGTCGACCAACTAATCGATACTTCCTGTGTGAATTGTTTGCGAGAAATAACACAGTTAGGTTGCGGATAGTCGCGTGAAGATTTTATTTGATTACTTTATTCAAAATTTAATGCTACTGTTACGTAAACGTTTCAAGAAAGAAATTTTTTTCTTATCTCAGCCTAGTTTCTTGCTATTCAGCTAGAAGCTTTTTATTTTGCATAAAGATCTATTACGCAATATCCGCAATCTATAGATCCAGTTTGACGTCTTGCAGTTCTGTATTCCACTAACCGTGTGATCTTCAGAATTAAACTATTCGGAGCTTCCTTCTTGCATGAGAGAAGAAGAGTGTGCGAGATGCACGAGAGGTCTCTATTCTTTTATGGGGGTAGAGAGCATTTATGAATAAAGGAAGCTCCGATCGATAATCGAAAGAATCGGAAGACTATTTCCTCGATCATTTGAAAAATTTGCTTCGGAACATACCAATTAAATCTATCAAAGAGAAGAAGACATTATAGTAATTTCTGTGTTTCTCTGTTCTGCGTTTTAAAACGATTTTCAGAATCTAATTAATGTCGAAGCTACAAGGAGCTACAAGCTCAGAATTGAAGCGTACCTCTCGAAGTGAAATCTACAAAGCTCTGCCCTTTGACTGCGTTCAAATCTGATTTGTCAATTAACAGCCGGCTAAGCAGCCGGAATAATTATTGTCTCATACAAATTCATCTGTATACAAATGAAGCCCAGCCTTCAGAATCATTCGGCGAATTTATTTTAGATTCGGATCTTCTATCCAGCAAATTGAAGGTTCAGTAATTATTCAGAAGACAGAGTAAATTCTCAGGAAACGATGGAGATCATTTTAGTGGAACAGTTTGTTTGTAAATAAGGGTTTTGCAAATTAATTTGTACATCTAAGAGCTTCTTCTCTCGACGATTCAGTATGTACCAATGAATAATTAGTAACAATTTATAGTCTTCTGGTTCAGCTCGTTCGCTCGCTCATTCTTTGCATTATTTTGTTTGAAACAAATTCCACGATTTTCACGAATAACGAATCACCCAGAAAACCACAGGACACCCTGTACATAAAACGAGGATGGTAAAAATCGATTAATTCGCACCTTTCCGCCATAAACAATTTGATGTACTGTTAAAATAATTAAGTGGCTGTAGTAATTAATAGATAACTCGATATACAAGCGATTGCTATGTATTTAGTAAAATGAAGCAATTTCGAAGTCTTGAAATAGTATAAACAATACAGTTATTTATCTTACAAAATATTTACATCGAAAATGGATAAATCACTATGCAAAAGTGTCGAAATGTAACAACAGGATCAGCATTACTGACGCCAATATTTCAAAGTTCACCCAGATTTTTCCATAACTTCCCATTACTATGGAAACAATAACTCAACGTCGAAAACCTGTCAAATTTCCAAATTTACGATTATCAAGACCGTAAAGATGAATTTACGGCCGAATAAATTCATCCCTTCCGCCATTAATTACAACAGAAATAGCTAAAAAGTCTCGATAAACAAATTCTCCTGGCTCCCCCGCGTCGATACGAGATCCACCGATTTAATTTAGCTTATCAGAATAATTTATATTCAATATATCAATTTTTGTTATAAATCCAATGCATGAGGGTTCACTAATTAGGATTTCTCGTTGCGAAAGATGAACAAAAATGTTATCTTCTGTGATTTTATATCAATTTTCTCCGAAGATGAATTCGAATAACCAGAGTGGCGAAGGGTGCAAAAAATCGATTTCCACCATCCCCGAACTTTCCCGAACGATTTCGTATTCGCGAAAGAACCACGTGTGCGGTGTTCAACTCCTTCTTTGCAACCACTTTTGTCAGCGTCTAACCTTGACTGGCAAAAGATTCCTGATCATGTCTCCCGTCATTTTCGATTAGCTATGATGACAGTGTTTCGGGTGTCTGTTGCAGTACGGCAGTCCCGGCTTGGGGTGGCGACATCTTAACGCGAAGTGGCGTTCGCCTAGGTATTATTTGTACATATATTATATATTTATTTACCATATATTACAAACGTATATATATATATACATATATATACAGTACACCTTAAGATATAAAAAAAAGCAAACAAAAAAGAAAAAAAATAAACAAAAAAACACGAAAGATGGGAAAACCGAATACGATTCACCAGTACATTTACATACACGCACGCACAGACACACACGCGTTCTCTCGCACCAGCCGATTTTACACGAACAAAAAAGAAAAAACAACTGATTATAGTTCAGCAGGATCGACGAGCATAACGGCCGATTAAATAAAATACAAAAAAAAAAGAACGTGCAGGCTTTGTCAGAGGACGCTTCATCCTTTTTTTTCCATTTTATGTATTAATTATTATATGCCTATTGTCAGATTATATGTGTCAGAATAAAACGTTGTCGTTCTCCGGCGTCTCGTTTCAATTCCAACTCTTCATGTGTTTCCGTACTCCGATACACGCGCGCACACACAGAGATATACACGCGAGCACACGTGTAAAACATGTTTTCGTTTTCCAAGTATGCGATTTTTATCGATCGCTTTCAGCAGCGTCGATCCTTTCTACATTACTGTTTTTTATCCTTCTATCTATCGGACGAACCATATTCACGACCACCGCTGTACATACTGTTCGTTTTGCATGAGTTATCTGTACTTTAGCGCAAATAAACCGCTCTGGCACTCTACCACCCCATTGTTCACGCCCTCAGATCGCGAGATCGATCTCCCGGGGATCGAGATCTGCGATCCATGTTCGACCCTTAAATCACAGTTCTCTCCTTGTTTCTTCCATTCCGAAGTCGTTTCACCATTCGAAATCATGGCTCGTCTCGCGTAGGGTGTTTCTGGATTATTTGGAAATATTTTGTCATCGTTAACAATTGATAATACTGTTTCCCGCGAGAAAATGCGAGACATCCAAGTTTCGATCTTGGAGGATCAATGGTTCAAAAGTGACGACTGTCCAAAGTTGAGCGATTCACGTAAACAGTGTTGATCGCTGAACGTTGAACGCTCACAAGTTTTGAACCATTGATCCTCCAGGATCGAAACTTGGATTTCTCGGAGAACATAGGAAAGAGGCAAAATTTCATTGAAAATTTTCCCATCAAGAACATTTTGGTTTCTTGAGACAGATCAGAAAGTTTGTTGCTAGTGTTTGTCCGTATAATTGGGGTACACCCTGTATACCGTACGAGGCAAGATTTTTCATAGATATTATTTGGAAAGAGTTTCTCGATTCATATAATATATAATAATAATATATGTATACAGGGTCAGGCATTTAAATGGGAACACCTAAATATCTCGGTTATTATTAATCGTACATAAAATCTCCACAGAATAAAGTTGTACTGTTTCCAGGGGCGAATTTGGTGATGATAAAATTTTTTTCTCAAAATCATTTTGTTTACAAGATTTCAATGTCATCGATATTTTTTGTTCATATTCTTATAGAGAATAAAATGACAATTTAACAACCTATCATTATGTATGATTCGGCTCATCTGATCTCAAGATATTTACAGTTTACTTACGTGTTTCGAAATCATATGTCGTGTTCAAAATGATAGCCATTGGCATTGATGCTGTACTGAAGTCTCGTAATAAATGATCTGTATGCGTTTTCACAAAAAAAAATCATACATTATGATAGGTTGTTGAATTTGTCATTTTATTCTCTACTAGCTGTACCCGCTGGACTTTGTCCACGTGCAATAACAAATCCTGGTTGATCATTAACGTAATGAAATTTCCAATCGCCAAGGTGGTCTCGGATAGAGATAGAGATATTATTTTTCAACAAGAAAATATCACGAAATTAATTAAAAAATGATTAGAAAAATATATTTATTACATTAAGTGGGTAGGAATAATTTTTTAATGAATTTTAACGTACTAGAGTAATAGAGATATTAGTACTAGAATATCCTAATTAAATCACCCGCAACATTTCTCCCACCTAAATCCCACCCTGAACCATTCACGAAAAACCGAGGTGACATTGGTGACAACGGCAGTACTATTTTGACCGTGGTCGGAGTAATTTCGTCCCGTTCGTTGTCACGATTTTCGATTATTTGTTTGTGATTATGTGTTTTGTGCTTCACACTTATTAAGACGCGCAAATGGCAGTGTTCTGTTGATCCGACGGAGGAACATAAGATTCTAAAAATAAACTGTGAGTATCTACATTTGACATTAGTATTTTATAACCCAGAATTAATATTCTTATGTATAAAAATGGATATAAGATATTCATAAAACAACGTGAAAAGCTGGACTATGAGTCATTAGACTCTGTGTATCTGCAAGAAGGTTTTAGAGCAAACCACATTCGAAAAAATCTATTCGTTGAATAGTTATAAGCAGAAACCTGGACTAAAGAGGGCAAAAATGTTGTATTTGGTATGTTTGTGACGGCATCAATTGCGAACGGCGGAACGTAGAAAGCTGCGGTTTGAAACGTTAGACGCGGCGTTTCTTCGGGAAGGTTTTAGAACAAACCGCATTCCAAAAAGTCCAATCGTTCAAAATTTATAAGCAGAAACGTGCTCAAAGGAGGGGGGGGAAAGTCGTATTTAATCACTAATGACGTCACAACTTTTGAACGAATTGACTTTTCCGAATGCGGTTTGCTCTTAATCCTTCCCGGAGAAACGCCGCGTCTAACGGTTCAAATCTCAGCTTTCTACGTTAATTACGTGAAGTAAATAATTGCACATTTGTTGTTTTTTCTATAAATGATCGAACCTGGTGACGATATCATCAATTTTATTATATTTCTACGTTGAGCCGTTGTCAAGTGATGCCGTTAAAAACAGACAGACACGATTTTATTATATATAGAGATAAGAATATGTACAAAAATATATCGATGATCTTAAATTCTTGTATTAAAATGACCTCGAGAAAAATTTTTTACCATCATCAAATTCGCCCCTTGAAACAGTACAACTTTATTCTGTGGAGATTTTTTGTACGATTGATAATAACCGAGAGATTTAGGTGTTCCCATTTAAATGTACCACCGTAAAATTTGCGGACGAATGTTTTCGACAGCGTGAGATTATTTTATCTAAAAGAGGTAGGGAGTTTCACAGTCGCATAAAATGTAAGTACTCCGTTCACTACCTTCTCCGTATAACGGTTATTTTTGATCAACAGAGAAACTAAATGTCGTCTAAAGTAATCATTCTGATAGTAAGAGAGTATTATCATTGCGCCATAAGCTTGAAAGTGTTGCACTGACCCTCGCGGCTCTCGCATTTACTAAAAACGAAAGTATACCGAAGACAAGATATACATTGACGTTGCATTTAATTAACATTTGTAGCATCTACGAGCGTGTAAATATTCATTGGATCGCATCTGAACCATTTACACAGTACTCTTGCAATTATTATTAATTCTACCATTATTCATTTGCCGTAACTAGACTATAAATTTCATACGTTTACAGCAGATATGGATGTGCGACACTATGCCCAAATAAAAAGTTTATCAAAGGTTTTCACGTTTCTGATTTATTCTTAATGTGACGATACTCTTATTACAGATTCACAACACCCGCTGTTTAATAATAGTAATCTAGTTTTACGGACGAGCGATTGAATATTTATCGGAACAGTGATATTTATAAAATTCTGTAATTAAATGAACTCTGAAACGAGAGAGAATTATGTTAGAAAGTCGAGATCCGCAGTCAATTTATAAATATTATGTTTTTGATAAATTTCCAGTTGATTTACCTAACAATGTTGTGCAGAATCTAAGCGAATGTTTGAGCCGAAATTATTTGATTTATAATTTTCCGAAAAATTTGTTTGTGGGCCAGTCTCAGAACGCCCCGCGAATGTTTGAGCAGGGTCGACTGGAGAAATTCGCGTACGGAATCGGGTTTAAGGGTTGAATATGATTCGCTGGCTCGGAATGGTAATTGTTAGCGGTTGGCGAAACTTCTCCGGGCGATAACAACGAAAATATTTTCCGGGCGTAACGACGCGTATATCACGCCGTCGTCCGGTAGTTGTTTTTATCGGCGTGCGTGCTCCCAAGTTGCCCGAGGTTGATTCCGAGATTGTGCTATGCAACGAGTAGTTAACTACATGCAGCTTGTATCGCGCGGGTGCCACGTGTTACTTCATATAATAGCACGCTTAAACCTATCCACCGTGACTTTTTTAAAGCTACTCCTTCTGATACACGGCCACGGCGTAATCGAAGAGCTTACACCCACGCCGCGCCTAGTAATGGCTTCTATTTCTACCTATATTACCCAAAGTATTCCCGGCAATTTACTCTTACAACCATCCGAAACGATTCCAATTGCGTTAACGCTCCCCTGCGACACCTAAATTCTATTCTCCAGATCTAAATACCTACCATCCCCTCTGTATACGAATTTACCTTGTCTACCACTGAATTGTTTTATCTAAAAGCACAATTGAGAGGATGATTTTCTTCTATATTCTAGCAGAGCGTCGGAAGACGAATCCAACGACTACCATGAACGTACCATTACGATCATTCACTCCCGAGATATTCGAGAACTGAAAAGTAACTTCGAAAATCTTCAAAATAAGAATGTTACTTTTCAGACACGAATGTCTCGAGAGTGAACGCAATGTACAAGCATGTCGAAGAGAAAGTACAAAATTTTGTTGTTAAGAAATCCTTGGATAAAATTCTTTCGAAAATGAATAGTTCTATTTGGGTTTCATTATCTGTTCTCGTTACCTTCTCCTTCCATGATGCAACCGTTCCAGTTGTTCAGCAGCTTTAACACTCCGAAGATTTATTGTATCAATTATCTCTCAGCCAGACCTTCTGAAACTTTTAAGAGGCCCCTAATTTCGGCTAACACTCGAAGATAGCCGAGAGCTCGAGACTTTCAGAACTTTCCTCGTAAGTTTGAACAGACTCGAAGCGTCTCGAGCCCATCGCTAACTATTCCCGAGCGATTTATAGCTTCAAAATTTCTCCGGCCGCGGAACACCTCGGCCATTTGTTTAAATCCATACCCGGACCGCTTTAGGTTCGCGAGCCCGCAACTTGGGAGCACCGTTTTTGCACACTGCAAATTACTGTACACGATCAAAAATCTTTTATATATATTAACAATTTCTTGTCAACAAGGTTTTGGAACAATTCGTTCAAACAACATTTATTTGATCGAACACACGCAATGGGTGGTCACACTTAATTTTACAACATTTTGACTGACACACACAAGCAACAATTATATATATACTACCAATTTCTTGTCAACAAGAAAACCTTGTTCCAAAACGGAACAATTCGTTCAAACATATATGTGATCGAACGCACGCAATGGTTGGTCACACTTAATTTTACAACATTTCGTCTGACACACACAAGCAACAATTTTTTCGCACCGCACTCACATACTTTTTTAACGTATGTTCTGAACGTTTTTGTAGTTAGAACTCGATTGATTTTAACGCCCACGTATTTTGACCGCACACACACGCACACGATTTTCATTCTGTTAATTAATTGATTCGATCATGGTAGATTAATGATCTAATTAAGGTTGATCTCTGTGAAAGTAGAGGATTATGGTGTTTGTAACAAGTATTTAGAAGTAATAAGTGACTCCGTTGGTGTAAGTAGTACTAACGTTCGCCAATAAATTTCGTATATCGATGTTCACTAATTTACAATGGTGATTAATGTTAATAAACTATCGAGAACCGAACGAACGATCCGATCACACTATGCGAACATTTCGCTGGTGCGACGTTTACTTAGATCGTGAAGTATCTAGAAATTCACGTTCGAGTATACAGGGTGTCTCAGAAAATGTATTTCCTTGAGAAGGGTGATTGAGGAAACATTGCAGGATTAAACCGGGAAAAGCAGCGTTGTTCTTCGATGGACGTCGAGAACAGAGAAGCCACTTCTGCAGCTGAATGTTGATTGAATTTTCGCGCGCTAACTTCTCGACCGTTTTGCCATGTCGGCGGGATTCTGCGAAAGATTTTGATTCCGTGGACAGGATAAGTGAAAGAACCGAGGACTCGGAGGAAGAATAATAATGGGTTTTGGCCAACTATTTGTCCGCTGCTTGGTCTCTGGCTGTTCTCTACCTTTGCAAATGAACCCATTTGTATTCAGTCGTACGGCCAATTCGTCCCTCCTCGATAGCCCTGCTCGAGTTCTCATTAAATTTTAGAATGCGGAACGACGCTTGTACGTAAATTATTTTCAATACGGCCGGCCGATTATGTTCCACCGCGGCCGGCACTCTGCTTGGACATGCTAATTAAAAATCCACCACTCTCGCCCGTAGAAATCATTCTTATGGAGATCCGAATGCTAATTTCGCCACCGATACGGACGACAGATTTATTCGCAATTTAAACAATTAATTCGATTTATTTATACCAGATTTAAACTGTGATATCACATTTCCTGAAAAAACGATCGCAAGAAAACAACACGAGGTAAACCGATGATCAAAACTTGGACCCCGTTTTTCTTCCATAAAACAATGAAAAAAAAAATCGTAGATCAATTTTCAAAGTCTCGTTGGAAAGGAGAATCTTCAATCTTCAAATCCATTGTAGTTTCACTTCTGGAGAAAAACTTTTTAAGTTTTTCAAACTTTTAACAAAAATAATAAATGTTTAATGTCCTCGGCGCTACGGTTCGATCAATTATTACTGAGAAAATCAAGAAACAATTTTGCAGATTATCAAAGTATTAAATCACATCAAAAACAAGTAAGTTAGTTTTACGAACAATATTCACAAACAATTTGTATTATTATTTTCAAGCAGTTTAATAGTATATTTTGAAAATTGTACAATAAATATATATTTTTACAGACGCATTGCAAATACATCTTGAAAAGGATTCAAACTAGAATCGAAACGTCGATGATTATTTGATAATGTGCCAAATTGTTTTTTGATGTTCTAAGTAATAACTGATCGAACCGTAGCGCCGAGAACATTAAACATTTATTATTAACAATAATACGATCGATATAAGAGACATATTTAACAAAAATGTTTCTCAAGTTTCCCATCTGCCGCATCGTGTAAAAATAATTCAGAGGAAAATAAGCAATGGTGTGCGAAAGTAGAAGGTTCAAGCTTTAAAACGAGTCCAAGTTTATGCTTGTACGATTACTTTTCAAGAAAGTGAGCACAGTTGAAATATCCGTAATTATTTCAGAAATGTGCTGTACTGTCTGTAAGTTAAACACGGTTTTTTTCACGGAACAAAAAAGAGTATTTCGATGTGCAATCGTACGTAACGTTCGGTCTCCGAGAATAAAGGGATAAAGCATCTCGACGGTATTAACCGCGCGCACGGCCAATCTGATTTTATCATTTAAACGACGGTCGAATCGATGCGAAAACGATCCACTCGAGCTGCAAACGAACCGTGGAGGAACGAGGGGAAATCCTCGATATCGAAATACTAAAAATTTTCCCTGAAGATAAATCGCTCGCTCGTTGATACAACGAACCGGGGGACTTTTAATATCCAGTGAAAAATTTGTTCTGCTGGTAGCATGGGCCGCGATGAACAGAGAGAAGAAAGATAGAGAGAGAGAGAGGGAGAGAGAGAGAGAGAGCTATCGATGATAGCATGAAATCCAAAATAGATGAAGAGACATGGTCGATGTCTGCTAGAGGCAGGGGCGAGAGAGAAACAGAGAGGATAATCGGGTAACAAAACGAGAAGCTGGACGAAGGAAAAACTCAGCTGTACGCAGCTCGGCAGAAAAAGTAATTGAACCTTCAATTGCCGAATAAATTGGCTCGAATTTGTTACCGGCTCGTTCATTTCGTTGCGTTCTCCCGCGTCGAGGATAAGCCCTCGTTGTAACCAGACTGTCCAAATGGAAATTGTCTTCGTATAATCGAACAGGAATTTGTTTAATACCGGGAAGCCTTGATCTAACACCTAAGAAAAACGATTATCCTCTCCACCGTGAAGCGTAAAGTGAATCTACACTATTCCTACACTATTCCTAGTCAAATGACCGGTCTTTGGCACAACTTATATTTTTTAACACATTACCGACCGGTGATTATTGCATAATTTTGAAAAATCTATGGTACATGGCTAAACACTTTTCAATGGAACCTTCTATAGCAACAGCAATTTTTATAGCGAACTAACAAGTAAAAGAAAATTTCTATGCTTTCTGTTGGCACAGCACAATTATTAAAAATCCTATTAATAGGCTTTCGGTAGGTAAAGTGTTAATATAGAATGAAGATAATAGCAAATTTGACAGTAAAAAAATATAGTTTCTTTTATTTAGGAGTATATAATGTACATTTTATTCGTTTTCACTAAATTTATTACAAATAGGCTTCTCGATCATACATTTTCCACATACGTACGTTTTACATTTCACACAGATTCTGTTACTTTTATTGTCATTGCAATATCTTATTTGGCATGTTTTCCTTTCACGTGAACCTCTACTTGAATTTGTGACGGGCGTTTGTTGATTTTCTTTGCCCAGTTGTACCTCTTTTTCATATTCGTTGGCAAGTTCTTCTGCCAATTGAAACAAAAATGCTTGCATCGAAATTTTTTCTCCCGTGGTTTCTTCATATAAAACCCATGCATTTATCCCGGCTAAATCTAAGATATTGAAGAATACCTGTAAAGTCCATCTTCGACATTTAGATTTCACCGTGTAATTTCTGGCTATTTGGTCGGTCACATCTACACCAAATTTGCTGCTATTATATAATCTAATTGTCTCCGGTATACGGGTATCATTTTCTTCAAGTTGTACGGAGTTATGCATTGAACTAAGAATCAGTACTTTTTTTATTTGGTTTAGCTTTGTAAATTGTCAGAGTACAATTATTTGAACGGTATAATTTTGTTGAGAAACGTGCCATATTGTCCTTTTTCTGTTTCGCCAATTTTGCTAGCTCACTTCTATTTGCTCGCATTGTTCCAACAACCGTAGTTTTCTTTGCTAAAAGTTTTCTTACTAGAGACACGCTTGTAAAAAAATTGTCCGTGGTTATATTTCTTCCACATCCTGTATACGGTTCTACTAGTTTCAAAGTGACAAACTCTCCAAGCGGAACTGAAGCTTCTTTCCTTTCATCTTTTCCCAAATATGGAAAGCCGTTTATCATATATTTAGTACTTACATCGGACGCTAACCAGAATTTTATACCAAATTTGTCCGATTTATTGTGCATGTACTGAGTGAATCTACACCTTGCTTTTCTTGGAAACAATTGTTCATCGATAGTAATATATGGTCCTGGTTTATAACAATTTTCACTGTTCTCAATGAATTTGTACCAAACTTTAGAAATCAAATCAAAATCGTATTGTAAGAGCTGGCTTCGTTGATTTCTATCGTCAAATCGAATAAAGATATAAATCGTTCTATCAGTGAAACGACCGGTTGTGGTAGGTAAGACAGACTACAACTTTTTCTCAGAAAATAAAGAACTGAATATTGAAAAATGTATTATACCCATATTTTAGGAAAAGTCGTAAAGTTTAAAGGCGATTCAATTACGTTATATATAGGAAATTCTAATCGAAATTTTAAAAACAGTCATTTGACCGGTCGCGATAGGAATAGTGTTAAAAAACAGCACGGACCCGTGGATTTTTCTTAAAAATTCTTGAACAATGATTGTCACATCTGGGAAAGGTTAGACGCAGTTATTTCGCGATTTCGACCGCGTTTTCTACGTCTTCCCATCGATTCGCTGCTTGATACGTCAGATGTGGACACATAACCGGTAAGGCGATTAGAATCGCAGGCTTAACCTTGTGATGCAGGTATCGTGCGGGGAGATTTGAGGAATCTGCATAAAAATTCGCCCGGAAGCCTTTGACTCACGTGCAGGCAAAGAGACAGTGTTTGCAATAGAATTCTCCGTGTACGATAGAAACTACTTTGTAGAGAGAGATGGAGCAAACAGAGGGGGTTCCGCGATTCTATTACATTTCCGGTGCAGTTTCATCCCGGCGTGCTGTGTGTAACAGGCGTCGTCCTCGTTTCACACCAGCCCGGCCGGGGCTGATAATTAATTCTCCGTAAAATAGGGACGCGGCTTCTCGTCGGCTGAGGGTGCGTTCCCGTGTATATCGCGGCGAAACCCAGTAATACGCCGTTATTAACGATCCCGACGACGTGGAACGCTGTATTCGGTTCACATGTTACCGTACAGAGATCTGATAGCGACACGAGCTTCGCTTACGTGACATCTGCTCTTCCTTCTCAGCGAAAGCTGGACGATCGACGCCTCCAGAGACAGAAACTCGATTTATCAGGACCGTGAAAATGATGGAAATTTTTTCATTCGAAACGCGTCTTCGCGAAAGATTCACCATCGTATCCGCCGTGTTTTCCCGGTTTAAATGAGCCCAAACACGATACAGTTCGAACACCATTCGCATGTTTAATCCACTATCTTGCGCAGCCTCGATTATGCGAACGCTCGTTCCCCGAATTGTAAAACGGGCTAATCTGCTCCGAATTGTGCCGTGTTTGGGCTCGTTTTAATCGGGAGGATGTAAGTAACATGTTGGTATAGGTTTCATTATTTTAAGAGAGTTTGTTGTAATGTTTTTATGAAGTATATTTTGTCAAATGGACAGGTAGGATTTATTCGATGAGTAATAGTATCGAGAGATGTATTCTATGAAAATATCAGGCTTCATAAAAATCCCACGATGAAGAATCTAATGTCTTATTAATTATTCATGTGCTCATTACCTTGTAATACGAAAACCAGGAGAACAAGAAAGTACCGGTTCGAGGGAAGGGCAAAAATAGGATAGAATTTCTGAGCGAACTACAACTCGATGAATAATTGAAGGGAAGTTAGCATGGCAGGATACCGAAAGAAAAAGATATTATACGATTTTTCACCTTTTCGTTTGCTATTCTTCAGAGCTCTCGACCACGTGAACAGTACAAGGAAAAACTAAATACAGAACAATCTCTGTATATAATAAAATCGAGTATGTCTGTCTGTTCGTGACATTTCCACTGACACTTCATTAAAAAATTATTCTTATCTATTTTATCAGCGAGAAATGTTTTTTTGCAGGATATTCCATATACGTGCTAGTGTCTGAATAAAAAGAAAACACAGAAAATTAAAAGGTGAATTTCTTTTCGATCGAAATTTGAATATATTATGAAATTGTGGTAACAATATTAATGTCAAGAAAGTTTAGGCAAGAGTTAACTTCTAGTTCATATGTAAACTGAAGTCTGTTATGAAAACTGTTAAACGTGTTAAGTAGAATATCAATTTGATCTGGTTTTATACATGTTATGATGTCGTCAACGTAACGTTTGTAGAAAATCAGATCAAATGGTAATCTGGAGATAGAAGTCTTTCCTAATTCTTCCATATTATGAATTTATTATTAATATTATATTAATTGTATTATTATTAATATTAATATTATTCCATATTATATATTTCCAATTCTTCCACGTTAAAAAGGTTAATTTCTTCTCGATCGAAATTAAGACAAAAAATAAATTGATGATATCGGCGCCACGTTCGATCATGATCGATGATCGAACCTGGCGCCGATATCATCAATTTATTTTTTGTCTTTCACGTTATGGTGGAACCTTGCGCCGAAATCATCAATCTCATAATATACAGAAAGTTGAATTTTGTTCGAAATTTCGTTCTATTTTCTTTGAGAGAATTCGCTGGCATTTCCGAATGTGAGAAATCAGAGTTGAACAGCGTCTGTGAGACGATCTATTTGTTATGGAGAGGGGGAAAAAATCGTATCGCCTGACCCGGTGATTCCGGCTCCTTTGTTTGCCGGACGACTGCGTAGCCGATCTATCGATCCTCCTCCTTCGCGGAGTCGAATATTCAGAAAACTCTGTCGCTTTCATACCGCTATTTATCTTCGGCGAGGATCTTGCCACGACACAGGGCTTTCTCCGCGGAGCCTATCAATTTAGCAGAAATGGGGATCGATCTTGGAGGATCCTGAAGGCTCAATTCGTATGCGGATCGCGGCCTGATACATTTGTCCATGCGATGACGATCGCGATGCTTCTCCCGGATCCTTTGCAAATCTCCGTTACATCGGGCAAATAAGAAATACATATCCTCGGCAAATATTCGCTGCGGAATACGAAACTGTAGAAGCATGAATTTATTAATCTCAGTCTCGTGACATCATCAACGTGACTGGACAAACTCGTAAAAGTTGTTATTCCGCAACATTAATTTACAGAATTCCGGACAATCTCACTGAACAGTTCAACGGTTAGAGCTGTCACGAATTATTTGACAAAATTTTGAACAATTTCAGTGAACGATTAAATTTAAGCAATTTCATTCGAGTGCCACAAATTCATTTGTACAGCTTAGGGTGGACCTTATTTTTCGATCATGAAATTTTGGGCACGCCTCCCCATCTTGTTTACTGTAACATTTATTCCACTCTTATTATACACTATCCTTAATTTCTATATCACGCTATTTTATAAAGTAACCTAATTTATTATGTAATGTCTTATAACTACAAATTTTAAACAACCTTATAACTAACTATTTGTTATTACACGAGTAGTATTGTATCTTTCTCTCTTCTTTTCTTTTCTTTGATATTGCAAACACTTATGTAAAAGGGCTTCAGTCCGTCTACAATAAATAATAATAATAATTTTAGGGGGAGGCGTGAAAAAAATCACGCAAAAAAATTTTCACCAAGTATAACTAAGGACCACCCTAGTACAGCTGCATGGAACGAATGATTATTATATAACTTTTTCTTTTATTATTGTCAATTACGTTATTTCCTCCACCAGCGTACGGAATTCTCGCAGACGATCTAACTCCTGCTTTCTGGGTTAAGTTTGATCGTCGACACACTGGCCTCAATTAAGTACTCCGCTCAGCAATTTTTCCCTCGAGAGGTTTCCGGCCGAGGAAAGGGCTAAATTAACGTGTTTCGGTCGAAGTGGGACTGTTAAATAAATTCCGTTTTTAATTCGCGAGATAAAGGGTGCCATTCCAGACAAAAATAATTGGAAAAGCCAGCGAAACAAGGGATGTAACGAAACGTGGGGAAAATGGCGTCGATGGTCAGCGAGCGGACAATCTGCCGAGGCGACAAGTTGCGAATTGAAAGCAACGTCGAGGAACGCGGCTCGAACGAAAAACGAGCAAGTCGATGACGCGGATGACGGTGCTCTTATGACGCAATAGAAACGAGAAAAGGAAAGTTCGGAATCACGGGGGGCAGTGGGGCGGTGGTGGGACGAGCTTTTCACACTCGATTGACGCGTCACTAGGTTTCATCTTCCTCTCGACTGGCGGAGGTGTTCCCAGCCGTTTTCCTCTCCCGTTATTTTCTCTTCATCCGTTTCCCTCCCCGTTCGTTTCGCCGATGCAACAACCTTTTAAGAATATCCCCCCCCCCCCTCTTCGGCTTCCAACGAGGAATTCAATGTCCCGTGAAACGAGGCTTTCCTCTTTGTCTTCCTCTCTCGCTTCCGAACTCGCGGACCCCCTTTGTCATCGAGCGCGACGCGTCCGCCGAGGTTTTATCGGCTAATAGAATGTCGCGACTGGATTATGCTTTCTAACCCCTTCGGCGCAATAAAAATTTTCGACGGCAACGGAGCCCAATGGAAATCTATTTCTAATGGATTTATTACTCGCGACGATTTTCAAAGTTCATTGATTCTTACGAGAGACTCGATTTTTGCCGGCCTGTAAAAACGAAAGAAATTTTTTGCTGCGATTTTCCGGTTCAAACGAGCCCAAACACGATACGCGTCGAACACATCTGCCCGTTTAAGGATTTTCTGGAGGTATATAAAAAAGGTATATAAAAAGGCAAGAAAATTTTTGAAAATTTGACTAGATATAAACCTTACTAAATTAATGCAATTATAAAAGTTTGGGATCGATTCACTGCACCGTTTAATATTTATAGCAACTTAAAGTGTGCACATTTTAACACGTCTTGTAATGAAGAATTCATAAAATTCCACTACAAACCTTATTTAAACCTTGAATAAACGCTAATAGAAACTCCAGTTTTTTATATCACATAATAAAAATGATGTAATTAATTGTGTTCAAAATTTATTAGGATTCACTAAACAGTTACAGAGCTAAAAATTACAAACTGTTACAAAACGTGAAATTTATCGTGTTGTCATCTCACTAACATGGAAACATGACAATAGTGTAGATCACTGAATATAGTTACTAAATCAGCTATAATGCAGACGATGATTGCGCGTGACGTTTGAATACTTGCCGGTCTTTTACATGCACACAAAATTTACTCGCGTATCTCACTTTCAATATATTTTAAAGATTCTCTCATCACAAGATTCACTTCTTTCTTTGTCTTCCGTAATATTTGAGATTACCTTTGGTTTTCTACTTTTTAAACCATTTTGCTGTTGAGCAAGCCGCCACAAATAAACTTTCACTGACACTATTTTACCTTCCCAAACGCTAAGTTTTCGCTTTTAAAGTATCAGACATTGTAATTGATTGATACTTGTTTAAATAAATTAAAACGCTCAAAATCACGATAGTTTCCAAATGTACACAATACTACGAACTCGCAAATACAAAAATACAGCTGAGTACAGTGCTGTACAGTATTTTCACGTTTATTGTTATTATCAGAACATAATTTTACGCAAATTTCACATGTTTATTTTCAATAATAATCATGAATATTGCTTTCTGAAGTATTTTTAATTTGTTTAAATATTCATTTTAACTTTTTATCGCGTAATTATATATATATATATTGAATATCACAAATTTATTATCTTGAAGTTCAAATCAGGGGGTACAATCATCGCAAAAGTCACTTACAATTTTTTATAATATGAAGACAATTTGATTAAAAAATAAATATAACATGAAATTCACTAATTAAACGAAAGCTTTTTCCATTAATCAGTGAATGGCTTTCATTGCTAATATATTGATGGATTTCGAATTTATTGTACTTTTGTCTCCCATTGTACCTCCAGAACATCCTTAATCCACGATCTTGTGGAGCTTCGATTATGCGAACGCGCGTTCCCCTGATCGTAAAACGGGCAAACGTGCTCCGAAATTGTGTCGTGTTTGGGCTCGTTTTAATCGGGAAGATGTGAAGAATGTGTTGGCGTAGCTTTCATTATTGTACGAGACTTTTCAAATTCGAGTGATCGAAATGATTGAGAATTAGTTAGGTAGCATGAAGATTGCGATACTAATAATTTCAGTGAGCTGGTTTTTCGGTCGAAGCGGATAACTTGAAAATTATGCAAATGCCGGCGGCCACCGTAAATTATTTCTCGCGTTATCCGCAAGCATAACGTTAACGCGCGGACCAGCGTTCTCGCGGCGTTAGTTTGTAGGTTCGTTACGTCCCCTAAATTTTCTTGTAGCCACCCCTTGGTTCCCGATATTTCAAACGTATTTTTTAACTAGACTGCTTCGAAATCGGTTCCCCGACAAGGAGAACGGCCAAACAAGTTACGACTTTGCCGGAAATTACTATCTAGAGCGGTAAGGAGCCTTGGCGCGAGCATTTTTAACATGTCATCATCGTTTTACGCCGATCACGATAAGTAAAAAGGTTTCGCCCGTGGCCGCTCGCCATTTTTGGTGGGGGACGTAGCCATTCTTAAGGCTCGGACATTGTTCGAAATAAATAATCAATTATACCGATCGAAAATATTTAATAATTTTTATAATTTTTAATAATATAAGTGTTTGTATCATTTAACATGTTTGTGACTTCAGAAATGTACATTTCTTTGTCCACAAGAACAGTTGTATTGCCTTTACCAGACTTTAATATTAACAGATGATCATTATTATCAAAAATTGTTTTGTTAGTTTGATGTTACAAGCAGAGAGTATTATTAAACTTATGTGTATTGTTATTATTGTGTAGGTGGGTATTGTAATTCATAATTTTATTTATTAATTTGATTCTAGTTGACCTATGAATGTTGTTACATTCAGTTACTTTTTCTAAACCGGCTTCTATTGAGGCTATGAATTTGGGAGAGGTGATGAACTTTTTTTGGTACTTCAAGTGCAAAAGGAGCTAATTTTAAAACATTTTCTATTGCCTTCGGTACAGCAATGTTCGTTAAATTTTTTAACCAAGTACAGTTATTCGTATTCGAAACATTGCAATCATCCAACAAGTTGTTATTCTATCATAAATGTTAAATTACATATTTAAAATTAATAGCAAGTATGTATTAAAATTTTCTTCATCTTCAATCCATGTATATTACATACTTTTAATTATATATATATATATTTTTGTTTTTTTAGACGCAATTTATCTTTGATAAAGGTTCAAACTAGAACCGGAACGATAGGCATATTTACAAAATAACTAATTGATTAAAAATTGATCGAAACTGTTGCGCCGAAAACATTAATTTAAAAATTGTTTGAAATGTTCGAGAACATTCGAACACGTTCAACCATTGTAATTATTATTATTATTATTTATTATACACAGACTGAATTTCTTTTACATAAGTGTTTACAAAAAAAAAAGAAGGAGGAAGATACAAGACTACTCGACTAATAAGAAAGAAGGGACACGCAGAAATAATTAAAAAAAAAACAAATATAATAATATAATACTCGTAAAATCGATAGAAAAAATCAATACGATTATAAACAGTGCATGATTGTTGCAATAATACGATTCATTGGATTAATTAATCCATAAGTAGATTTCGCTTTAGGGTACGCGCACAGTGGATCCGTTTTCGTCCGATTCGGCCGACGTCGACGCATCTGTCTCTTTTTTCAAGCGTGCGGAAAAGAGACACAACATCTGACGTCGGCCGAATCGGACCAAAACGGATCCACTGTGCGCGTACCCTTAAGTGTTTGGAAACTCGCTGTTGTTCTCAGTTCACGTTCCGGTACATAAAAATTGATTTGCGCAAGTAGAGAGGAACAATCAATATGATCATTAATTAAATTAAAAATAGAGTTCTGGTCGGATACTATTCTTCGAGCAGATAATGGTTCTCGATGCATTCTAGTTAATATTGCGGAGTAATCATGATCACAGGATGACATTGGATTATTTAGCTTATACGAACAATCTCTGTGCCAAGTAGCAGACCGAATGATTAATACGTGAATAACAGTGATACCTGATATTCGAACGACGAGTCTCGACGCGTTGCTTCTATAAACGCTATACTGATTTCATAACGGCGCGAACGGAACTGACGTGTTTCATGAATAAATTGTTCGTTATCCGGTGATTATGAATACATTACATTTCTGCGCGTATCGTTCGGAATCGTAACTCACGGCGGGGGCAGTTCGCTGTATCATTTTTTCCGGTGCCCGTTTAATTTTGCAACCCGATATCGTGATATATTTCACCGTACCCAGCCGCGAGAACTTTCATCGAACTGGGAAACACGATACTTTCCATAGTTGTATGTTCTCAGGAAAATTCACGCCGCTAGAAAACTGGAAGATAATTTCTGAATATTAAATTCGATCACCGACAAACGAGTCGGTGTCCATGAAACTATAATAAAATCAGATTACATCGGATATAAAAAGCATTCGCAACAATAATCGGAATATCTTAATTTGCATAAGCCCAGTACCTTGTCTTATTTTATCCAGTAGATCTCGCCGATAAAACGCGAGAAATCCAAGTTTCGATCCTGGAGGATCGATGGTCGAAAAGTTGAAAAAAATTAAAACACTCGTAAATTTTGAACCATTGATCCTCCAGAATCGAAACTGAAATAATTGTTTAAAGTCGTGTATCATTCTGCTGTGAAAAAAAGAAGCGAACAAAAATACCAGTTTATATAAATAACGGTATTACGATGTGCAATATTTTTCATTCGAAATCTATTCGGTTCTGCGTAACAATCGTGTTTGTTTATGGCGTGAATAAAACGCTTGGAGTACCAAGTATTAAATATTATAGAACAACTTTTGCACGACGACGGTTTCGTATTTGAATGAAACCGTCGTAGTTCCGTCGCGATAAAAATCCGCGTCACGCAAGAAATAAAAACAAAAACGCCGTACTGATCTATAAAAATCCCATATAAATTGAACGGAACGTTGCCATAATATTTTACAAAAATGATCCGTCGGCCATTGGGGAAACAAAAAACCGATGCGCCGCCTGAAAAGCATACCGTTGTATTCGCCGAAACGGACATCACTGCGCAGACGGAAACCGGTGGTGATCGGGAGTCGATAAAACGCTGGATGATTTTTTCGCCACAAATCACGTGGAAATTGCGAACGGCCATCGTACAAAAAACTTTCGCCGGAAATCAGATTTATTGGTGGTCCGTAATTTTTTGCGCGGAATAGGAACGGCTGCGTCTGCCAGCAGGAGATAAATGAAACACGGCCACGGGGAAAGTTTTACCGCGATTGCTGTAGCCGGTGATCCAGGTCCAAAAAAGTATTTCGAGTATCGATCGCCGCGGATTAAGTGACACTCGACCCGCCGACAAACTTCGTTCCCTTCAATTTGTTTGCCCCGGTTTTAATGCCGTTCGGTCCCGGTTTACGACAATTACATTAGCCTCTAAACAAGAGTGCCCACTTCGAAAGTATAGTTTCCTTTTATAGCGACGTTTGCATCCCGGTCCAATGTTGCTCCTCGAAATGTTGGGTCGTTTTACAATTACTGGAATGACACGGTTTCCTTCACGGTTCTATCAAAAATTAAGATTTCCAGTTTGTCGGTATTATTTCTTTGAAGGACAGCTAGTATACAGGGTGGTCATTTTATCTGAAGATATTGAAATATCTCGAGAACTATGAATCGGACCAAAACAAGTGGGTAATGAAAGTTGTACACCCCCTGTGGGTGGCGGTGGGGGTGGGGTAAGATAAAAAACATAAATGGGAACCCCCATTTTCCATTGCAGATTTGGATTCTCCAGAACAAAATACACAAATTTGACCTAGGAGTTTTTGCATTTTGGTTCATAGATGGCGCTGTAAGGAACAAAAATCAAAATGGGTAAAAGATCGTTGAAAATTGGGGATATCTTGAGAAATACACGTCAGATCAGAAAAATAAGAGTTGACGTGTTTGATATGATTTTCAACTTTACCACTTTGGTATAATTAGCAGTTGTTTTAAAATTGTTGGAATATTCAAATTTACCGCCTGATATTGATTTGAAAAACGTTGATCCTTATGTTCAGAGTAGTGTGTTTAGGTATATCAGTTTTTCCATGTTTTTGGTTCTTGGCTTTGTCCTGAAGATCACTTTGACCGCAGTACGTTTCCAACCACTGTCTCATACAATTCAAATCAACTCAGTTCAATCTTTAAATTACATAAGTAAAGTTAACAGCAAGTATGAATTAATATTTTCTTCATCTTGAATCCATGTATATTACATACTTTTCATTACATATATATATTGTTTTGATTTTTTTAACGCAATTTACCTTTGATAAAGGTTCAAACTAGAACTGAAACGTTAGGCACATTTACAAAACAGCTAATTGATTAAAAATTGATCGAAATGTCTATTATAATCGATTATATCTCGAGATCGGATGAGATCGTAATGGTACGGTCATGGTATTCCTTGGATTCGTCTTTTCCCGCTCTACAAGGATACCCGATAAAAAATTCACGATTCCCCTAAAATAAAATCTCGGAGAGTGAGAACGAAGGTGGAATAAAACCAACGGTTTTCCTGCGACTCTGATGGCCGACGGTTTCACTCGATTCCTGCTATCAAAGCGTTCACCGCGTGCTGTTGGTGGTCGCAGGCATATCGCGGAACCTATTTTGAAAATGAGAAACGCCGACTGACGATTAAACGGGATCGTCAAAGCGGTCCTGTATACCGTTCTCGAAAATGAAACGGTTCGAAATATATAGTTTTTGTTCTGAAAGCAGCGCGCGACGCCGACGATAAAATAAGCGCGTCTCTTCGACGCCGCGTTAATTACTCGAGCTTTACGAGCCGGCACGGAATAGATGGGGTGCCGTCGCGGTTCATCCCTTCGGAGGAATTCTTACAATACGGACTGTCCGTCGGCAGACACTCTTTTTCTTTCGGCTCCTCTTTTTTCACCACTTTAACGCCGCAACGGCACTTTGATCTCGTCCTCAGTCACCGGTCCATTTATATCGTCGCGATCGAGAGCACGCTGGCCTCTCCATCCCTCTTCCTATCTCTCTTTCTCTCTCACCATGTCAGCTCAAATATAAATAATTCATTACGCGGCGCCCGTTCGCCTCCGCTTGTAATTCAGACTCCGCTCGGGGATTTGTAATTAGGATTTCGAGAGATTCTTGTGATTTCGATACACGAGCCGGATGAAAAAGTTCTGTGCACGCCTGTTCGATATTTTCCTGATCGGCGGTCTCGCTCGAGGAGAAATTCATTGAGTGGCTCACGGTGTTTGTTCGATGGAATTTTTAACGTTGAGCTGCTCGATCGAGTTGCGCCCCCGGAATTCGAATTCTCGAGAGCTCAGGTCCTTTATAATACCAACTGCCAAGAGACCAATATTCGGGTACACTAACAGGCTAACTATTAACCCTTTGCACTCGGAGATATTTTAACTTGAAAGTTAAATATTTTTTCGACCTACAAACATTCCATTCTTTATGAATTTTCTAATTTTATGGATATGAAACTGATATAATACCTCGTGAAATACTTAAATTTTTAGTAATTGATTAGATACCAACATATTTAATAATGTAAACGATATTTTAACCCTTTGCACTCGGAGATATTTTAACTTGAAAGTTAAATATTTTTTTCGACCTAGAAAAATTCCATTCTTTATGATTTTTTTCATTTTATGGATATGAAACTGATATAATACCTTGTGAAATACTTAAATGTTTAGTAATTAATTAGCTACCAACATATTTAATAATGTAAACGATATTTTGTATAATGTACAGCAATTTTTAGTGGTGACTCTGAGTCACCACTCGGATTAAACCCCATCGAGGTTGAGTCCTCATTATTTAACGACACGTTCGCTTGCAAACGATTCGTGTATATCAAATTTAGTTCTCCGTAATGTCTGTAAAACAGGAGTTGTACCAACGAGTGATATCTTCATCGGCATCGTCCGGTCGATTATCATGTCAGCGGCGCCACGTCCCATGGATTATTAAACTAAACACTGCCATATAGTTTTCCGCACGCGAACCTGTCGCTTATCTCGCGGCCACGAGTGCGCCATAATCGGGCGACACATCGCGATGATAATCGAATTGGAACTTGTAATTGTGCATTCGCGATTAATCATCGGCTCGAGGAACAAACGAGTGGTACAAACGGAGTCGCTACGTCGTGTAAACACATTGTAATGGTCAATGAACAATAGTATGCGAAAGTAGAGTCTTCAAGCTTCGAAACGAGTCGAAGTTCGTTGATGTACGATTATTTTTCATCTGAGAGAAACCCTCGGGTCCCTGCTGTTTCTTAGATCGTGTAATTCTACTATTTTCTTCGCGAAAACATTTTTTTCGCCAATGAAACTACAACGAATCTGAAGATCAAAGCTTCTCCTTTGCAACGAGACCTTAAAAAATGATCTCCGATTTTTCTAGGCCGAGTTATCAAGCTTCGAGTGGGAGGTGTAGCGCCAACTTTTTTCGTAACACGAGGTACACCGATGACCAAAACTTGGACCTCGTTTTTCCTCCATAAAACAATGAAAAATAATCGTAGATCAACTTTCAAGGTCTCGTTTTAAAGAGGAAGATACACTCTTCGAATCCATTGTAGTTTCACTCCTGTGAAAGAAACATTTCAAGTTTCTTCACAGAGGTTTGAATCAACAGTATTTTCCCGAAAAAATGTGCCCTAAGTTTCCCATCTGGCACATCGTGTAAAAATATTGTCGAGGAAAATGAACAACGGTGTGCGAAAGGTTTAAACTTAAAATTCAAGTTTTGAAATGAGCCCTAGTTTATCGCGGTACTATTGATTTCAAGGAAGATTCTCACTGCGAGTAGAAGACGTGATTTGACAGAGATAGAGGTTCGCAGGTGATCGGATCGTTCGGCTCGCTATAGTGATCGGTAGACATAGTTCTCACACGGTGCCATCGGTCGGCGAATTTTTTCCGCAGATCGCCTAGATCGCACGGGAAGATCTTCCCGCAACTATACCATCGGCTGGGTCCTGCATCGGTAAACATCAACCAGTGACATCGATTGCGACAACCATGACTACAACCGCGACACAACTATGACTGCAACGACGACCCGGTAATCCTCTGCAGACGTCTCACTTTTAGCCGTCACGAATGAAATGCAAGAAACTGTCACGAGTCGGTGAATAACGACGCCGGAAGAGTGACGCGAATGGTAACCTGGGAAACGGAAGACACTTTCAAATCATGTTCAACGTAGAATAAAATGCGTTGCATTACGGTCGAGATGACGTACATTGATCCGACAATTTTTCATTCGTTCTTCCGCGAGAAGGATATTCGATTCTCCAAAAACAAACGAAATCAATCGATTTTTTTCCCGGAGGTCGAGAAGCAGAATATTCTCTTAAGGATGTTCTGGAGGTATATAAAAACGCAATGAAATCTTTGAAAATTTGACAAGATATAATTCTTACTAAATTAATGCAATTACCAAAGTTTTGGTTCGATTCACCACACCGTTTAATATTTATAGCAACTTAAAGTTTGCACATTTTAACACGTGTTCTTATGGAGAATTCATTAAATTCCACTTCAAACACTAATTTATTCAAGTATTTATTTTCAACTTTTTATTGCGTAAATATTGCGTAATATATATTGAATATCAGAAATTTATTATCTTAAAGTTCAAATCAGGGGGTACAATCATCGCAAAAGTCACTTACAATTTTTTATAATATGACGACAATTCGATTAAACAAATAAATATAACACGAAATTTACTAATTAAACGAAAGCTTTTAAATTAATCTATTTTTTCATGCAAAATATACTCATGAATGGCTTTCATTGCCAATATATTGATAGACTTCGAATTTCTTGTACTTTTGTCTCCCATTGTACCTCCAGAACATCCTTAACACATTACCGACCGGTGATTATTGCATATTCTTGAAAAATGTGTGGTACATGGCTAAATTTTCATTTAGCATTTAGTACGAACTAACTAAGTCACCCTCAATAACGTCGTCTAATAAGTTTCATTTAAGATTGCAATGTCAAAGAAAATTTCTATGCTTTTTTTTGGTACAGCAGAATTATTGAAAATCCTATTAATAGGCTTCCGGTCGGTGAAGTGTTAAAATAGTTCTCTGTATCTCGATCGACAATTGTTCGAAACTACAATTAATGTTATTGGCGCACTGGTTCGATCAATTGCAGAAAATTTTGCAAAATATCACACGAAATTTAATTCGACGTTTCTGTCTAAGTTTAGACCATGTTCAAGAATGTTAATTTTCTGTATTGCGTCTGTAAGAATTTATCATTCTCTTAAAATTCTCTTAAAATGTATTCTTTTTTTTCACGTTTTATGGGAGGCGTAGCGTATTCGGTTCCTCGGAGTATCGATCGCTATCGATTATTCCTGTTTCCTCGGTTTCGCGGTTTCGGTTTCGAAAACAGCCTAGCCGTTCCGCCTTCGCTTCCGGTTTCCCTTCCCAGGGCATTCACCAGGACCGGAAGTGTCTCGTTTTCCCAACCGGACGCCGCGAAACCCGCTGAATCGCACCTGACCGCTTCCGTTTGCGCATCCAGTATAGAGAGAGCCGAGCGCGTCCCTCTTCGCAGGTCACCGAGCTTCAACGTTGCACCCTAGACATCCCGAAACCGTTTTATTTTATTCCACTTTTATTCCCCGCCTCGAATTTTCCTAGATAGAAACCGAACCTGATCGTCCAGCTACGCCGATCCGCGTTTTATTCGAGCTGAAAAAAAAGATTTACCGTCAACACAAACTGTTTTGCCATGATTTCCATCTCTGATGCTCCATCCGTCTCGATCCGTCCGAAAAAAAAAGAAATTTTTTCATAGAGATCGCGAGATCGTCGATACTTTTTCTGAACGACACCCTGTAGATTTTCATCGATATTCTCACGGAGCACGAAAATACGAATCCAACGAGTATAATCACCATGTATTCACGATCATTCAATCTCGAGATATTCCTATTTGAAAAAGACAAACCTAACATAACCTAATTCATAACATTACTTTTCACGGATATAAATTATGTTGTATCGATCGTAATTGTTAAGTAACCAATATGTGGTGGTATCAGCGCACAGGTTCGATCAAAATCAAAAAACAAGCAATCTTGCAGTTAACAAAATTCCAACGTTTCGATATGAATCATTTTCAAGAGAAGAATTTTTTTCTGCGTTTGCTTTAACAATGGTTATTATCGAAATATACAAAATTAATCTATTGTTCGATTATAATCGATTCGATTAAATTCAATATTAGCATGTTTCAGTTTGTTTATAATTACCGTTGGTTACTTGTTTAATGTTTTGTTCAACTTTATAACTCGAGTGATACTCACTTGACGTTTAACATTTAACCATAATGGTGTGTTTTCTTCGTGCTCGTAATTTCATTTGCCTCTATTAATATAACTTCGTTTAATTAATTCTGTTTATCTAATTAATAATTCTAATAGTTATAAATGAAAAATTTCAGAAAGAAACTGACACATTGCCGGTAGAAACTGTACTCTTTCTACTTTCAGTACAGTCTCTACCGGCAATGTGTCAGTTTCTTTATGAAATGTTTCATTTATAACCTTTGTTAAAGCAAACGCAGAAAAAATTCTTCTCTTGAAAATGATTCATATCGAAACGTTGGGATTTTGTTAACTGCAAGATTGCTTATTTTTTTATTTTGATCTAACCTGTGCGCTGATACCACCACATATTGTTTTCACGGATGCCTCGGGATCGAGTGATCGTAACGGTACGGTCATGGTACTCGTAGGATTCGTCTTTTCATGGTCTACGCGAATATCCAATAAAAAAATGTAAGGTATCGTTGTGAAAAAGAATGGCGTTCCAACTAGTGCCATAAACGAGTAGTGACGGTTTGTACGGATCAGGAAAATGTTCTGCTGGATGCAAAATGAAATGCTCGTTACTCGAACAGTCGTGCAATGAAAAAACAAGAGATCGATAACGGTAGATTTCGTTTTTTTTTTCCCCGAGATAATTTCCTCGTCAGGGTGTACGTTCGCGACGTTCACGACGTTCACGATTGATTTGCGTCATTCAACTGCAAACGAATCGCGCCGGACGCGATTATTTTCCTCGTTAATCGAGTTTCTATCGTTCCGACTCGCCGTTAAAAAATGCTTGTCTCTCGGAATCGAAGAGACGAGACATTTAAGCGTTAAACTATCAGCATTGAAATCCGTCTTCGTCAGAAAATCGCGTTTCATTGGGAATCGCGACGCTCGTGTTTTACCAGAAATTGTCATTCATTTCGCGAGATACTCCTGTCGAAATAAAATGAGCTGCTGCACGATATTCCGGGAATACGAAATGACGGCCTCGACACCGACGATCCTTTTTTTGTTTTTGACATCGAGGTCAAATTTTTGAATTTTTCATCTTCGACTTGCGCTACTTTAATCCTCCGATAAATTTATCGGTCCAGACGTTCCTGCATCGAAAGAAGAAGCAAAGATGTCTATTGTAAATATTTATCCGAACTCTTCGGGAACGACGCCTGATCATATATCGACATTTTGATATATCTTTCGTAGTGAAACTCGCTGGGTACTTTAAACAGTGAATGATTATCGTTTATTCACGATTCTGGCCTTTTGCGCAGAAGTCGTGCCCGAAGGGTTAACCTAATTTCTACCATCAATCACATTCATCACTTTTCCCATCACACGCTTTCGGAATTCCAGCGATCCTAGTGAATCTTAGAAAATAATGTACTAAGAGATAACGCTACGATTAAGGAACTAATGTAACGCTTTCGTGTTTTAACGAGATTGTAAGATGATTGATATTGTTACTCAAGGACACACCGTATATTTTCTTCGATATTCTCTGTGGAGCGCGAAGAAACGAGTCCAACAAGTATGTACCATGACCATATGGTTTCGATCATTCGTTCTCAAGATATTCGAGTCTGGAGAAACGAATTTACCGTTCACCATTAGAATATCTCGCGATCGGATGATCGCAATGGTGGCACGGTGATGGTGCTCGTTGGATTCGTCTTTCCACGCTCTACGAGAATAGCAAATTTAAAAAAAACTGTACCGCAATGTATGTATGCAATAATGTAACAATTGTATCGCAAAATAAACTTCCGCAGGGAAGTGAGAAACGACGAACAAAGGAATAAAAAAAGAGAAAACTGTCCCTAGAGAGCAGGTACGGTAGGGATGAACGTAAAAATATTGTCTGAATATTTGTTCAATTTATTGTAGCTTAGACCCGGATATCTAGTTTATCAACGTTAACACTATTCCTACCGATACTTGACGTATACATACCTACTTCTACCGCGACCGGTCAAATGACCGGTCTTTGGCACAATTTATATTTTTTAACACATTACCGACTGGTGATTATTGCATAATTTTGAAAAATCTATGGTACATGGCTAAACACTTTTCAATGGAACCTTCTATAGCAACAGCAATTTTTATAGTGAACTAACAAGCAAAAGAAAATTTCTAGGCTTTCTGTTGGCACAGCACAATTATTAAAAATCCTATTAATAGGCTTTCGGCAGGTAAAGTGTTAATACAAAATTAATATAATAGCCAATTTGACAGTAAAAAAATATAGTTTCTTTTATTTAGGAGTATATAATGTACATTTTATTCGTTTTCACTAAATTTATTACAAATAGGCTTCTCGATCATATATTTTCCACATACGTACGTTTTACATTTCACACGAATTCTGTTACTTTTATTGTCTTTGCAATATCTTATTTGGCATGTTTTCCTTTCACGTGAACCTCTACTTGAATTTGTGACGGGCGTTTGTTGATTTTCTTTGCCCAGTTGTACCTCTTTTTCATATTCGATGGCAAGTTCTTCTGTCAATTGAAACAAAAATGCTTGCATCGAAATTTTTTCTCCCGTGGTTTCTTCATATAAAACCCATGCATTTATCCCGGCTAAATCTAAGATATTGAAGAATACCTGTAAAGTCCATCTTCGACATTTAGATTTCACCGTGTAATTTCTGGCTATTTGGTCGGTCACATCTACACCAAATTTGCTGCTATTATATAATCTAATTGTCTCCGGTATACGGGTATCATTTTCTTCAAGTTGTACGGAGTTATGCATTGAACTAAGAATCAGTACTTTTTTTATTTGGTTTAGCTTTGTAAATTGTCAGAGTACAATTATTTGAACGGTATAATTTTGTTGAGAAACGTGCCATATTGTCCTTTTTCTGTTTCGCCAATTTTGCTAGCTCCCTTCTATTTGCTCGCATTGTTCCAACAACCGTAGTTTTCTTTGCTAAAAGTTTTCTTACTAGAGACACGCTTGTAAAAAAATTGTCCGTGGTTATATTTCTTCCACATCCTGTATACGGTTCTACTAGTTTCAAAGTGACAAACTCTCCAAGCGGAACTGAAGCTTCTTTCCTTTCATCTTTTCCCAAATATGGAAAGCCGTTTATCATATATTTAGTACTTACATCGGACGCTAACCAGAATTTTATACCAAATTTGTCCGGTTTATTGTGCATGTACTGAGTGAATCTACACCTTGCTTTTCTTGGAAACAATTGTTCATCGATAGTAATATATGGTCCTGGTTTATAACAATTTTCACTGTTCTCAATGAATTTGTACCAAACTTTAGAAATCAAATCAAAATCGTATTGTAAGAGCTGGCTTCGTTGATTTCTATCGTCAAATCGAATAAAGATATAAATCGTTCTATCAGTGAAACGACCGGTCGTGGTAGGTAAGACAGACTACAATTTTTTCTCAGAAAATAAACAATAAAACAGAGAAGTGAATATTGAAAAATGTATTATACGCATATTTTAGGAAAAGTCGTGAAGTTTAAAGGCGATTCAATTACGTTGTATATAGGAAATTTTAATCGAAATTTGAAAAACGGTCATTTGACCGGTCGCGATAGGAATAGTGTTAACTACTGTGATCGTCACTCGGCCAGGAGTGGTGGAGAATGTTCGAGAAGAAAGAATAATGGTTTTTGATGGAAAAGTTCTTCTGTCCCATGGCCACTCGGCGCGCATCGAGCCGCGCGACACAGGTATTACAGTGTCAGGATGGGGGGGAACAGCTTTTAAACGAATCTTTCGGCGACAATAACTGCTCGGATGTCTCCTGAAATATTATTCTCGGCGTGGGTCGTCGCCGTGGGCGGCCATTCAAGGAACGGCTGACCAGCAGTCTTTCGCAAAGTCTTTTCTGGTCGAATATTGTCTGCGAGAGTGTCCGTTGCCGGATGGAATCGAGAGAAATAGAAAATGTGCGACGTACAGTGTCCGCATTGTGAACCGAATCGTTTCGGACGCTTTTGTCGTTCGACTTATGGAACCGGAGACGATGCGGTAACTAGCGACGGCCCCGAGTACTTTCCCGAAACTATTAAAACTCGACCACGTGCGATTTATTAGATTTAATACTCTGGCATTGTAGCGTTTAGAATAGCAGTATCGCTGGGAGAGAACGTTTCCGTTGAATACGGTAATAACTAAGATTTTTAATATCTTCTCGGCGCCATGGTTCGATCATTATGTTACATTAACCCTCATCCACTCGGGTAATTTTTTGTACTATTCTAAATGAATTTGAAATAGGTACCCGGGTACCACGTCGTGTGGATGAGAGTTAATGTAACGTAATGTTTACATAGAAATTGCAATTTCGGCGCACAGGTTCGATCCTATGTTACTAATTCCCTAAGCAGTTTTACAAATTAATAATTCGGCGTTTTGTCGACGAACCTGTGCGCCGAAATTGCAATTTCTATTTAAAACTGGCGATCGAGATAAAAGAAAACATTTATAATGTTTACAGTAATGTAACATAATGATCGAACCATGGCGCCGAGAAGAAATTAAAAATCTTAGTTATTAAAACATTTACGATCGAGAATTGAATATCTATATCATAGAATACGGTAATGTTCGAGATCGTTTCATCGCGAATTTATCAGCAATGTGTTTCCGTTGTTCTCCCGAGTGTAATGAGTACAAACACGGCGTAGTTCGCAAACGAATTGCTCGGTTCGTACGACGGTGGTGTAATTCGGTCGTGTTTGGTCTAGTTTTAATCGAGAGTGTCAGGAATCTGCCCCGGTATCCACCGAAGTCAGATAACGATGAAACATTGAAATCCATTTGTTGAAACAACGGAGACTGATGTCTCAAGTTTTTCGCACAGAAAATCTGGAGAACGTGAAACGCAGTTCATATGTAATCAATTAAAGTCGGAACTAGGTCGGACTTAATATTGGCCACTAGTCATAGCGATTCAATATTTGAATGCCATTAGTTCCTTCAGAGGCTAAGAACGCCCGATTCTAAAGAAAATAATAGAGTTCGAGCAAACCAACAATTTCCTAACGTGGTTTGCCTGAAGACAAATTCTCTGTTTCACTCTCTCATTCGTTTTTTGTATTTGACTTTTTATCAGCAGCGTGCTTCTTAAAATCTCGAACGAACTTCGTTATTTTCAATGATTTCTCCGTGAAAGCTCAGCCATTTGATGCGTGACAGTTTTCTGGTTAAAACGAGTATAAACACGGTACAGTTCGGATCACGTTTAGTTAGCTAGGTGCACGGCAGTGCACCAGCCAAGTTCATTGTTAAATGCTATTGTGTCTCAATATGGACAAAACATTAATCTTCCAACATTACTAGGTTCCGAAACATAGAACCTCAAAAATCGTGAAATTTGTCACTGACTGATTAACAGATTATTAAAACCCTTTGGGTACTTCCCATTGCCCTACGAGCTTAAAATTTGGTACATAATTCCACCATAACAAACACTCAAAGGAATAATTATCAAAGTTTGAAATTTCAAACGTTACAGGGGATGAATGTTATTTTTTTTAATTAATCTCGATCGTAAATTGTTGCTAACAAAAATTTTTAATGATTTCGGCGCCCAGGTTCGATCAGTTGTTACTACTACACTATTTGCAAAATATCACAAAATCTATTTTTCGACGTTTCGATCTCTTTTTAGATCATTTTCAAGAAAAAATTATAAAAATTAACTTCAGGGATTATAAAGTATTAAGAGATTATAAATCCCCTGAAAGGGGATGTATTGAAAAAAACATTACGAAATGGGTACGTAGGATAGAACATAGCAGCATGACATACGTAAGTGTACGTTTTATTAGCTTCGAAGTCGCAACAAATACTGATGAAAAAAACAATCAACAAAAATTAATGAAATCCCAAGAAAAACATCCTGTAAACACGAGCCAAGTTTCTATGGCCGCTTAAAAGTTGTCAGATCAAAGAAAATACGGGCAAGTTCGTTAGCTTAGAAATACCTGTTGCAATACCGAAAAAAGCGTTTGTAAAAATTAGTTTAAAAGAACGCTATTTAATTTTTAAAGAGTTACATGGAGGGCTAAATTTATTTTAACTTGGCTTCTACCTAACACCTTTTATGGCCATTGGTTTAAAAAGTAACGGCCAAGTTTGAATAATTTAGTCCTCCATGTAACTCTTTAAGAATTAAATAGCGTTCTTTTACACTAATTTTTACAAACGTTTTTTTTCAGTATTACCAGAGGTATTTTTAAGCTAACGTATTTGACTGTATTTTGTTTGATCTCACAACTTTTAAACGGCCATAGAGAACTTTTCTCCTGTTTTTTATCAGGATATTTTTATTGGATTATTTTGATTCATCGTCCGAGCCTAATCGAAGAGGTGGTACTAAACATGGTTTGAACTATGCCGTGTTTGTACTCGGTTTAATCAGGAAAACGAGACGAACCCGCTCGTAATGGTTTCGTTAAAAAATTCGTGGGTTTATTTTCGGACATTACTGTACCATCTTCGCTGCGATTTTGCAAGTTCCTCAGCCAGTAGTGTGCAAGTACGAGCGAATGCGAGTGTGATGAGTCGCATGATGTAGCGAACGTAGCTGCGAGGAGAGAAATTGATCGAATGAAGCGTGTTTCACGCGCGCGTTGATCACAAGGGCCTGAATTCAATGCGAGAGACTGGCGAACGCAGACTAATTACAAAAATGGCGTTTGTAATCATGCGTCGGGCTTTTTTTCTTTAATACACGACGGATCTTCTTGTAATCACGACGCGAGACACAAGCACAGACACAGGCTACGGAAAAATCCGCACCATTCTTTTTCTTTTTTTCAGAGAAACCTTGCCGCTAGTTTTATCTTGTAACGCGATGCTCAAAATAAACTGTTGGAAAACGTAACGCCTCCTTTCTTCAACCAAGATCCCGTCGTACACTTTGTATTTCCCAACAATTGTTTAGTAATCCAGCAACAACAGCAAAATTCTCTTGGAAATATTCTCTTTGATCACGAAGAAAGTTTTAATTAAAATGTCTGAGCTCATAAATGCGCGGAACATTTCGGAAATAGAAATTTCTGTTTGATCTCCGGACGTCAAGGCAGTTTTCATCAGAGCTGAAAGGAAAGACTGGATGTGGATCGTGTGCTAATTGGTGGGTCAAAATGGACCCGGGTTATTTTAATTTGTACGAGAAGGAAGACCTCATTTGCCAGCCAAGAGCAGCGTGTTCAAGCAAAAGGGTAATTATTCTCCGGGCTAATTCCATCAACGATTTCGTCTCCCACCGCAGCAATACCGGAAACGCAGCTTTCCCTAGATAGTACCTGGAAGCTCCGAACTCGTGCGAGTCCCTAGAATTTCCCTAGGGGCCAGTCACGCATTACTTACTTCGCGGTCGTCTCGTTAACAATCTACAACAATTTCTAAAAAAAAAACCAGATATTTAAAAACGTACCAGGTAATACCAAATTTATATAAATAAATATTAAATGCAATGAAACTTCGTCCGTATTTTGTTCAAGGAAACTCTGTATATTTTATAAATTTTAAATTAATATTTTCGGCGCAACATTTTCGATCAATCTTTACGCAATTAGCTATTTTGCAATTATGCCTAACGTTTCGGTACTAGTTTGAACCTTCATCAAAGGTAATTTGCGTCTGAAAAATCAGAAAAATATATTTAATGAAAAGTATGTAATACACATGGATTGAAGATGAAGAAAATATTAATACATACTTGCTATTAACTTTACTTACTGTAATTTAAACATTGAACTGAGTTGATTTGAATTGTATGAGACAGTGGTTGGAAACGTACTGCGGTCAAAGTGATCTTCAGGACAAAGCAAAGAACCAAAAACATGGAAAAACTGATATACTTAAACACACTACTCTGAACATAAGGATCAACGTTTTTGAAATCACTATCAGGCGGTAAATGATATGATGATATTGCTTTATTTTTTCAGCCTTACAGCTAAGAATATTGGACTTGGTTTACATTAACCTATTTATACAAAACTATCTTATTTCACACATTCCTTCCATACCTTCTCTCATTCATTTCTATATCTCACACATTCCTACTCTGTTCTACTCTTTTACTATCCTAATTAGCACTCACCCTCTTAATTCTATACTTATTGCTTCCCGCCCCATTCCCTAATTTTTGCATTTTTTTGTTTGGTATTCTCTTTGGTTTATTTATGCTCTCTTTTCTCTTTCTTTCCTCAACTTCTCCAACCACTCTTCAACCTTTCTATCTTTTTTCTCGCTCACTACATCCTCGAGCCTATCAGGCGGTAAATTAAGGCGCATTAACGAAACGGAACTATATCAATGCGCGCATCACATTGAATGCGGTCCATGCGCTTAATGCGTGAAACGGAATGGACCTTATATCAAAATTTAGGGAAAAGAATAAAAGAAAAAGAAAAATAAATTTTTAAGAAATACCACGTTTTTAAAAACGAATTAAAAAGTACAAAATAATGTACAAATTTTTAGGACTATCAGTACAGTGTTGGGAATCTGTATGGAACTAGGAAACATTATTTTGTACTTTTTAGTTCGTTTTTAAAAACGTGGTATTTTTTAAAAATTTATTTTAATTTACATAATTATTTTCTGCTTTCTAGTCTTATGTATGTGAAAGTTTTCAATCGATTTTTAACATTTTTACCACGTTATGAAATTATAACAGAGACATGTACTAAATTCAGACAGTATTGCGACCGCGACATATCGAAAACAAATGCCAGCAGTAACGGTGTAACGATTCTTTCACTTGGTAAAAGAAGCGATGATGTACTACGAATCGTCGCGCGGCGACGTACTATCATACATATACTGAGCTACGTCGGGGCGAAGTGGGTCCGTGGAGTGGGGACGAGTCAGAGTGCGCACGCATAGTAAAGTAGAGAACGTTGTCGCGCGGAGTGGGGATCGCTGAACGCGATCACGTAGGTTTCGCGGGGAAGTGAAGAGGAAAAATATTTAATCCTTATTGCTCCGAAACGGAGAGACTTAAAAAATTTTTTTTAAAAATAATACATTGTTATCCAGTTCTGAGTCATATGCCCGATTTCAAGTCTCTAGCTCATCAGGAAGTTAGTTTAAAATCAATTGCAAAATTTGCCACCGAACAAACAAACAAAGAAACACACAAACAAGAAAGCGAGCTAATAAAAACGTGGTAAATAATTAGTGTGAGCGAACACGGGACGGGAGTTCCCTGGTAAGATATCTCCCGCGTAGCCGGCGGTAATTAAGAGGATCGCTAGTTGGAAGTGCCGGAAATTACGATGTCGAAGAACTGTGTCGAGGATTGTTAAGGAAATTGCCTAATCTGCAGCAAGATCGTACCCGAAGGTGTGACGGCAATCGATAAAATTGAGCAACCGAAGAATACTCCCGGGGATACGTGGAGTTCGACTAACCTAACTCTGAGCGGAGCTTTTAATGGTGCCGGGAGATAAAGATTAATAATGTTCGCTATCTACGAACTGGCACTGGCTCCCAGATCCGGGCGAATGCTTATGCAAATTTCCCAGTTTTCATGAACCAGCCGACAATGAAATCTGGGTTGATACGAACGACCATTTTCTATCTTGGTTACATGGTTTCATCGTTGGATAGACGCGGGGACTGTTAAATTGAATAATTCTTGCTCTTGGGGTACATCAATTCTGCGTTATAGCGCAGCTAGAATGTGCATAAAGTTTTGTTGAGTATAAAATAACTCACCTGTGGTCCTTAGCACCTTCCATGAAAGTTGCTGATTAGGACCTCTTTGTTCTTAATATAATTTCCAGGAGGGAGCAAGAAAGTTTATATTTACTGCGTAACTGCGTAACGCTGGTTACAGAAGAATTTCATTTCGTGAAAATTAAAGAAAATCTTGTGAACTAGTCTCTTTAGAAAATGAAGAAATTCGGCCAGAATCGAAGCGGTTAAAAACAATAGTAATATAAAAATATTGGAAACTGGGATTTCCTAATTCTAACTTTTCAATTAAATAGTTCTCTGTATCTCGATCGAAAATTGTTCAAAACTACAATTAATGTTATTGACGCACTGGTTCGATCAATTGGAACATCTCAGTCCACATATCACCGGCATGGAACCAACATGTGGTTTCTTGACTCTTAAGAATTCAAATTAATACATTTTTCTAAGCAAGTGAGTTTATACATTTGTTTTTCCTTGTTAATACCTTAGTGTTTTCTGCTTGTTAGAGAAGTCGTTTGCCTAACCTTATATTAATTAATTGATAAATTCTTACAGACGCAATACGGAAAATTTACATTCTTGAAAATGGTCTAAATTTAGACCGAAACGTTGAATTAAATTTCATGTAATATTTATTTATTTTTAATGCCGTAAACCTTGTTCGGTTTATATAGCACACATCATATTATACATATAGATGTAACATAAATATACAATATCATATACATGTAACATAAATTACAGCTTACAATTATTAAATGAAATTATTATAAATGGTGGACGTTAAATCCTAATCTTACATTTTTTGAGGAAGTTGAAAAAAAACATTAGCGCTGTGATGTCTCGTACGCTTAGAAAAGAATTAATAGTGTAGGGAGAAAAATGTTTGCGATTCAGGAGCAGTTCAAACAGGTGTTCTCGTTCTGAATGATATTCTGGACATTGCCAGATAATATAAATATCATGTAATATTTTTCAAATCGGCTTATTGTCTCCAATTGTTCGAACCAGTGCGCCAATAACATTAATTGTAGTTTTTTCAATTAAATTGTATAATAAAGAGCACGTCTGGGTTGTCGGACAACCACCTGTGCATTTGCACCGAGACACCAAGTTGAGAATCAATTTGCATTCAATAATCCGCGATCGTTAAGTCGGATGCATGCGACGGCGAGCGGATTCCAAGGCCGAATTTGCCGGCCCGGAAATCGGCATGCGAATTAGACGCTTTGTCGGCCAAGACGTCCTTCCTCCGATGTCCCTCCACACCCTAAGGTTTGTCGATGAATGGCACGCCATTGGCTGAATGCGTGGCCCTAAACTACTGCATTCACAGGTCCGTCTCTCCCTGTGCGTCGAACTGGATTTCGCAAACTCCGCGAACTCGAAGTCTCCGCGAACCTTTGCGCCAAAGTATGGCCGCCATACTTGCCGACGGTTTTCTTCGATTTCTTCCTGTATACACCGTTCACCTAACTTTCAACTGAAAATATCCAAATCTGCATTCCAAAATCCTCTGCACTGTTTTGTTAGTCCAAAATTTTTACCGCTTGGAGCCTCCACTTGACTTGAGCCGCCCCTGGGCCCCAAATTCGCAGAATTCATTATTTTTTTACAAAAAAATTCAATTTATTTACGAATAATTAAGTTTCGGAGAGTTTTCTCGCAACTTCTAGTTCTAACTTGAGTTCGAGAGCCCCAAAATTGTTACCGCTTGGGGCCTCCACTTGATTTCAGCCACCACTGGGCCCCGGGATACTATAAGACCCTGAATTCGCAGCATTCATTTGTTTTTACAGAAAATATTCAATTTATTTACGAACAATTAAGTTTATGAGAGTTTTCTTGCAACTTTTATTTCTATCTTGAGTTTGAGGGCCCCAAAATTTTTACTGCTTGGTGCCTCCACTTGTTTTGAGCCGCCACTATTCGATACCCTTGTTTTGACTCGCCACTGTTGTTAATATATCAATTGTTGTAACTTCGTGGACAAAAGAAATCGCACGACAATCATTCAGGGCTCGTTTTGAAGCTTGATGCTTCTACTTTCAGTATGTTCGAACAATTTTTGTTTTAAACGCAATGTGAGATGATACGAGAAATGAAAGGCAAGAATACTTCTTTCGGAGATTCTATCGGGACGAACTATAGGAATATGGGTATATTCTAATAAACCAGATTTTATAAAATATGAAATAGAATTTATTCAAATAATATGTAGCTCTGAAGGCACGTTGTGAGGCACGTCTTTACTGTTCGATAATCTAGACAGAAGTGAGGACAGTGATGCCAGACGGAGGAACCTGGAGGCAGTGATGCCAGACGGAGGAACCTGGAGGAACTTACCCCTCCGGCTGGGCCCCCCACTCTTACTTCTACTGCGCACGTGGTACACACGAACGTAGCTTTACTCTGCCTGTGTGAGACTCACAAGAGTCTGAGAAGTAAGAGTGGGGGGCCCAGCCGGAGGGGCAAGTTCCTCCAGGTTCCTCCGTCTGGCATCACTGAGTGAGGAGCGCTCTTGAAAAACCAGATGACGATCTCAGAAACAAGTGAGAGTTGAGGGTCCCATGACGCGGACATCATTTATATACGCCCTCGAAAGTGAAGCAACCGAATGTACCTACTAAATAACAGTAGATTATTTTTGTCAAATTGTTTCTTAAATAAATTCCAACACGAACGCCATTTTGAAGATTACAGTGTCCCATTTTGTAACGAACTTTGAAGTTTTCAAACGAGGACGCTTCTGAATGAATGCATCGAATTAATATTGAATAAATCAGATCGAGATACTGGCTAATATTGCACAGCACATTTGCAAGGGACGTGCAGCAATAAAGCAGAAAATTTTACGAGTGAAAGGGAGGTGTAGTAAAGACGGTAGGGAAAAAAATGATACGTATATATTTTATATATATATATATATATATATATATACCGTCGCCATATTTTCTGCGCCGTTGGACGTGGTTTATACTTTCCTTGATATCCTTATAGACATGGAAATTTCCTCTGTGAAATGCAAAGTAGGGAAACGCGCGCCACGGGCCCTGAATATTCAGCTAATTCGATTTTTTAGAGCATTAAGCTTGCACGAAACTTCCACTTGCTTTGCGAAAGTGGATTAACATCTCGCGCGGCCGGCCGCTGCGAATTGTGAAAAACACAGACCGGCAAGTACTTGCACTTTTACCCGCGGATCTTTGACACTGATGCGGGAAATTTTCTCGATATTGTGCGAAAACATTCGCGGAAAGCCAGCCCGGCGAAATGTGCTGAAATTGTTGCGCGGAAAACGTTGGAAGAGCGGCGCGCGTAATTGCTCGAAAATATTCGAAAAGGCACCTGTGGAATTGCAAAAATTGCCGCGCGAATACGTTGAAAGGACAACGCGGGGAGTTATAAAAATTACAGCGCGGAATGGTTGGGAAGGCTGCCCCGTGCGAACTTGCAAAAATTGGAAAACATTGAAGGACCAACATGGGAAATTGGAGAAATTGAAAAAAATCACTGGAAAAGCTACATGAGAAATTGGAAAATTTGCTGGCCGGAAAATATTGGCGGAGCGACTTGCAAAATTGTATAAATTGCGTTCCGTGGACAAAATTAGAAGAGCAACTCGTGAAATTGTAAAAATTCGAAAAAATTGGAAAATTCATTGGAAAAGCTGCATGAAAAAAATGGAAAAATTTGCTGAACGAAATATGGTGAGCTCTTCCTCGATTTACGAGCAGCAATAATAAACGAATGCCGATCGAGAAACGATCACATATTTGCCATAATCAAAAATGTGTCAACGTCGGAATAATGCTGCGAGTGCAACAATACAACTGAAAGCACGAATTCAAGAGAGACCAATGAATTCCGGAAGACGTTTAATCTTTCTGTACAGGAAGCAACATTAGTCAAACATATACTTTTCGCCGAGTGTAATGGTTCATAATTTTTTTCCCCCGCGCACGCTATAAATTTCATCGGGCCATAAAGAACAAGGACACGCGCCCCCATTTAAATCTCCAGGCGATATACGTTATCCGGGATATTAGGTTGATCGTGTTTGAAAAAGAACGACACGGGACTTCTCACGGCGAAGGTATTAATTTTCCATTAAATAATCAATAAACTACCGAAGTCAACAGGTAGACAAGATTTCCGTTGTGAAACGATAAATATCGATCGACGCAGCTCGACAAGACAGATCTCGACAGCGACGACGACGCCTCTAATGAAGACTTAATGGACCCCTTTGAGTGCTGATAGGTGTCCAAACCCTCCCCTGTAACGCAATAAATGTGTGCACCTATTGTGTCGACAGAGCTCGCCCACATCCATTCCGGTGATCGACGGCTTGTGCATTTTACAACAAAAATATTCCAGTAACCAATTGTTCCATTCATTATTTCTGATTTATTAAATTCTGCAACTGCAATAAAAATCCACTCGATGATTTCCCCGATCTCGTGGCACGCAGAGGGTTAATCCCACTTAATTTGAATAGAATCTCTAGTCTCCAACAATGAACGTTTCCGATAGCGTTGGAGTACGCGGCTCGTTAATCGAATAGCCGACTTTTCCGAGGTCTCATTCGCTTTTTAAGTGAATTTCGCAGTGTTCGACTTCGAATAATTACACGAACATCGGTGAGAGGGAGTGGGTGAGAGGGGGGGAATGGGGTAGGTGAACGCTGCCAGGTAATTACTCGAAGGTGATAATCGGTTTTGCGAGTTCTTGGCATCGAGCTTTTTCTTCCCTTTCTTGTCAATACAACACACCTCCGGGTGCCTCGACTCGTTCCAATCGATATCTGCTCTCCCTCTCAATGAACCTTGTATAACCGTTATAGCGTTGATCTGTTCCGTTAATGAATTTTCTTGTCGGACGCGAGCAAACGCGGAAAACTGATCTTTACACCTGAAGCGAGAATTTTACATTTAATTAATCCCCCGGCCAATTACGCTCTGCCCCCTTCCCCCTCCGGGAAAAATGCACTCGCCAATTAAATTGACGTTTGTATTGTTCTTCCTGACAAGTCGCGTCGACAACACGATCGTCAGCGAGACGGTACACAGTGTCGTGAAAATGTTGTACTCGTAACAGCCGATTCCTTCGATCATTTGAAGCAACTTTTTCCTATGCGGAAATATTCTCCGAGGCTTCGTTACGGAGTAATTAATGAAAAACGAGGCGGAGTCATTCCGTTGTCGCCCCGCCCCGATTGGTTCGCTTTTTCCGTTAATAACTCCGTCACGCAGCCTCGCAAAAGATTTTCGTAAAGGCAAAGGTTTCTTGAAATGACCTAAGGATGTACATTTTTCAGACAGCCCTCTTCGGTATTTTCAATAAGTTGTTGAAGATAAATGTAGCATTTCTTCTGAATTGTTGGACCAAAGTAATATCCATAACGAATACTAAAAACAGGACACTGAATTATCAACACGATTATCAGAAGGTTTTGGTTATCAGGATTGCTTATCAGGAATTGGTTACGGATGTTCTGGAGGTATATAAAAACGCAATAAAATCTTTGAAAATTTGACAAGATATAATTCTTACTAAACTAATGCAATTACCAAAGTTTGGGTTCGATTCGCTACACCGTTTAATATTTATAGCAACTTAAAGTTTGCACATTTTAACACGTGTTCTTATGGAGAATTCATTAAATTCCACTTCAAACACTAATTTATTCAAATATTTATTTTCAACTTTTTATTGCGTAAATATTGCGTAATATATATTGAATATCAGAAATTTATTATCTTAATGTTCAAATCAGGGGGTACAATCATCGCAAAAGTCACTTACAATTTTTTATAATATGAAGACAATTCGATTAAACAAATAAATATAACATGAAATTTACTAATTAAACGAAAGCTTTTAAATTAATCTATTTTTTTAATGCAAAATATACTCATTAATGGCTTTCATTGCGAATATATTGATAGATTTCGAATTTCTTGTACTTTTGTCTCCCATTGTACCTCCAGAACAACCTTACTTAATCATTGACAGGTCGTTTGATGGATGGCGCACATGTAAATACGCTCTGTGACGTAGACTATAAATACGAGACGGACAACGAAGACCTTATTATTCGTCACCTGTACCGCTTAGGAAGTTTTTATACAACAGTCTTGTCTGTCACGTCGCTCTTGCTCCTTTTTTTGTATATCTGTATTTTTTCATGAAATATACGTACATTTATATAATACAGTTCAGTGGTTTGTGAAGTGCATATAATTATTTTATTCCCTCGCCAACATGAATTACAAAGACATTAGAAGAATATAAAACTAAAGGTACATATACCGATGTAATTCGAATTGAAGATATGTATGCAAGTTAAAAATAGCCGGAGCCATTTAGTTTTCATCAGTCGGCGAGCTCATTCCTTATTCTACTATCAATTTAAATTTCGGAAGAGCTCGAGCCGAGGAAACGGTGAAAGTAGGATCCGGAATAAGTAATGAATGGAAAGCAGAGCAGCACCGTCGAAAAATTGACAAGGGATGGGACAAAGTTACGTAAAAAATACAGGGGATAATGGAGACTGGAATAGAACGTCGTAGAACTTTCCGAATTATTCAGAATCAATCGTTACCGGAATCATCGAAATTGTAACACTTCTCTGGTTATTAATGCAGTTCCATTAAACTTCTCAGATGAGAAGTATGAATCTAATAATTATTTGAAACACGAACGTGAATACGTGAACGAGATAATCTCTGTGGAACGTAACAAAAATTAATCAGAGAAAATAAATGATGAAAATTGAATGCATAGTTCAGGGATTTACACAAATATTTTCATGAACGAAAGGTGGCCGGTGCGCTAATAGCGTTAGAAATTTCGCGGATTAGACTTTAATCCGTTCCGTATGATTCGTATAATTCTTGTTTTTGCCCGGCCGTTACCCGGCAAGCCCTGCTCCCTTTTCAGCCAAGTAATTGCTGCCTTGCGAAAATGTTTTTCCGCCGGAATCCCTCGCGATGAGTGACTTTGGTAAACAGAGAAACGTGCTTAATGCATATCACACGGGTGAATTAATTATTCAAGAGTTTTTACCACAGAATTTGCCTCGCCGTCGGTCCCGTAACCTCCGCAGTCAGTCGAACTGGTTAACTTCTTCCCGCTCACTTGTCCTTTGATGTTTAAGTAATCGTTATTTCGGTAGTCCCATGCAAAATTGTTTTGGAACTATTCTGCAGTCGGGCGGTTTATATTTTCTGAACGAATTTGGACGTCTCTTGAATCAGGGATGACTAAACGGGGGGCCAGGTGAACCCCGTTTCCGTGAAAGTCATTGAAAATTGGGAGAACATATTTCGCGACAGAGTAAAATAAGGAAATATTAAATTTGGTTGCGAAATATCTGGAGCGTCGAAATAATTTTATAGAGCCGGACTCTGCCCGGGAATTGTCAAACGAACGGACAACGGAAGAAAACGAAGCGATCGTTTTTTTCCCCGGGTATATTCGACAGAGAGAGAAAGAGAAAGAGAGAGAGAGAGAGAGAGAGAGAGAGAGAGAGAGAGAGAGAGAGAGAGAGAGAGAGAGAGAGAGAGAGAGAGAGCAGTCGATCCCGGGGACTTGTTAAGGACAGAAGCACGATTGGAGCAATAACAGTAAATGACAAAGCAACGAACGCGGGGCAGCCTCGTTTCAAATGCAGATCAGCGGGAAGCGGTAGCGCGGCTTCATTTCCGGTTCCTACGAGCGCGATTCCGCGTGAACGCTAAAACCAACATGGCCAGGCGTTTCGCCGCGTTCACATTTATCGACGCCATTTTAAATGGAAATAAGCCCGACGCCGCGCCGCCGACCCGCGGAAAACCTGCTGCCCCTGGAAAAAAGCCTACCCCGTGAAAAATCCCAGCCGATACCCGGTGAAATGGATCGTAAACTATGCGGGGAATGGAGATCGACCATCGCTCCACACGGACACCCCTTTCGTACAGACCCGAGACCCGAATATTCGTCTCTAAGATATTATTAACCAAAGAAAAACATCCTGTAAACAGAAGCCAAGTTCTTATGGTCGTTTAAAAGTTGTGCTTCTTAAAATCTCGAACGAACTTCGTTATTTTCAATGATTTCTCCGTGAAAGCTCAGCCATTTGATGCGTGACAGTTTTCTGGTTAAAACGAAACGTACGTTTTATTGTACGTTTTATTAGCTTCGAAGTCGCAACAAATACTGATGAAAAAAACAATCAACAAAAATTAATGAAATCCCAAGAAAAACATCCTGTAAACAGGAGCCAAGTTCCTATGGCCGTTTAAAAGTTGTGAGATCAAAGAAAGTACGGTCAAGTTCGTTAGCTTAGAAATACCTCTTGCAATAATGAAAACAGCGTTTGTAAAAATTAGTTTGAAAGAATGCTAATTAATTTTTAAAGAGTTACATGGAGGGCTAAATTATTCAAACTTGGCCGCTACCTAACACCTTTTATGGCCATTGGTTTAAAAAGTAACGGCCAACTTTGAATAATTTAGCCCTCCATGTATCTCTTTAAAAATTAAGTCTTTTAAACTGCTTTGTACAAACGGTTGTTTCAAAATTGCCGCTTTGCACTTTACGTACCACCATTGATCGATATCGATCTACCAATCACTGAACATCACCTATACATATATATGCCATAGCCTTCTTGCCTTTGAAACAGCACGTGTTTCAGTTACATATCTGCCACCAAGGACTAAAGTTGTTTTCCGTGTAACTCCTCAATATTTGTTTAAATGTTTGTCCACTTTTAATACAACATGTATGTGTACTATTTCTGTTTTCTTTTTCCGTTGGAATTACACGGTTTTTCAAATATATTGATCATATTATATTTTCTATATATTTTTCAGACGCAAAAATGTCTCTGAAAAAGATCCACATTGGGATCGAAACGTTAGAAACATGATTTAATAATTGCACATTTGTTGTTTTTTTCTATAAATGATCGATCCTGGCGCCGATATTATCAAATTTATTATATGTTTGTTTCAGTATTGCAAGAGGTATTTCTAAGCTAACGAACTTGCCCGTATTTTCTTTGATCTCACAACTTTTTACGGCCATAGAGAACTTGCCTCCTGTTTACAGGATGTTTTTCTTGGGACACTAATTTTTGTCGTTTTAAACGTTCGTAATAGTCCGAATAAGGTTTCAGGGATAGAAAAATTGGACAAATTGCTCGGACAAATGTAAAATTCGGGAAAAACTGAAAGGCTTTTAGAATCATATTTCAATGCAACAGAAAAAGAAAACGAACGTCGCAGCTTTTAACCAATATTTCAATAGGAGTTTACATTATCAATATCCGCCAGTTAGTTTATTTCTATTCGAATTTATGAATGTACATTAGAAAAATTATAATTCTTGAAACGGTAAATGTCGCAGGTTGACATGTTTATCACTAGAACTACCGGACCAGTCAAAATGACTGGTGCAAACTTTTTCCGACTAGAAATATTAAAATATTCTCTATTTTTAACGATCGTAAATTTTGTATATGCTCTATAGGATATCGGCGCTACAGAAATATTAAAAGTGTAAATATGTTTGTCTGAGAAATTTTTTTAGTGAACTTCTCCATTGAAGTACATAATTAAATAAAACTTGGACGAAATCTGAATAAATGCAATATTGTCATTATTAGAAGGAAATTTATGTCAACTGCATTTAGTGCTCGGTAGTTTTAGTGTTAAACAAATTTATTGGAGAAGGTCGGTCAGGCCAGCTGGTATTATAATATTTGAAGAATAGTGTGAATCGTGTGTTTGAAGAAAGAGAGGAGGATTGCACGAGGCCGATTGAGTCGTTCGGATCGATTTATTGTGCGAGAGATGAAGAATGCGGATCGATCCTGGAAGACGAGGCGCTTCGCCGGCACACGCTGAAGAGATTAGAGGCGCGGAGCTTCGTGGACGATAATGGAGGACGGTTTCGGAAGAAAAAGGAGCGATTAAAGCATACCGGAGCATGCTAGCTCGTCGCGCGACACTTTGTAACTAGAATGGATGCGGGCGGGCTGGAAACACGACATCGCTTAAAGTTGAAACAAAGTTCTGCGACGCGGTCCCGTGGTCTCGGCTGGTTGCTGGAGGTGGAACGACACGGAAAATGGAAATGTTCGGAGTACCCTTTGAACGGTGTACCACCACCGGTGGAACGACGGCGAAATAAAAGGTCGCATAATTGAATAAATGTAACGATCGGCCCAGAGATGTGGTCCAAGGATATTTCTTCAAAGGAGCACCGAATTGAAGAGGTTCCCTCTTTCCCGTCGACAATACAAGGATTTACTTAAGGATGTTCTAGAGGTATGTAAAAACGCAAGAAAATTTTTGAAAATTTGACTAGATATAAACCTTACTAAATTAATGCAATTACCAAAGTTTTGGTTTGATTCACTGCACCGTTTAATATTTACAGCAACTTAAAGTTTGCACATTTTAACACGTGTTCTTATGGAGAATTCATAAAATCCCACTTCGAACCTTATTTAAACCTTGAATAAACGCTACTAGAAACTCCAGTTTTTTTATGTCATATAATAAAAATGATGTAATTAATTATGTTCAAAATTTATTAGGATTCACTGAACAGTTACAGAGCAAAAAATTATAAACTGTTACAAAACGTGAAATTTATCGTGCTGTCATCTCACTAACATGGAAACACGACAATAGTGTAGATCACTGAATATAGCTACTATATCATCTATTATGCAGACGATGATTGCGTTTTTTACATGCACACAAAATTTACTCACGTATCTCACTTTCAACGACCTAGTAATAGCATGTGTCACAAATCCAAATATCGATGTTAAAATTTTCATAAAGCAAGTGAGTAATATAATAATGAATCTTGACTAGTGGTTGTAATCTGATTATAACTTCAGACGCAGTTTTTCTTCTTTCTTGAAAATGATCCACATAAGGATCGAAACGTTGAAAGTTTAAATTAATTTGTAAAATTGCTATATCGTGTTTAATTATTCGAACCGTTGCGCCGTAATCATTAATACTTTATCTGTTGTAAACCTATCCATTGCGATTAGATTCCGATGAAACAATTGTTAGTAGAAGTTTCAGAAAAGAAACGTTCTTTCGGCCTCCGAAACGGCTTTCCCGTAACATTATTTTCGCAGTTAAAAAGTCCACGTACGCGAGAGAACAATGTTTTTACGGTTTCAGGAATTCCTTGGTGTTTTAGTAAAATGGACAACCGAGAACGTATTTTTAATGACATTACATTAATGAGGCCAGAGTGCTCTTTTGTTTCCGCAGGAAAAGGAAGGAGTCTCGCAGGAGGGAAGTGCTGTTCGAACGATGGCGGGACCTCTAAAAAAAAAAACCACCGGAATAATCACCTTATATTTTTTCTGTATAATCATCTCGAGGAACGAAAAGCGAAGAATCGATTGGAAGATCTAGGAATTAATTTGTACGTGTATGGAACAGCGGAGATGGATACATAGTTTGTCGGCGACGTATCTCGTTCGATTCTCGCACAGGTCATCGGAATCGATTCTGCTCGAACAGAAATTCCCAGCTCGACGCCGGTGGAAGGTGTTTTCTCAACCGATCGGGGAAAAGGTGGCAAGAAACTTTTCTTCCCGCGTCGAACAGTTTCAAATTCGGCGAACATTCTTGGGGAATCTCCGTGCCGGGTCTCTTAATCGAATTTTCAAGTTGGCTGAACCGAACTATGCTTCAGCCAGAAACTATCGATTAGTCGGCCGATTCGCGATGCCTCGGCGAGCCGTTCCTGCTCGTTTGTAAATTTCCTTACGCTCCCCCTCCAAGGTTTTTCCACGAGCAACTCTTACGAAAGTATGGCGACGCTCGATCGTCCGATGAAAATCAAAGAAGATTAATTGCTGCAACAATAATGGATCCGGAATTCCATTTGATAATTTACAATGAATTCTGTTACATTTGCATCGCTCTCGATCGAACTGAATATTCAGCATTTGGCTAACGCCGGTTCGGATGATCGAGGTTCGCTTCAACCGTGTATTAAACAAACAAATGCGGTCGAAATTGCACCGTGCTTGGGCTCACTATAATCGCAATAGTATAAGGTGCGAGCTAGTAAAAGTTATATTTTGTAAGGAGGAGACTCAACACGGTGTAAAAAAAAAATGGTGTTCTAGAATTCTCAGGGTCCTAGATTCCATAGAGTTCTGGAGTCTAACGCTCCTAGAGTGCTCAGAATCCTATTGTGTTAAATTTTCTGAGCGCTGGACTCCTTTTTAGGAGTCTTTTAAAATCTTTTTTAGAGTCCCAAATTCCTAAGATCTTCATCAGACCTGAAAATGAAGAAGCATCGTTGGGAGCGATAGGAGAATGACGTTGCCTGGAAATATTTCAGCGGGATCGACTAATTAGAATCCGATAAATTACAAGGTATAAATTACAGTGGTTTCTCGGGGTGCCGCGTATTATATTCTCGGTGGGGGATAATCCAAGTTGGCGGCATCAGTTTCCCTTATCTTGATAAATCGATTGCTAGGAGAGAGCAGGTGATCTTCGTCTGGCCATCATCGTCATTTCCCTGACGTCTCGTGCTGACGCGCAAGTACGTCGCGGGAGGGTCCACTTGCCAATTAACGAACTTATAATTAGCGCACAGAGCTGACAACTTTCCCGGGGTCCCGGGATTACAAGTTTCCCCCTGCCGGAAGCGCGTGCTTTGTCGCCGCCCCCGGATAATGACTGTTATGTTCTCCCGTGGTTGCAACTATACTACCAAATCGGACTACCAAGCCGGCAAACGAACAGGCTTTCGGCTCTGACAGTCGCGCTGTCATTAAGTCCACGCAACCACCACCACTTTCTTCTCTTTTTTTATTAACACGTCCACTGTCACATCGATCGTGTGGGACAATATTTTCTGATCGGAACGAGATTATGCTGTCTTCCTGTCCTAAAACACTGGGATCCTGGCCCTGTAGGACTATAGAACTTTGGGACCCTCAGATTCTGGGGATTCAGGACTTTGGGGTACACCAACTCTGAGGAAGTAGGACTCTGGGGCTTAGGTACTTAGGGGGTTTAAGCGCTTTGGCACGTTTCAAGTTTGCGGCATAGGAACTTTGAATGCTTAGGGATTTTGGGAGTTTGGAACTTTGGGGCTTAGGGATTTTGCGACGTTGTAACTTTGGGGCATACGGACTTTGGAACGTTGTAACTTTGGGGCATTGGGGTTTTGGAGCTTTGAGATTTTGGGACGTAGAAACTTTTGGGGATAGGGGCTTTTGGACGTTGCGACTTTGGGGCGTTGGGATTTGGGAGCTTTCAGATTTTAAGACGTTGCAACTTTGGGGCATACGAACTTTGAAACGTTGCAACTTTGGGGCATTGGGGTTTTGGAGCTTTGAGATTTTGGGACGTAGAAACTTTGGGACATTGCGACTTTGGGGCGTTGCGACTTTGGAGCTTTGAGATTTTGGGACGTTGAAACTTTGGAGCATAGGGACTTTGGGGGGTTGGGATTTTGGAGCTTTGAAATTTTGAGACGTTGAAGCTTTGGGCCATTGGTACTTTGGGGTGTTGGTATTTTGTAGCTTTGAGATTTTGGGACGTTGAAACTTCGAAATTTTGGGTCGTTGGGACTTTGCCCGTGGGGACCGTAGGACCGGAATATCCTCTTCTGATCGTAGCGCAGCTCCCACTAGTAAATATTCGCAAAACAACTTGAAAGCCATGGGATAAAGAGCTCGTTGTTTAAGACCCCTGCGAAACACCCCATAAAAGCGAGGTACTTCCACGCGGCAGCTACTTCACCGTCATAATAATCAAATATAAGGGGTAGATGTAAAGCAGGGAGACGTTCCAAGACGTGCCAAACAAAATGCGCCGGCCCATGCGAGGCAAGGCGTTATTTCAGGGACAGTTAAGCTCTAACGACTCATAGCGCTCATTCCTGCGTCGGTGCTCAAAGAAGGTCGCGGAACAAACAGCAGGAGGATGCGCGAGGATAAACCGCGGTTCTTACCAGCGGAACATCGTGATCACGACCTCCTTTTCGCTGAAATTCTACAGCCACCGCAACGCGCAACGCCGCTGGCAACGCGAGACGACGGTTTCCGGTTAGGGGAACCGTTCCGCGATTTTCTAACACGAATGCTCTCGCGAATACTCGATCCCGGGCGGGCACGTGGCGGAAACAAATTACGCGTCGCCCTGTCGAACACGACGAACGATGCCACCGACGAGTCGGCAAACGCTTCTACCCGTTTCTTTGGCCGTGTTTTCTGATCGACTGGCTAGGAATGTGACTAATCTTTTGGCAGCGAGGGTGCAGTTGTAGCTGGCTCTGGTTTCACGTATGCGAGCTGTACCTTGAGTAACCAGAAATTTTCACCTTTTTCTTTTTTAATCTTGTAGTCTTTGCGCTAGATCATGCTAGAAATTCAAGTCTCAATCCTAGGAGATCAGTGGTTCAAAAGTTATCAGTGTTCAAACGTAACCGAGAACAAGGATACTGAGAATCGCTCAACTTCAAACGCTCATAACTTCCGAATTACTATCCTAAGATATTCAGACTTGGATATCTGGCATTTTCTCGGCAAAATCTACAGGATCACAAGAGTAGAAAAGAAAAATTTTCGGTCTCCCAGGAGTACGTGAAACGATCAGAGTAAATAATAGACAAGCTGCAGTTGCGGCTTTGTTGTTCAAGATCGCGTTAATATAGAATTTTACCAGAGTCGAGAGGCATAATGAGACGCACAGCAGCGCGATGAGGCATGCAGTTGTCCGCGGCAGCTGCCGGATGCTAATTGCACGCTGTCCTCGGAAATTATAATTAGACCGTGCAATCAACGCCAACAAGACATCCCTTGCTCGGTCGTCTTAACGAACATCAGTACCTCGAACCAAAAAAGAACGAGCAGCGTTGGTGGTTGGTTGGTTTTCTACGTTCACCTTCCGGTTCTTCCTTTTCGTGCGGTAACCTGTTTCAATGATACTAATTAACGTGCTTCCACGCCGCTGCTGGGAAAACGTACCTGGACACCATTATTAGTTTATTAAAAATCATATGGAACAATGTCTACTATAAAAGTAGGCGTCAACATCTCTGTGACAATGCGAAGACACTTGTAGCTAAAATCGAGAGAGTTTTTTCTAGGAAAAATCAGCACTCGACACTTAATTCTTTGAAAATATATAAAGTATTTATTCGGCTCTTCCGGTATGGTCACTTGGATTTTCTTTCGTTCGAGGAATCGTCCGGAATTCCCTCGGGCAACGACCTCTTTGGCGGTCCTGCAATTTTAAAAATGATACCCGTGAGTTCTGGTTTCTTTTATAGTGAACTTGCTCGTAAGATTTTTCTCGGCGACAATTTTCCGCGGTCACGTTAAGGCCGCCTTGCTCTTGGATCAATGAGACTGCCAAAAAATTACCTCGGTCCACGTAACAACTAGCTATCGCGATTTCTGGAAAAATTATTAACCCTTAGCACTCGAGTGGTGACTCTGAGTCACCGCTAATAATTGCTGTACTATAATTCAAAATATTGTTTACATTATTAAATATGTTGGGATCTGACCAATTACTAAACATTTCAATATGGTACGAAGTATTCTATTAATTTCATATCCACAAAATGATAAAAATCATATAGAATGGAATTATTCTATATAGGAAGACATGCTTAATAAATCTCATACAATTCAAATCAACTCAATTCAATGGTTAAATTACATTAGTAAAATTAATAGCAAGTATGTAATAATATTTTCTTCATCCTCAATTCATGTATACTTTTACTTTTATTAACTTCCCGATTTATAGGGAAGTTATTGTAATTACCCCGAAAATCGAAAATCGAATTTTTTGCAGATCTTCACGTTTCATGCTCATTGGAGTCATTTTAGACTATTTTTATCAAATTGTTAGTATGTGTGTGTGTGTGTGTGTGTGTGTGTGTGTGTGTGTGTGTGTGTGCGTATGTCTGTTTCTATGGTATCAAATTTTTCGTTAACGTTTTCTGAAAAAGTAATAACGCGATCAGAACAATGAATGATGCAATCGATGTGCCCCGCTGTAACTTAGAGCTGATTAGATTTTGGTCCATTTTGGTCAAGTAGTTTTTTAGTATTTCGTTTTTTTTCGAAAGGAGTTGATTCAACATTGCAATTTATACGAAAGGCGTATCCACCGAAGAAGCAAACGTAACTATATATATATTTAGACATACTTAAAAAAAAATTTTTTTTTTTAATTTTTTTTAATTAAAAAAAAATTTTTTTTTTTTTTAAATTGCTTTTTTCCAATTATGCAACTAATGCGACGCCATATAGCAAACATTTTGATAAGTGGAAAACTTTTCATTACATATATACATATATTTTTTCTTTGGTTTTTTAGACGCAATTTACCTTTGATAAAGGTTCAAACTAGAACCGAAACATTAGGCATATTTGCAAAATAGCTAATTGATTAAAAATTATTAAATATCTGCGATCGATATAATTGATTATTTTTTTGACATGTTTAATTTTCGAAATAAAATAGTTCCGAGAGCAAAGGGTTAAGATTTTTAAGAAAGAACCGTTTCTTGAAATTAATGCCCACTATTTGTCTTTCTCGTGATGATCCCACTGTACTGATTAAAAGCTTCAATAACTTTTTACGATCGAGAATGAATTTCGTAATTGAACTGGCTTGTTGCAGGTCATCGTTGCTTTATTAACTATAGTGAGTCGACTTCGACTCTCGCGTAGTATTGCGACGATGTGCACTGGAACCGAAGTTGCCGAGATTTTTCCGGGCACGAAGGAAGAAGCTCAGCTCGAAGTTTTCTTTAACAACCCTGCCCTGAGACTTTTCGCTCGATTTTCCTGTCGCTGATCGGACCAGCTTATGTATTATATTATGTCGTCTCGGGACACGGTCTGATATTTTCGGGACCATAACTGTTTTCACCGGAATGAGAACCAGCCAGTTTTCAAAAAGATGTTAGACTGTTAAATTAGGTATTTAGGATTAATCTAACAATAAGTGGGAGCGACGGTTCTAAATAAGTGGGAGTGTTAAAATTGGTATTTAGGATTTAGCTAAAAATAAGTGTCCTCTGTACTTCTATCCCTTATATCTGGATCCTCCTACCCTTCGACCATCAATAAAAAAAGACCGTCTTGTCGGTACACGCTGAACACGTTGTTCTACCCTAAAGTTAGTCGTACCTAAGCGCTTGAACGAGAAGCTTCATCTATATTCTTTTTTTGAATAAACTCTCTATACCGAGTTTTCATATTTCCTGTACTACGAATCCTTGGCATTACTTTATTTCATAACCTTGTAGAAAAATCAACATAGACATTCGGCGAAAATACTCCTTGTACGTTAAATGGACGCTATAACGAGTATCTCAGGATTTTTTCAATTTTTTGGAAGCCTGAAACAATGAGAAACGAAAGACTCCTTGCGCAGATCGTGGAATTTTTTAAATAGCAATCGATATCACCAGCGAACGATTGATTATATTTTAATGAACCTTTCACCGACGAATTCCTCACACTTTTCCGCTTCGAACGATACCAAACACGATACTATTCGGATAACACTCGATCGAGTAAATTCGCGATCAAGTAGAACCACTTCTATCCGAAGTTGCCCGGATAAATGGAAAAATCTGAAAGTGCTTTTTGAATCATATTTCAATAGAACAGAAAAAGAAAACGAACGTCGCAGCTTTTAATCAATATTTCAATAGGAGTTTACATTATCGACGTCTATTTGCATAATTGACATTATCAACATCCGTCAGTTAGTTTATTTCTATTCGAATTTATGAATGTACATTAGAAAAATCATAATTTTTGAAACGGTACAAGTCGCAGGTAGACATGTTTAAACAAATTTATTGAACTCACACTTTTCCGCTTCGAACGATACCAAACACGATACTATTCGGATAACACTCGACCGAGTAAATCCGCGATAAAGTAGAACCTCTTCTATCCGAAGTCCAAGCAGATTCCCGACTTCCGCCGCGAAATTAAATGAAACAACAGGACTTAAATATATCTTTCTATTATAGAAAATAGTTTTGTGCGGGTTGCCTTCTGAAGGGGAACCGAAAATTGAGCGACGTGACAGTGTGTATTTCGTTTTACGAAAATTCTAATTCATTTTACAGGATTTGTTGAAACGTGTTTCTCTTAATAAAACCTTGAGAAAGTGGAGCCCGAATAATTTTCAAGACCTATCAAAAAGTACATATATGGAATATCCTGCAAAATAATCTACAATTAATCCTCACACGCTCCTCAAACATAGTTGCATAAAAGATCCTAGAATAATATTTCACCCCTTATCACTTCGCATTTCAAATCTACGAATAATGCTTCAATTACAGTGTGACATTTCAAAGAAATACAGTTTGCAACACAGAGAAAAAGAAATCAATCGTTTTCCAATATGTGATAAAGGTAAATCGGTGAATTTTCACCCTGACGAACGTATGAGGGTTAAAAAGAAATAACTTCCGCAAGTTAAAAAGGAAACATTTTTGTATATAGATTTACTCTCTCTATCTCTCTTTTAGTAATAAGTGTAGTTTTAATGTATAGTTATAGTTAAGATAGTATATAAGTTAGTATTAAGATTAAGATAAGAGTAACGTGAGGGGGGTTGAGCAGGGGAAAAGGGAAATAACAATTGAAAGAAATGTAACCGTAAGAGGAATCATTAAAAAGTACATACAAGTTAAAATGGAAACACGTTTTTCGCTAATAAAGTAGATGAGAATAATCTTTTCATCAATTTCAGTGAAAATTTCACAGACTGACAGACGATGTTATATATAGAGATAGAGACAGTGTTTTCAACGAATAAAACACGCTGTTGCATGTCAGAGATAATTAGCTAAACACTCCGAACAATTACGTTAATTTTTGCTTCTGTATTCACGTTCGGGTAGCGCAATGTATTTTTCCGAAATTGCATTTCGTCTCGCCTGATCCCAAAAATACCGTAGAATTTGTAGGTTTCGCGTTATCGGTTTTTTTTTATCCGTTTAACCCAGAGAATAAGGTAGTCGTGCCGGAGCCAGACGTAGACACGGCGACTCTATTGTTTTACATAAATATTTGAGGTCCCCTTCCCCGGATGCCGATGAACTTAGGGGTATCTAGGAATACGGGATTCTAGGTCAGGCCAAATGGATTGGATTTCAGTCGGCCAAGCGAATCGTATTCGCTGCTGATATTGGAAGATCGCCAATATCGTACGACTTTGTAATGGGATACGATCTGATCTCGGTTTTATTTATAGTCGTCCGGCGAGATCCACGCGGTCCGATCCGATCGAGCACCCTGCGAGATCCACTGATCATAATCGCTTCCGTTTTACTTTCGTTCGCGCACTTTCTTTCCGCGAAAGCTGCTTCGATGCATCGGAAAATTCTATCTTCGTTCTTAACACTAGATTGCCCAAGGAAGCCATTTTGACTGCTTTTTAATTTCAATTAGAAAAACAATTATGTATATAATGACACCATTTCTTAGAATTTTGTGACTTTTTCTACAACATATAAATGCGTTTATTAATAATTGTAGTTACCTCCCCCCTCCTTCATTTCCAGTATATATATATATATATATATATATATATATATATGGGTGTGTGTGTGTGTGTGTTATAATCTTAACCTATATATATAACCTATATAACCATAATCTTAACATATATGTGTGTTATAAACTAACCTAACCTAACCTATATTGCCCAAAAGCAGTAATTTTGACTGCTTGGGCAATTTTAAATAATCAAATGACTCTTATTATTGAATTGAGTAAATTTCTTATATGACCAGTTCGACTCTGTATTGAAATAACAGTTTTCATTTTTTTTCTCGATTACCGTCACGTGATAACATACAAGTACATGATAAATTGTTGATTTGGGCGTATACTTGATAAGTTGCAGTTGCTCAATAAGCTAAAGTAGTACTTGTTATTCGAATCTTTATACAGTGATACTTGTTCTAACAAATTTTTTTTATTCTTAATATTTACTAAAAACTTGCTATATAACTGTAAATAATATAAAAATATTAAAAATTAATTTTAAACAAATTTCTTTACACATTAGTTATTCTTTCACAATGCAGTCATTTTGACTGCTTTTGGGCAATATAGGTGTATACTAAGTTTCAGTCTTTCTAGTGTTAAACGTTTGTTTCAGATTTTATGTATTTTATTCTTTGCTCCCAGCTTATCAAAGAAAGTTTGCGATCGATTCAACGAATAAATAAATACAGAAAATACTTTTCAATGGAAAACGAGTTTATTACTTTGTGGATTTGGATAATTAATAGTCAACATTTGCTCTCCACATTGAAAAATCATCTTTCCGCCGGACCAATTCAATTTTAAATATTCATCAACTCAGCCAACCCTCCGCGGTTCTCGCGATCGTTTCGCAAATTTTATCCGGAGGAGGAGAAATAAAGAAACAAGCATACGAAGAGAGAATTTTCATCTGGCATTGCTCTGTCAATTACTCGACGAAGCTGCGTATAAAATTATCTGGATAGCGTGGAATAAAATTATGCGAAGGGAGGTTTCGTTGAAGAGTTTTCTCGTGATTAAAAGATGCTAAAAGATACCTCCGGTTAGCGGTTGATACCGCTTTGATTGGAGGGAAAATAAAACACTGGGAGCGAACAAATCAACCGTGGCATCTCCGTAATTATACTGAAGTTCCTCGGCTGTTTCGCGTGCCTTTGTTATCGCGCTGTTACGCGATCTGCAGCGTTCAATTACTATTCCATCAGTTGCGACTATCAATCAAAATTAATCTTTGAGAAGAAGAGAAAACAGTTTCACCGCTGATCACATTTATGCTTTTCGGAAAAACCCAGTGACGTCCTCGTCTCGCACGACGGCGCCAGGGACGTCACGACCAGGATATTATCCTTGAATAAGGGCCGGCGAATGTGCCCGTACCACAGATCCTTGCCGCGATTATCGGGAAAACGATCGCCGTCTGACGTGTGATGGCTTTATGAGAGCCGATCCACTTTCTTTTCTTCATCCCTCTTGTCTTTTCTCTCTGTCCTCCTATCGTGGAATGAGAAACACGATCAAGGGAAATTGCGGAGATTACAAATAACGTCTGAACGTAAATAGTACCCCGGCGGGAAGATGATAGGAGCCGTCAGAGCCTCGGATTAATAGATCAGTTTCGTAGCTGCGGGAGTGCTTGAATCAACCTACCACCGAGTTTCACGGAATCTTCCAAATCCCGCTTACGTACCCGATTAATATACTGCAGAAGATCCCTATGCACAATAAACAATTTCGATACAGGCTAAAAAATATCGGAAAATCTTGGATATTGTTCCACAGATGGTTTCGAACAATATTTTCCTTTGCGAAGATCTTCTCCAAGGCTTCGTTTAGGAGTTATCGACGAAAAACACCGGCCAATTAGAGCGCGGCTGAGGCGGAGCCCGCCGCTTTAGCCACGCCCCGAACGCTCCGCGGTTTCTGTTGAAAACTCGTTAACGAAGCCACGGAGAAAATTTTCGCAAAGGAGGAAGTTGCTTGAAATCATCTCGGGAATCGCCCCGTTCGAGTACAACATTTTGGGGACACACCTTGTACATATTTACTTTTTAAAATGGGTACCAACAAAGAGTTTCGCTCAAGTTTACAACAAAAGCCAATCGGCTTGCTGTCGATTAACCATTCTATTTTCTACAACCGTCAGCTTTCAATTCTACGTTGCAAACACTTCGAAAAAAAAAACAAAAAAAAATGGAATCGAGCGTAACAGTTTTATTTTACTGGAAGCCGTTCGGTACGACTCGAGCCGCGGAAACAAGCCAATGCAAATAAAGGAATTTCGCAATGTAAACTGCGCCGTGGAATAAAACCCAACATGGAAAATATTTCATACTTACGCGAATTACCCTTTCTGATAAAGTCTCGTATGTGTATCGGCAGAATGGAAGAGGCGAGCGTTTTGTCCGACATGAACCGGTTAAAATATTCCCGAACGAGAACGGATTTTGTCGAAACGTTCCGCCGTTAATGAACCATGTGTCCCACTTTTGAAATGCACTACAATGACGTCGCTCCCAATTCACTTTTGTAATAGTTGTTTCCATTCACCCCCCGGCGAGTCGTCCGCGGACCGCCGTTGTTGTTCTTACATAATCGAATCCATAAAATCGTCGGTTACATTTACATAAACGTGATTTATTGAGCTTAATGGCCGTCTAGGGGGTGGGATCCGTCCGCTAGTAATTTTGCCCTGATTTGTAAGTGCTTTTTTAGAGACTTGAAACTTTAAACATAGTTCAGAAATGGATGACAATGCAATATCGAATAAATTTTTTCAAGCCGTACTAAATACGCTCGGTAGTAAAGACTAAAAAGTAGAAAATAAAAAAACTCTTTAAAAACCACGCTTATATCAAAATGCACTTAAAAGGAGAAAATAGTGCTTTTTTTTTAGATATTAGTGACTATAAATAAAAACGTGGAGCGCCCACGAAGATTACATTAATATAGTTTAGCGCTCCACGCTTTTATTTATAGTAACTTATATCTAAATAAAATTATTTTCTCCTTTTTAGTGCATTTTAATATAAGCCTGGATTTTGAAAAGGTTTCTTTTTTAATATATTCGTGAGGGATCAGCTGTCTCGAGTAAAACATTTTTGTGACATTATGTGTGACAAGAAAAATTCTGTAATTATTAATGGAAGTCGACAGAAACTAGTTCTCAGCGTTTCCGCTCCCCCAGGCTGCTAACTGTTGGCTCCTCGGCCTTTCTTCGGCAAATGTCGGGCGAGCCATTGTTAGGATCCCGGTTCCCAATAGAAAGTTTAGAACGAGGCTCTATCCAGGCAATTGCTGCGTGGAAATTCGCAAGCCGGCCGAAGTAAGAAGTTATAATTTCATGTATTTGGGCTACACACAGCACAAGACTTCCGTCGCGGAGTTGTTTAAAAGGGACTTAACCATTTCCAAATATTCATGCATATTCACGGGGATCGGGAAGTTCGTTAACGTGACGGTTTAATCATGTCGGTATTATGCCGCAAAATTTGATCTTGCAAATTCAAGCGGCATAACGAATGTGCTTTCGAAATTCACGGACTTTCCGTGGTCCGCCACGGTGCTGTTCAGCCTACGCAGCTTTGTTCTGCTACTCATACATCCTTGACGAGGGGCTTCTGGTTAATTTCTAATGACAACTTTGCGGTCAACTGATAAACTGTTCATGGGTTAAAGCCTGCTCGGGGACTCTTGGCGTTGCTGACGCATTTAAAATAATGTTGGCGATAACGGGGGTGAGCCACTGTGATTGGTCGAAATCGTTCACCGTTATGCTTCTATAATAATGTCGTTAAAGAGGAACATGCACTGTGATTTAATTGTCTTTATTCTTGGTTTGCGCAGGGAGTGTCCCACTCGACTTCAGTGTCCCAAATAAATTTATACAGTGCCCCATTGAACTTCAGTGTCCCAAATAAATTTATAAAGTCTGTCTCGATTCGTTTGATTATCTTAAATAAATTAATACAGTGCGTCCCACAAAACTTGATTGTCCTAAATAAATTAATACAGTGCATCCCACTAAACTTGAGTGTCCCAAATAAAATACAGTGTCCCACTGAACTTGAGTGTCCCAAATAAATTTATGCAGTGTCCCACTGAACTTGAGTGTCTCAAATAAATTTATAAAGTCTGTCTCAATTCATTCGATTCTCCTAAATAAATTAATACAGGGAGTCCCACTAAACTTGAGTGTCCCAAATAAAATACAGTGTCCCACTGAACTTGAGTGACCCAAATAAATTTATACAGCGTGTCCCACTAAGTAAGTAAGAGTACTTGATTGCGTTCTACGCTTGAAAACTACGAAACGAGTGTTTCGTCACCTGTACAACTGAAACCCGTGGAAAACAGTGTCGACATAAAATCAGTGAGAAATGTTTCAACTTCTTCGGAGGGTGGTTCGAGGTTTCCGGCCGTCGATTTTCACTGTGTAAAAGGGCATAAATCGGCGGTGGTAAGCCGATTTCTAATAGTCAGTTCGATAACTTTATCAGCGAGGCCGGCTATCAGGGGGTCCGGTTAAATCGGCTATCCGGCAACATCCTCGGCGTCCATACGTCACCATTTCACCCGTCAGGTTGTATACAGCAGCCAGTTCACCTTCATTTATATTGTATCCGGCCCGGACCCGAGACAGGCTGTTCTATCTCTCCTACGTGAAATCCGAGTTTCCATTTGCGCGACGCGAATGCTATTCCTGATAACGGGTCCGCCATCGTGAAATAATTATTATCGACGAGCCGGGCTATTGTCTTACGCTTGAATAAACGAAATGCACGACAGACTGTGAGAGGGAGGAGAAAACGAACCCTGTCGGTGGCTGCAATGATAATTAGGCAACGCTTCAATTAATTTCGTCCACGGGGCGAAAACTGTTTCAGACAGATTGTTAGCGTCGCACAACTGAAATAATAATTCCCGTCGAATGTTCGTTAACGAGGTTACCGGGTCCGAGATTATTCCTTCAGGAGGTCGACGGATCGCACTGTGAATTCATTTTCCTTCGAGAAACACCGATTTCTGTGACGAGCAGAATTTAGAGAAACATTCTACAGTTCGTGAAGATTTTCGTTGGCAATAGTGTGCCCCACTTTACTGTCACGTGGGTACTCCGGCTGTTATGCTTGCGCGTTATCTGGCCGCGGGATTTGAAATGTCACCGATATTGCAACGTGGTCCCTCGTAAATCGTATCGTTCAAAGTCTCTGTTATAATCTTGGAATTCCGCTACGAATTTTACGACCACGTGCCCGCCAATTCCGCGGGCAGCTCTTTTATTATTCCTGTTGAATTCTCGCGACAGAGAGGCAACAACCATAATCATAATATTCTTCCATTCTCTGACGTTCAAACGAGTTACTCCGATAATATAACGATATTGAATGAAAATAGAACGTTTACGTGATAACTACCGTACTTGTTCTATAAAATAAATTCGGCGTACATAATTCCCGAAGGATTCTGTTGTCTGCAAACACTATAAACAACCGGGAAATATCAGGAAACGGCTTATGGACACGTGCGAATCGAATCTCTCCGGTGACCAACCATTAAAATCGACGTGCAAAAGCGCGAAGTATAATTTGACACTAATTTACCGAGTTATTATTTTATTTATGCACCAATGTGCACGCGCGCATGCGTTCTCGCACCTTTTGATTGACTCCGCGCCCGGTCGGCCGTTCGTTCTTGTTTTCGCAATCGGTGCAAATATCATTTATCCCTTTGTTTTAATTGCAAATGTGTTGTTCGAGTTTTATGCGAGACGGTATCCAGCGTCGACACGGTTTCAATATTTTACGGTATTGTTAAACATCGACGCGTTGCACCTTTGAGAACATGAATTTTCCGTATTCGGGATCCACGGTTGTTCCATGATTAAACAAAACCGGCCGAAATGTTTATCGTGATACAATAAGATATATTTTCTGCTTATGCTGCCGAATAATGTAAGCAATAAAAGCGGTTCAATTGTTTAACTAAAGCACCTGTCGGCTGAATGTTGTTCGCGAGAGTATGTTCTCGATGCGATTCCAGTTTCTTTTTTTTTCTGAGAAAATGCTGGAACCAGAATTTTGCATGTTTTGATGTGTATGAATTTATATGATTATGTAATTAGGAAATTAAAGAATTTGTTAAAAACAGTGTAATAATAATGACTGTTATTTAAACGAACTGGTTTCCCTCAAATATTTCGCTAGAATCGGAGACGTCGTGTCGCAAATTTGCAATTCAATACCGAGAAATAACAATAAATAAAGAGGGAATCTCTGTGCATACACGAAGCGTTCCCGTTGTCCCGCAAGTCGAGCAGTAGTTACGGGACACGGGAACGGCGGCGAAACGCGCGAATAAAGTTTAAGAATCGCGAACAACAAGATTGGCCAACTTTTATTTGAAACCAGCGGAGGCTGCGTTGTATATACATAGATTCTGTTGTCTTTCCTCTAAGAGATTTTCGTGGAAACAAACTTCAGATGTTTCGTGACAGTGGTAGAGAGAGAAAGAGAAAGAGAGAGATGAAGAGGGCATTCGAGGGTACGTGAGTGTAAAATTTCGTATCGGAAAGCGTTTCTGACTTTCATCGTTCCAGATTTTTGTACACGCGGCAACGAACGTAATCCGACTAGTTCGGAACTGATCCGGACGGTTTCCGAGTGGAAACAAAACGTTTTCTGTCATTGGAAACGTGGCTGCACTTCTGCGCGACTTTATTGAACAGATACAGTGCGAATCAGAAATATAATACGCGATATTAAAGTAATTGAACAGCGACTAAAATCACGCGTGTAAAACTATTAAACATGATTTTCTATCGATTATTTTCACTCGTCATTCGATATTTTTAAATATCAGTGGCGGATCTAATGGTAAGCGGACTAAGCGGCCGCCATAAGGCCCCGAATTTCAAAGAAATTTATTTAATGTGTAAATGTATGAAATATTTTCATTACTTTTCTTTTTTGTTAATAAGCTTAGGAGAGTTTTCTTGCAACTTCTATTTCTAACTTGAGTTTGAGGACCCCAAAAGTTTTACCGCTTGGTGCCTCCACTTGATTTGAGCCGCCACTGGGCCCCGGGATACTATAAGGCCCCGAATTCGCAGCATTAATTTGTTTTTACAGAAAATATTCAATTTATTTACGAAACATAAAGTTTATGTGATTTTTCTTGCAACTTCTATTTCTAACTTGAGTTTGAGGGCCCCAAAATTTTTACCGCTTGGTGCCTCCACTTGATTTGAGCCGCCACTGGGCCCCGGGATACTATAAGGCCCCGAATTCGCAGCATTAATTTGTTTTTACAGAAAATATTCAATTTATTTACGAACAATTAAGTTTATGAGAGTTTTCTTCCATCTTCTATTTCTATCTTGAGTTTGAGGGCCCCAAAATTTTTACTGCTTGGTGCCTCCACTTGTTTTGAGCCGCCACTATTCGATACCCTTTCGAACTATTTAATTATAACAAAAACTCGAATTAGCTGGGACAGAGTTAAGTGTCACCAGATAAGGGGAATTGACTTCGGATCGAGGGGAGTACAGTTACGTCACGTGACCGTTCCCTGGCGGAAGATTGGGGGAAGAACGTCGTGGAAGGGGAAGCGGAGACTGTGTTTCCAATTTCGTTTAATCCGGAGGTACAAAGGCGACACGATTGTTGTTATTAATTGAAAGAAAACCGTAAAAAGCTAAGCAACATTGGCGAGCCTGCGGGGAAATACGTCTGCGAGTCTTGTGTAATACGTTCGCCGACAAATTGAACAAGCGCCAGCAGAAGATCGTGGAAGCGGCTTCCCTCGCCGAACAGACAATGCGATCTCTGTTAATTGAAATGCAGTTTGTGCGCAATCAACGCTTCATCTCTTGAATTCCATTTCCCATTGTGATTCCCTGTTTGAGTCTGCGGGGAGAGTGGGGGGGAACGTGTCGCTGTCTGCGTAAAGCGTGGAACAGTTAGTATAGATGGCCGGGCTCGCACTAAGATTAATTAGAATCCTAGTTCGGGACCTGGCCGCGACTTCAATTTTCTTATAATTATCAAATAAAAAATACACGTCACGAGAAAAATCACATCGGCACAGTTTCTGGGTTATTTTCTTTTTTAGAACAATGAGTTGGAACACATATTTTGAGAAAATTGCTCTGGTCGGAATTAAAGAGAAAATAGTTTGAAATATTGTAATTATTTTCAAATAAGAATAATAATCGGCACGCAAACTGAATATTTTTTCAGAATTCCACAACAATTAGCCGAGCACATTGCTCGGAAAAGTAACTTTGGGAAAACATAGCTCTGGTCGGAATTACATGGTGAAAATTTGTTTACACCTTTTCTACGTAGGTTACTGGAAATTCGAAGGTTCTGTAGAATAACAATGGAATAAAATTGTGCAACAAAGCGTGTACAAGCACGGTAAATAAAAATACAGTGAAACCACTAAACCGGCGTGTATTACACGGCTCCCGAGAACAATGGAACGCATAATCAACGTCTCCGAGCCGAACAGAGCGCAATTTTGATAGTCATATTTCCGCGCGCCATTATTCACTCTGCGGTCTCGCGGAGACTGAAAAAACTAGGGGAAGATAAAAAGTGTTTGACGCAAGTTTGCACGGTAAATCAGCCTGGAAGCATTGTCGGCTGTTTCCTTTCAGACTTGAACTGTATCAAAGCCTGGAAACGTCGCTGATTTATCTGTGACCGACTTTTGTTTTTGGAGTCCTTCCACGTTGGCTATAGTTAGGCAACGAGACAGAATGTTGACAGTGTTCTAACCGTGGTAAGGTAATAAAGAGCGTCGTCGAGAAGGTCGCCGATAAAACTGCTCTTCGGCTGCACACATAGTTCAAGGACGACCGATAAACCGGGTTATCAGAAAATTTGTATTAGAAGCACTTCTGACCTCGAAGATCATTATTGATCATTAGTTTTAATTCACAAGGATCGTTTATGTCATATTTGAACGAATTCATGTATTGGTCACGTTTCGGAACATCGAGTGTGGCATTTGTTTGGATTAAAGACATTACTTTTACGTTCGCTCGATTGAATACACGAAATGATAAACGAGAATACAAACGGAGGAGTAATTAATTCGATAAATTACTTCGATTTTGTGGAATTTGTACGGATGCAATTTGTACGGAACCGTATTAATCAGATTTATTGCCGTGTCTGACCATTACTCACTTTATCTACTTGCTGCGTAGCTAGTGATACACAATACGTTCCGTCAAACGGTCCGCATCCCTCAAAAACGGAATGACTATTTTCCAAATTAACGTTCTCTTCGTTTCCCATCGGTGATCGAAAATATCCAGCAATAAAGATATTAAAAACAATTGATAATAAAGGAAAAACGATTTTCAACACAGTTTCTAATTAACGAGAAGATCACCGTGCACCGAGGAAAATAGTTTAGATTGTTTTTAAAGTTTCCGAGCGCGGTTATGGCATCGATGTCGAAAATCCAAGCAGATGGTTAACCGTAAAATCACGCTTGATTGCGTCCCGACCCGGCGCGGTGCCTTAGATGTTCGGATTAGAAGCGCATAAACTTTTTGCAAGCGAAAAGTTGCGGCATAAAACATCGCGGTCGCCACCATAACGCGCGTCCCAGCTTATTTATGCCTCGGGCTAAATCATCCCCCGCCATTATACCCGGTTAAAAGCTCCGGGAATTCGGCCGCGATGTTGCGGCGAAAATTCTGCAACGAAATTTCCCGAATTTCCGAAATTTTATTCCATCAGCCTCGACCGTTCGAAATCTGGCTCGTTGCAATTTTTCTCCCATCCCATCGAGAATCTTCGTCCCTCGTTTTTTTCCCCCGACGGCACCCGATCATTCGACCGTCCCCGGAATTTATCGTTGACGAGATTCGCTATTTCCGCATAACTCGTTTCCCGACGAGTCTCGTAACTGTAGATCGTTTCACCGAAATACGAGACGATTAAAAAAATAGAGAAATTTTTTCCTTGAAATGGATTGATTCCTGGGGTGATTCCAAACAACTTTCTCCTGTGCGAAAATCTTCTCCACCGCTCCGGTAACTGGTTATTAACGAAAAACATTTGCTAATCGGGGCGGGACTTCCAGCGGACGGACCCGCCCCCTAGGCGGAGTTTGCACGCTGTCGCCACGCCCCGATTAACCCACGTTTTTCGTTAATAACTCCGTAACGAAATGTCGGAGAATATTTTCGCTAAGGAAAAAGTTACTTGATATCACCTCAGTATTACTACTTTCAGGGACGTACAACATTTTTACGCGAAACAGTTTACTGAAAGGTTAGAAATTCTTTTTGGCGAGTAGTTCGTTGGTGTCGGAGCATTCTTCCGGAAGAGGCTTTTAAAGTAAACTAATGGAATCGTTCGGACGGTTAGGAGCGTAGTAGAAAGCCGGCAATGCTGCACAATTATTCAGCCGAGGCCAGCCAGTTGCTTTTTCGAACTCGGAAAATATCCGCGTTGCGCACGCGCTATTGCACGTGCGTGCAATATCCATTCCGCACGCTCGTGAAACATTAAATGCACCGTGAAAGCCCGCCGGATTATATTTACATGTATTATTCCGTCGAGAGCGAGAGAAACAGAGAAGATCGAGAGTATTTCCTGTCGCGGCTATTGCGAACTTCAAAGGCGTGTCGGCGCCGTAGAAAAACTGAGAAGTTCCGACCGTCGCGTCGAGCTGCAAAATATTTTGCGAACTGCCCGGATCAACGGACGAACTACTCGCCGAAAATGTTTGCGAGCAAACAATTGCAATTGCAAAATTTGTCAGCGGACGCGTGAGTGTGTCCACTGAAAAGAAAAACTCTTCCTTAAAATTGATCGAACGAGTTGGAATTTTTGGCTGACACGGAAAAGAAATTTTCAAATATAATATAATTGTACAAATAAAATTCTGTATAAAATGAAATTGTTCTATGGTAAAGTGTTGTGAAATGAATTTTCCAGAGAATTGCAAATACTTTTTCGATCACAATCGTACAAATGAAATGTTTATAGATAATATTTGACACGCCATTAGCAATGTGTGAAAGGTAATGAATTGTTCCATGGAATTCAATGTCTTTATTCAATCCGATACAACGTGTCACCGTCATAAAATCGGAGTATCCGCGGCCATTGTAAATGCGATAGCTTTCATCGCGAAAGGAATCCTTTTCATTCGACTGGCTCGTTCGATCGAATATTAATGGCGCGACGCGAACAGCTCGTAATAATATAAATGAAATCGTACCGGGTCGCCGCGGCACAATGCGCTTTAATTCTCTCATCGAGCAGATTTTAAACGGTAAAGATTAATGCCGGCACTCTGGTTTCTTGAATGCTGATTAATTATTCAGTGAACACTCCCTTCCGCAGTCTCTGTAAAGTCTCCCTTCTATTTTGTCAAACTGTATTTTCCGGATTTTCGTTTACATCTTGCTATTTATGCAAAGACGACAGTCTAACAGACTCCTTTGTGAACGGCTCAGAGGTTACCCGATTATACAAGGTTTTCCCAAAAATCTTTTATTTCCTTGATCGGGCTGGTTTTTCTGGTGATTTGAAGTAACCTTTTCAACGACGCACAGTGGGGGTATTTGCCTGATTTCAGCGGTCATAAGGCAATTTTAAAAATTTTACATAAATTGAAAAATTTTTGGTGGCCTGAGATAATTGAATGTCTGAGGAATAATATCCCATCATTCGTTTCCTCATTCGTGTATCCATTAAGCACTGAAATTTGTCAGAAGTTTGAAGTTTCGTTAACCGCTTTCATTTCTCAACGAATTCACCTATTACAATTAATGTTATTGGCGCACTGGTTCGATCAATTGAAGTTGTTGTTTCAAATTGTCTCGGTTTACTCAGTCCACATACCACCGGCATGGAACCAACACTTGGTTTTGTTGACTCTTAAGAATTTAAATTAATACATTTTTCTAAGCATGTGAGCTAATACGTTTGTTTTTTATTGTTAATAAATTAGTGTTTTCTGCTTTTTCGGAAAGGAATTTGCCTAACAACATATTAATTAGTAGTTTCTTGACTCTTAAGAATTTAAATTAATACATTTTTCTAAGCATGTGAGTTAATACATTTGTTTTTCGTTGTTAATGAATTAGTGTTTTCTGCTTTTTCGGAAAGGCATTTGCCTAACAATATATTAATTAATTGATAAATTCTTACAGACGCAATACTGAAAATTTACATTCTTGAAAATGGTCTAAACTTAGACAGAAACGTCGAATTAAATTTCATGTAATTTTTGCAAATTTGCTTATTGTCTTCAATTGATCGAACCAGTGCGCCAATAACATTAATTGTAGTTTTGAACAATTGTCGATCGAGATACGGAGAACTGAATTCACCTATTAGTATGTTTTACCTTATTCACATACACTAACAGATTTTTGTTTCATAGAAATTTTTTTAGCTAAGTACAGTAAATCCTGCCAAGTTGCGCGGGCTAGAAACCTGGTAAGTTGCATCGGCCTACTCACTCCACTGCCTGTCAACGCTGCCCCGCGCCGCAGGACGGCGACTATTGTCGTCGGCTCGGGTATATCGGTGTGACCACCACTACATTGACTTAATGAATCGAATGTTCAAACTTCTTAATAATCATTATTTTTCATGGGACTTTTTGAAAACGTATTTCTGGCATCTTTCTGAGTAAAACAAGACCAAACACGATATAGTTTCAATTGTAATTTAGTGGTGTAATCGACGAAGAAAGTTCACAGTCGCAATGTGCGTAGCCGTCGCCGACACCGTTGCTCTATTGTAGTCTCGCTCGGCGCGATCGGAGGGGTAGACCCAGCCATAAATCAAAAAAGCGAGTCTACCTCGTAAGTTGCTCAGTCAGAGAACAGCGTTTTTGCAACTTATCAGGATTTACTGTACAGGGTATAATTTTAAGAGAAATTCTCTTTTGTACTATATACATTTGTGTAATTATTAATATTTAAAGATAACCAATGATGAGTCACTTTCTTGATGATTCTAAAACTTTGGTAATGATTTTGTTATATTTCCGGGTGGGATCCAGTGTTCATTTCTGTGCCATTGTATTCTTTGAAGTTTTCTGATTAAGATGTCAGAAAAATTGGAACTGCTTTCAACTGCTTCCGTGTTTTATAGTTGATTTACGTAAAAATTTAGCAGCATTTCTTATATCTTTAATGTGTGCAATATTGTGTATAAGCTCTTCTGAATATATATTATAGTTTAATAAACAATCTTCGAGATACTCCAGTTTTTCATTATATGTTTTGGAATTTTTGAAAAGTGGAATTAGAATAAAATTCTCCGGTTGAAATGATCTCGAGTTCACTGAAATATAAAAAAGAAAACGGGAATCGATTTTAGCGGTAGATACAATGTAGAAATAGGTATACCCGGTGGCAAAAGAAAGTTGTCTCGTAAAATGCAGAAATACTGTTTCATAAATGGAGCCGCGTTGTACCTCGTGCTGTTTATGTGCCGCGATTTCTCTCGTTTGAAATCGGTCGGTAGCTCACTGGAGGGGAGCCAACCGAGATAAAAATTTAAATGAAGTTTGTTAGTTCGATCGTTGTTCGGGCAAATAGCGCAATTCCGATGAATAATGCCGTGCGCAGGGACTACGTAACACATTTCGTGCCCGAGTTTCCGAAGCTGCAGCGCCCGACGAATAAAAGAGTAACATCCACTTCAGTTCCTGCACTACTGTTTCCCCCCCATTTATCTGATCACCCTTCGATGAACCGCCGCCGCGGCATTTTTATAAAACATCTTCGAGCACATTCTGCGGACAAACAAAAACGTTCCGAATTTCAATCTTTTTGGAAAGAACAAAAATCAGTTTGAATAAACGAACATATTCCGGCATAATTGTTTGAGAGAACGATTCGAGTGGAATACACGATACAGTATAAAGGATAAAAGGTTTGAAAAGTTTATTTTTTAAGACACTACTGTTTCAATGATTCTATGAATTGAAAAATTCTTCTTTTTCGCAAAGCAAGTATGTAATGAGTTTGTCCTCGATCTAGTTTAACGTGCAGTATAATATCATAGCGTACAATAATTTACAGCCGCAATTATTTCTTGCAAAATGATCTAAAGTGTTGGACAATATATATAGTCAACGTGTCCTCTTGCGGCTTTTCTTATAAATATAATTCTTATAAATTATGTCTGTGTCCAAGCGCCGCTATTGCAACACGTGTATCACTACCTGATTAAGCAAAACTGTATTAACCCTTTGCACTCGGAGCCATTTGAACTCCAAAAATTAAACATTTCTTCCGACCTAGAATAATCTCATTTTATATGATTTTTTTTTCATTCTATAGATATGAATTTAATATAATATATTAGATAGCAATATATTTAGTAATGGAAACAACATTTTCAATAATGGTACATCAATTTTTAGCGGTGACTTTGAGTCACCATTCGAGTGCTAAGGGTTAAATATTAAACAGTGCAACACAGTAATATTAAATATTGTTCTTTGATTTAATAAATTAAGAGTGTAGCTAACAAGCTGCGTGTAATATTATTATTTCTCCCACATAAACCAAGATCGAAACGTTGAAATGAATGTGGTAATTTGCTAAAAGTGTGTTTAAATAATAAATTGATCGGACCAGTGCGCCTATAGCATTAATGTATTTGTTATCAACTACTGTTCCATTTCGGTTAAGAATTCCTGTTCGTCTCGCAGCGATCGTGATCAATCCGCGACTACTCCGTCAAATTGTAGACCGGCCACAGAGTCGTCGACGGAAAAATTGAACGGCGTTTCCCGAGTTGGTCCGAGAGAGATCCATCAAAACATCCGGGCGATCCCGAAGTCGAATGTCACGTGAGCAGCGTTATCCCCCCCCCCCCAGCGAGGACAGCACTGCGGAGAAATGCATTTCGCACCGGCTGAAAAATTGTCAACTAACTTTTTGCACCGGCTCTGAACAATCTCGTCGACAGAGTTTGGGAACCTGTCACGAGCATCTTGCAACTTTTGTGCGTGGACAATTACTGCGAACTACTGTTGCACAACTTCGCTTAATTTTTCACGCAGAATTAATTTTTCAACCATTTTTTTAATCGGCAGTAATTATTTTATTTCAAGCAAGCACTCAATGAAATTGTACGAAAACATTTTAAAAGTCGAGCGAATATCATGCTGCTCGAGAGTGCAGCATAAATTCCTCAGGTTTTGTGCATATAAGACAAACAACCCAATGTCATTCTTTGATCGTAATTACTCTATAATATTAAACACAGTCAACCTTGAAACATTATCCGATCGAAGAACAGTTTCCGACCAGAGCTTTATCTTCAATTTGAATTAATAATAATATAGATTGTCTCGCACTCCCGAGGCAAATCAATTTCTACGTACCTGAACGTGTTCTGAGAACGAGAGCAGGATTTCAAACAATGAAATCCAAACCTCATACGGAGAAATAAATCCATTAAATCGCATTATTGCTAGCTCGAACATATTTTACAATAATATCGATTATTTTAATAGCACGTTACAGGCATTCAAAACAAAATTGCGCAATCCTGTTTATTAATCATACCTGTATTTGTTTAGTTTCGCGCGGTCCATTCTTTTGTAAATTTTAGTTAAGACTTAGGTTAAGATTTTAGGTTAAGACTTTCTTTTTTTTTATGTCTTCTTTTTGTTTTTATCAGTTATACTGTAAAAACTGTATACATTTGTATAAAAGGACCTCGGTCCGTATATAATAATAATAATAATAATAATAATAATAATAATAATATTTCGGGAGGGGTAGGTTAAGATTAGTATGTAAGTTCTTTTGTAAATATAGTTTCTATCTCTCTCTATTTATTTATATATAGGTTAGGAATAAGATTAAGACAGTTTTAAGTTAAGTTTAGATGATAAGGAAAGTGCCGAATGAGAAGGGGAGTAGTTGTAAGAATTTGTAACCCCAAGGGGAATCAAATAAACTTATATAATAATATCTCGGCTAAACGATCGAGGAAGAAAATTCATTTTCGTCATTTAATTTTCGAATGGAGTTTGGCAACGAGCAACGTAAAATTTTGTATGTTGTAAAGACACAGGACGGTTCGGATCCGTCCGCAATTCGATATTTTTTCAATCCTCGAACGCGGCGCTCTGTTAATTGATTCGCAGAGCACCTGGCAAAGCCTGTTACGTGTTTTCTTTGTTATTTCCCAACAAAACCGTGGCGAAAAGTTTAACCGGCTTTTTCAGGATCGGCAGCTAATATTTTTTAGAAAACTGACGTATCGATTCTGTCGATGTTTGGCGCAGAGGATTCAAATATAACTGGCTTTCAAAAGTCCATTAATAACTTTTGAATCGATACCTCTTTACTAAAATGATCAATCTTTGATTTCCAGAAGACTTGACTTGTCTTTCAAAAGGCTATTGATCAGAAAAATTTCGCGAGAACGTTGCACAAATGCTGAAACAATTTCGAGCGGCATTCCGAGTTATGGGTAAAATAACTGTTTCCATGATCTCGATCGACAAATTGTTAATAACATATATTCATGTTTTCAGCGCATTGGTTTGATCAAATTTTTTTTTCTATTTAATCTACATTTTAATAAAAACAATTTTCGATTGCTTATCCTTGTAATTGATGATTTCGTAACAGACCAATCTTTGAGCAACTTTACATTTTCAAATCAGAATAGTATCCGATCAGAGCTTTATTTTTAATTTAATTAACAATCATATTGATTGTTCCTCTCTACTGGCGCAAATCAATTTTTATGTACCAGAACGTGAACTGAGAACAAGAGCGATTCATTGGATTATAATTAATCCAATGAATCGCATTATCTCAAAATCATGCACTATATATAATCGTATTGATTTTTTTCAGTGATTCTTTACAAAATTTTAAAATGCAACTACGCAGGATTATATGATAATACCATATCGATTCTACCATTATTAAGTTTTTCTTCTGTACATGTCCCTTCTTTGTTATTACACGAGCAGTATTGTATCTTTCTCTTTCTTTTTTCGTTTCTTTGATATTGTAAACACTTATGTAAAAGGGCTTCAGTCCGTCTATAATAAATAATAATAATAATAATTGTCTTGACATTGACGCATAAAAACCTCCTTCTGTTGTGATTGTTTCGCCATCCATTGTAACTGTTTCCATGATCTCGATCGACAAATTGTTAATAACATATATTCATGTTTTCAGGTTCGATCAAAATGGGGAAAATACTGAAAATAAGTTGGAGAGAGGATCTCCGTAAGCGGCATCGTCGCGCTTACCAAAGAAGTTTCACGGGGGGTTGGATTTACGGTGTGATCGAATATTTGGTGCACCTGATATCGAGGAAAATCGAATCGCTTTACATACTTAAATCAACCGCAATAATGTATCGCGTCGCATTGAATTTCGGCTAGAATATAATTCGATGGCCTACCGGAAATCCCGGTTATCCGGCATGTGCGTGCCGCTGTTGGATATCGGTTATTAATTATCCAAGTAATAGCCGCGTAATTGGAAGTCCCCTGTGGAGGTCGAGGACCAGAGGGACACACCGGGGTCACTGTACACACACACACACACACACACTCTCTCCCTCTGTAGATCGAATCCACGAAACTTTTACTTCTATTTCCACTTACATTTTCCCCAGCTGCAAAACACGTATTTATTTCACTACGCATCAATTATTCCGTCGTTTAATACCTCCCGTGAAATAAACGCGAGATTAATTCCGTCTGCGAACTGTCGATACATGCATCAGCAATTAATGTCTCTGGACGTATTTTATATCGTGCTGCTCGTCAGAACGGAATATTCAATCGCTACACGTACCTCGTATTGTTCTTCGGTATATTTTTTGATTCGTCAACGAAGCACATCATTACTCGGTTATTTACTCTATAATTTCTTACTACAATTCGCTTCTTGTTATGGGACAATATTTATTAATTGCAAATACCCTGTTATTTATAATTAGCTATTCGAGAAACTGTTGTTGGAATATTCGTCACTCTTTTTTGGTTAAAACGAGCCCAAACACGGTACGATTCCGTTCACGTTTACCTGTGTAATACACGACTCGGTGGAGCCTCCACTATCCGAATCGACTTTAAAGCGATTCTTCCGGACCATTTTGGAATGTGTTCCCGCGGGAATTTTTGGACATTCGAGGGCTCAAATTGAAGCTGGAAGATCGTACTTTCTGATAAGATCAATTAAGTTATAAAAGAAGTAGGAGGTCATATCCGAAATTCAGAAAATCCAACCTCCGTGTCAGACAGAACTGTCTCAATTTTAAGGGATTCTTTGAGACAAGTTTAGAATGTGTTCTCGTAGAAATTTTTGGACGTTCGAGGGCTGAGATTGAAGCTAAAGGATCGCACTTCGGATCGCTCGTATCCCCGATGATTGTCCCGTTCTCCCGTTGCGCCGAAGCATCATAAACCAGTTAGGATATCGCGGATCGGAAAGGCCGAGAGAACCGGAGCGTAATCTCGATCAAAGACGCGCGAGCCGGACACAATGAAAGCTGCGTTTCAATTCTAGCGGGCAACACAGGATGTTACCGGTGCACCGATGCGAGGTACGAGCAAAAAGTTCCGCGAAATTTACTAGTCCCGTGAGGCGAAGTCCCAGTGGCCTCGCAATTCGGTCGGCCATAACCGTCGAAAAATCTCGTTCCGGTTCTGTTGAACCTTTTCGCCGTTTGTGTTTCGCTCCTCCTCGGAGCGGTTTGTTCTTTTTTCATCGGCAATAAGAGGGGGGTAAACGGCGGCAATGAAGATGAGTGAAAAGTGCAAGAAAACAGCGGAACGAAGGCGGCCCGGCAAACCATGGAAAATGTAATAAAGCCAATATCGGGGCCGACAGATTGGAAAATAACCGCTTAGACCACCGGTAAAAGGACAACGATGTTCTCTGTACGTTGGTTTGCTCGAATGTGCACGGCAGGGGTCGGGGAAAATCGTTGAACAACACAGGATCCACCGTATCTGATGAAATTTTTTCACCGTCGAGATTCTTATCCGTGTCCCCGGCTCCGAGGAATATTAATGGTGTCGACCTGGTGCTTCCGGTTTTTCTAACGAAAGCGTGCGAACACGTGACAATGGCGAAAAACGGGAAAAACAGGAGCACCCTTCCACTGCTGCGCGAATCCTTGATTAACTCTGGATAAATTAGCTTCTGGTGAAATGAAAAGTTCAGGGGTCATGGTACCCCTTCTCCGCCAAGGAACTTCAGGGAGTGGGGACACTGAATTGGACCAATTCAACTAAAATCTTACAAATATATTCAGCACACCTGTGGCTATGTGTCAGTACCGTGATCTTGCTGAGAAATATATTTCTTCGAATTTTTACAGCCCCTTAAAGACAAGAGAGAGAAGTTCGAATCTGAAAACTTTCCCATTTTCTCAATTTTTGAACATTTTTCTTTCTATATAATAAATTTATGATTTCGGCGCATGGTTTGATCAATAAACATGTTTATTTATTATATATTTCAAGTGCGATCGAGAAAAAAATTTTACCATTTTTCTTTCTATTTGGTACCATCCGTACTCGGATGCCTATTTAATACCGATGCATATTAAATGCCTATTAAATGCCTGATAAGATTCGAATAAACGTTTTAGCCATACTTGACAATTATTTAAAAACAGTAGAATCGAACAAGAAGCTTTTAATTGGCGGTAACCTCCGCGGGACGCATCAAAGAGTCAAAATGAATTTTTCAGACCGCCGCACTCGCTATATAGTTTAAACACTGGTTACGATTTATTACATGCAATTGCGGGGAAGGATCCGTTTGAAGTTCGGATGTTTGAAACCGGCAACTGATTCCGCGGCATTTATGGAGAAATAAATCAATATTTGCGGTTACCTTTGGAATCGGCCCTGGTAAAAAGCTCCTGCACCGAAGGCTATTCAAGTGGTTTTTCTGTTCGAGTGTTCTACTATATTCCATATTGCGTGGTGTTCCTTTACGCTCGCTCGTGTTTCGAAACGTGACGGTTCGCTTACACGAGACTGCCGTCGAACGACTTCAAACTGCTTTCAAAGATATTTATTATACGTTCCCCAACTATCGGATCGCGTTTCACTCCACCGACGACTATCTTGGGAGAATCGTTCGTTTGCATCCGATTCCAGAGAATCTACGCTCGTTCGCGAACTTGGAAAATAAGAAAAATAAGAAAAAACAATTTTCGAAAACAGCCTGCTTGTTCATTACTAGAATTGAGGACTCGACAACAAATTCTTCTGGATTCCGGGGTGACGAAGTTTTCACTGTGATCGACAAAGGACTCGAGACATAGTTGTCACGGTAGGAGAATAACAATAAAGAACAAGATCAGGAATAACTAATAAAAGTCAACCATAAATCAGACGCCCGAAAATTTTCGGAAATTCAGTAGTACAACTCAACGACAAGTCAGACGCTCGAAAATTTTCGGAAATTCAGTAGTACAAGTCAACGTCGCTTAGGGAAGAAAGTAGGGAAGGAAGAACACATTAATTGTTGTAACTAATATTCTTTATTTTTCACTAAAAGATTACAATATTATATGTGTACCGTGACGAGATGAAACGATGGTGTCTAACATGATTGCAGTGACGAAAATACGAATGTCCATGCGAATACGAACATAGGTAGCTGCTCTCCAAGCATCGACAGCTAATTTTTATTTGAATCTACGTAATCCTGATGAAATTGTGTATTGAAGACGAGTGTAACTTACTGCGTACTCAAGTGTTAGGAACAGAAAGGAACACAATTAGCACACGATGATTACATATTCATAAGGGAAGGTGGTAGGACGATAGTAGTTCATGCCACGAAACAATATAATTCGCGTTGATACAAAAATCAAATGAACAAACTTGAACGTATATTTTGTTTTGAGGGAACGAGATTGCAAAATTGTTAAGGAAGAGAATAGGTTTGAAATAATCGTGGATAGGGTTAGGACAAAAAAATGATGAAAAATCAAATGAACAAGCTTGAATAATATATTTTGTTCTGAGGGAACGAGATTTCAAAATTGTTAAGGAAGAGAATAGGTTTGAAATAATTGTGGATAGAGTTAGGATAGGGTTATGATAAAAAAGAAATACAAGAAAAATTATTTTTCGAAAACAGCCTGCTTGTTCATTACTAGAATTGAAAACTCAACAGCAAATTATTCTGGGTTTCGGGGTGTCGAACTTTTCGCTGTGATCGACAAAGAACTCGAGACAAAGTTGTCACGGTAGGAGAATAATAACAATAAATAAAATAAGATTGACTAAAGCAGTATTTGTCGGCGTTCCAATAAATTTCCCGTGGCTCCTGTTTTACGATCCCGGAATAATCGTGTTAGCTATGTTGGCGCGGAGCGATGCTGCGACCGCGTAATACTGCAAGCTAATTTTCCGCTTATAAAATAACGGACGCCGTTATCGTAATTAATAACCCGTAAGATGATGTACGAACTTCGTGTCTAATAAACCGCGCGTGTGCATCCCGGCGGCGGCGCGTCGCGTCTGTTTTATGCAGCCCGAAACTTTTTTGCACTACCAACGAGTCGCATGCATCATCGAACACATCATCACACTTCGAAATGATTTTTAATAGCTTCTGGATTGAAGCTCGCTCGATACTTGCAACCTTAATGGATCCGGCGTGAGATATATCATTGAAAAATTAATATCTACATTTTTCAGCAGATGAATCTTTCAGAACGTTGAAACTCGGTCGTCCTAGATTTTTTCGTTAAAATATTCACAGACAATTATTTTCGTGTTCGTACACGATTTAATACTCTCAATTGCGGAATCTTCTGATCGTCGGAGAACGATGGTCGAGATCTCTGACATTCTCATTGCAATTACTGATTAATCAGAGAAAAATAAAACCGACCGACCCAATACCGGGGAGATTAATTGTTCGTCGCGGTCGTCGTTCCCCGGTGCGATAAACTAGAAAACGAGGTGAACAAACGGATGGTGTACACTCTATACGCAGATCGATCCGACGACGACACGGATGGTCTGCGAATTACAGGCGCCTCGTAAATCAATATCCGTTGCGGAAAGTTGCCCTTTATCACTGAAGAATGCAAAGTACATTGGAAATAAGTTTGGCACGTCGTCGCTCCAAAGGATCTATAGAACTACGATCTAAAGAATGAACCTCTTCAAACACAATCAACTTATATAATAAATTTGATGATATCGGCGCCAGGTTCAATCATTTATAGAAAAAACAACAAATGTGCTATTATTTAATCATGTTTCTAACGTTTCGATCCCGATGTGGATCTTTTTCAGAGAGACATTTTTGCGTCTAAAAAATATGTAGAAAAATAAAATATGATCAATATTTTCGAAAAACCGTGTAATTCCAACGGAAGAAGAAAACAAAAAAAAGTACACATACATGTTGTATCAAAAGTGGACAAACATTTAAACAAATATTGAGGAGTTTACACGAAAATCAACTTTAGTCCGTGGTGGCAGATATGTAACTGAAACATGTGCTGTTTCCAAGGCAAGAAGGCTCTGGCATATATATGTCGGGGCGTGCTGAAATAGGCAATGATTTGAAAATTTGTATTATTATTATTAATGTCATGTTTGTTTTATTGATTGTAATTTATAAATTTTTCTTGCTGTTACGTTTGTTTTATTTTTGAAGAAAGTGCGAGACAAGGTCCTTTAGGAAAATGGTTTAGGTCCTTGTTGAACATGACCACGGGTGGTAGAATGGACACGTTTCTGAAGATTACAGTGTATAAGAAAACATGACAATATCTATGAGATATTGATTGATTTGCGTTGTCGAGAGAGTTGTCTTTTGATAGAAAAAGAAACGAGATTTTGACAGGACAAGACGTGTTATTATTTTGTGGTTACGCATTTTAAAATGTCTATTCGAAGGAGGGGTCGGCCTGCCACGACATATATATCGGTGATGTTCAGTGATTGGAAGATCGATATCGATCAATGGTGGTACGTAAAGTGCAAAGCGGCAATTTTGAAACAACGCCGTCGGAACATATTCGAAATAAAGTTCTAAATGTAACACCACTGTATAAAAATATAAACGAAAATAACAAATTTTGTAAAGAGAAACAAAAAATATCCATTTTTTATCATGGTGTCTACAACGTTTCAATAAAAACTAAACATATCAATGTGTGTAAAAAAGGAGGCAAAAGAAAAAACAAAATTATAATTTGTGAAGAAGATAAATGAAAAAATACGTATTAGGCAGAATGTAAATTATATTGGAAAAATCATCATAAAAAACATTACTGGTTCAATAATGCCGCGTAATAGTCATGAATCTTAGGTGTTTCATATCTAACAATTAACTTAAAATGAAAAAACACAATGAAGTCTTAATTATGTTAAGAGAGTATTAATACAGACCTAACTCCACACCCTTCATTCAATTAATTCGTCCCCTTTCGCGACCAGGAAAAGTAGAAACTCCGATCCTCAGATAAGTGTCGCACTTGTTTCCCCAGGGACAGCTACTATGCAAATAAAATTCGTATTTCACGATTCCCCCGCAGCAAAAATTCGAGGAAAAAAAGGGGAAAACGACTTAATCGTACAGGGTGGGTAGAGGGGGTACGGTCTAAGAAAATGAGACTCGCGGATAGAAATCAGGGTGGGTCGACGCCAGTGTATGTGCGTGATACGCGATTTCCTTGCACTTGTGCCTTTCTTACTCCCGAGACTTCGATTTACACAGGCGCCACACGCGATTTACACATTTGTCAACCGCTAACCCCCTTTCTCTGACGACTAACCCTGTTTCCCAATCCCCCGTGTCATCTTAATAAGAGAAACAATATTTCCGGGATCGGGAGGGGATTGTCAAAGACGGCGAACACGAGTCCGCCATTCATACGAACAATTGCCGAGTATCGAGCTCAGGAGAAAAACACGAGTTAGCTTTTGTTGCGTGTCGGTCGTCCTGTGCGGGGTAAGTGGTATCGGGATCTGCGGTGTTTGGTGTTAACAGTCTCGCAGCAGCGTGTCATCTTAAAGTTCGCTTTCAGTGAGGCAGTAGTCACTTCGCCATTTTTTTATGCAATATATATATATATTTTTTTTTATTTTCTATTTTCTATTTTATATTCCACATATTATATGTTACATGTTACAAATTTTATTTTCTATATTTGATGTTTGATGTTTGATGCCTGATGTTTGATATGTGATATCTGATATTTGGTATTTGATATTTGATATTTAATATTTGAAGTTTGATCTTTGATGTTGGATGTTTGATATTTGATCTTTGATATTGGATGTTTGATATTTGATTTCTGATGTCTGATATGTGATATTTGATATCTAATATTTGATGTTGGATGTTTGATATTTGATGTATGAAATGTGATATTTTATGTCTGATGTATGATATCTGATATTTGATGTTGAATGTTGGATGTTTGATATTGATGTTGAATGTTTGATCTCTGATCTTTGATGTTGGATATTTGATGTTGAATGTTTGTTATTTGATGTTGGATGTTTGATATTTTATGTTGGATGTTTGATATTTTATGTTGGATGTTTGATATTGGATGTTGAATGATTGATGTTTAATCTCTGATCTTTGATGTTGATGTTTGATATTTGATGTTGGATGTTTGATATATGATGTTTCATATTTGATGTTGGATGTTTGATGTTTGATGTTTGATATTTGATGTTTGATATTTGATATTTGATGTTTGATATTTGATGTTGGATGTTTGATGTTTGATATTTGATATTTGCATTCTTCGAGTAAATTCTGTCGACTCTCGAATCGGAAAGATTTATTCTGACTGCTACGTAGCTTTCCAAAATTTTTTCGCAAGCAGTTTGCAATACATGCCCGAGAATATGCACGCAGGCGTACATAGTTGTTGTTACGGTTCTGAATACCAGTTTCTAGTTTCCTATTCGAAAGTTTCGCTCAGTTTCAAACCAAGAAGCTTGAGCGTTCTCTCTCCTGACCGCCGTGCCGGAGCCAGCATAAATAACTGAATTATACAAAGTTCCGGCTTTGATTATGATACCGTAATTATTAAAACATGCTAGTTCACCGCATATTGCCTCTGTCATGAACACTTATTAGCTAGTTATTTCTGAGTACATAATATAATCTTGCTTTATCGTCGCGGAAAACTCGCGAACGGTTCCGCCGCTAGAATTAAACCGGTTTTATGATACTCGGCAAAGCCCTGATAAAATTTTATGCAATTTTACTACAACACACATAAGCTGTACGAATATTCGAAAATGACGTTTGAAAATAATGCAAGGCATGTGACAGTAACATCAAATAAATAAATGAATTAATTATGTCCAGAATTTTTTAACGAATACCAGCTAGATCCCAGCTTGAAACTAAACAATATGATTGAACGTGGCTCAGGTTCGAGCGATTGTTTGCCATGATTTGTTGAAATCAGCCTGATTCCAGGTTGGCCGAAGTGGGTCTGGCGTGCACTGCCATTAAACTTCACAACGCGCAGTCATAGTCCTCGAATGATCATGGTCGGCCGAGTCACATTATACCGGGAACAATGGATCTTAGTCGATCATTGTAAGGCGCAGATCGTTGACTTTTCTGTGGCGCTGCGTTTCCCGTATAACGATCGCTCGTTAGCCCGGGCTAATTACTCTGGTAACGGGCGTTGGACCGTGAAACTTCGTTAGTTAGTTAGTACTACAGGTTAGGGCCCGAAGAGGGTAGCATTCATTCTCGCGTCGTTCTCTCTCTCTCTCTCTCTCTCTCTCTCGCTCTCTAACTCACGGCGCGTTTGCTGACTTACGAAAATCGCAGGTGTCGCACTTTCAATGTAAACTTGATGGTTCAACTGACACGGAGTTCCCAGTGTCTTCTGGGAACAGCCTCAAGGGACTGCTTGAACCGGTTCCAAACTCCTCCTCGATCAAAAATAAAATACGAAATGAAAAATCGACAGACGAACTTAACAACGATTAATCTAGCTTAAAAAATATGATTGACAAACATTTTCCTACGACAGTTCTCTGTATCTCGATCGACAATTGTTCAAAACTACAATTAATGTTATTGGCGCACTGGTTCGATCAATTGGAGACAATAAGCAAATTTGCAAAAATTACATGAAATTTAATTCGACGTTTCTGTCTAAGTTTAGACCATTTTCAAGAATGTAAATTTTCCGTATTGCGTCTGTAAGAATTTGTCAATTAATTAATATATTGTTAGGTAAATGCCTTTCCGAAAAAAGCAGAAAACACTAATTTATTAACGATAAAAAACAAACGTATTAACTCACACGCTTAGAAAAATGTATTAATTTAAATTCTTAAGAGTCAAGAAACCACGTGTTGGTTCCATGCCGGTGGTATGTGGACTGAGTAAACCGAGAAAATTTGAAACAACAACGAATCAAAGAAGACTGATCCAATTATCCATGTATTGGCCAATCGATAAATGGCGACAAATATGAATCCTTTGAAGTCACCCAAACCACACTGTAGTTGTTGAAATACCAATATGAAATTGGTAATAAATGCATCGACATTCAATATGCTTTTTATAATTAAGAAACAAACAATTACATTATTTGGTATGTGATTCATCATAGGACATTACTGATTCAGTAATGTTGCGTAGTATTCATGTATCAAAGGTGTTTCATACCTAAGATTTACGCTTTGATGTTTAATCATGTGAATCGTTTCCAATAACATTCTGCGTTGTCTCCAATTGATCGAACCAGTGTGCCAATAACATTAATTGTAATTTTCCTACGACGTTCGCTAAATCGACACGCGAACTTAATCAAAATTAATTTAGCTTGAGAAAAATGATTGACAAACATTTTCCTACGACGTTCGCTAAATCGATACGCGAACTTAATCAAAATTAATTTAGCTTGAGAAAAATGATTGACAAACATTTTTCTACGACGTTCGCTCAATCGACACGCGAACTTAACCAAAATTAATTTAGCTTGAGAAAAATGATTGACAAACATTTTCCTACGACGTTCCCTAGAATGTGCCAGCTCTCCGGGAAATATTCCCAAGTCACGTAAATTCGTTCGAACTGTCTTTGATCCTGAAGAATTGAATTGGATTTGAAACGCGGCGACGGGAACTACCCTCTCGACCTCACCCCCGTCCTTCTTCGATGTTTGCTCGCCCCATCAACAGGAAGAATTTGACAAATGTTCCTTATAATCTGCTGGGACAAAGGACAAGCCATCCTTTGAGAGTTTTTAAACCGATTTGCCGAACGGCGTTAACCTCTCTTGTTTGGTTGAAGTGTCGCGCGGAAGAAGAAGCCAGCCGACAGAAAATTCTGAAATGCTTATTTTGCCGATACATCGATGCGGCCATTGACATTAATGCAGAAATAAATGACGGAGAATATTGTTCGTTTCCGTGTTCGAAGGAAACGTTGCGTTCCTCCCGCAGAGTTTGCTCGACTATTGTACAAACGATGCTCCATAAAATGCAAATCTGCGAGAGAACAAGAGAAAAAAAAAGGAGACCGGGCAGTGTACTTTGAAGAATTTCTGAGGCATTCCCCGCGCCATTTTATTAATCCCCGCAAAAGACGACCGAGCAAAGATGGTGGAGAACCTTGCGGTGTTCGGTTCACGCTAGTTGTTAGCGCGAAAATTCGGGAATCCGGTGAAGAATTTCCGACGACGCTCGAAGAATTTCGAAAGAAGGTTGGAAAGCTGCCTCGCCCCGGATACTTGTTTTACCAGCGAAACTTCCCTGACAGATACCCGCGGTGAATCTGTTGCAAATTATATTACGCTCGGCCGGATCGAACATTTATAAATTATCAAATACCGAGAACTCGTTATACAAATTGTAACTTCCACCCTCTCGATAAATTCTATTGGGTGCGGTCTACCGGATATCCGGAAAATATTGCACTTGAAACTGGTTCCAGAGGTCATTCGAAGTAACTTTTTCCTTTGCGCAAATGTTCTGTGCGTCTTCGTTACGGAGTTATTAAGAAAAAACAAGAACAATTCGGGGCGGGGCGTTCGCACACGGACCCCGCCTTGGGGGCAGGTCCGCTAGTAGCCCCGCCCCGATTGGCAAATGTTTTTCGTTAATAACTTCTGAACCAAGCCTCGGAGAAGATTTTCACGAAGGAGAAAGTTGCTTCGAATGGCTTCGAGAATCATACATTCGAAGTTCGATATTTTTGGGACATAAAATATTTGGAATAAAAATATTCCATGTGCCATTTAAACTGTGGTGCCAAGGTGGTTCGGAACCCACCTTAAAACTGTAGGTCCCGTCGTTTAATAACCATAGCAGTTGAAAAAGCGACGTAAAATAATTAAACAAGAAGGGACATAATATCTGGTTAATTGAGTTCGACCAATTGGAAACGACGTCCGATTGATAAACCGAAATTATTAAAAACGGCGTCGTGCGGCGCGCCAATAAAAGAATCGTCCAATACGAAGCTGATTCGTTCTCTCGCGCCGTCGAAACATCGATTGCTCCGATAGCACGCGACCACGGAATACTGCGACGGGAATTTACGAGGTATTATGTTGTACCCGTACACGATTTCCACAGAACATTCGACGCGATAAATCACGCGGAAGATGATATTGACGCTAAGCGATGGTTGAGTGATAACTCGGTGAAATTTTTTCTCTCTCTCTCTCTTTGTTCGTTCCATCGTCCACCGAGATAATCGATTCGCCTAATTCGTATTCGCCTCGGCCGTACACGTGGGAAAAGAAAAATTGACCGGAAGCTTCCTCGTTTCGTTCTCCCAGCGAAGGCCAACACTCGACCCGTTTCGAAGTTAAAAGGATAACCTAGTTGGTGTCAAGCCAACGGATCGACCAGGAATTTTAATGCAATTCCGACTGGTTGTCTGCGCATGACGTCCAGCAGCAAGCAGGATCAAGCGAAGAGTTTTTCAATTTCGCGGCCGAACTTCGGAAATCAGCCGCGACTTCATTTTCGACGTGGCGTCACCACAAAACGACCTAACGTCACTCCCGCTCCTGAATTATGGTGTCACTCCCCCGTTCATCTAGCTACCATTTTGTCCCACCATTGTTTGAATTTCATGGTATCGATTGTTACATTGAAATGGGTCATTTCAAGATCATTCTTTATCTTTTTAAACGGAGTAAAAGAAGATCATTTGAAGATCATTATTGTAGGATTTAAGTCGTCGATAGAATAATGCGGTTTTAAACACAAAATAATTTAATACGTAACTTGAAATATAATGAATTAAATGAAATACAATTAATTAAATTATCCCGTCTGAATCTCCGTCTGAGATCGCACACGTCTTTTCGTTTTCACGTGTCGTACCAGAATGACAATAATCGTATAATATAATATGAAGAACGCAATTGATAAACATAACAACAAATATCGAAGCGTCGCGTCGTTACAGTTACTCACGACAATTACTACACTATAGTATTTTGCAAACAGTGTTTTAAAGTATTTAATTGATCGAACCAATGCGCCGATAACATTTAAAAGTTTGCTTAAAGCTTATTACGGTCGCTATACATATAACCGTTACTACACTATAGTGTTGAACTTTTTCTTGAATTCGTTAAATTATTACCCATGGCATTCTACCAATTAAATTCCACTTTCTATCTAAAAGAAACGACGCTGACAAAAATTTCGTTTCACTACAATTAATTTTCTGATTTTACGAAAATCATTCTTATCTGGATATTTACAAACAATTTTGTAGTATTACATTCAAGCAGTTTAATAGTATATTTTGAAAATTGTACAATAAATATATATTTTTACAGACGCAATACAAATACATACATCTTGAAGAGGATTCAAACTAGAATCGAAACGTCGATGATTATTTGATAATCTGAAAAATTGCTCTTTGATTTCTCAGTAGTAATTGATCGAACCGTAGCGCCGAGAACATGAAACTTTTGTTATTAACAAAATAACAAAATGCAAGTTATTAACAAGTTGCATTTGGTTTCCCAACAATTGCACGATATTGTTCTTGTTCCTGAACGGATAGTTTCACAATGGGATTCGAGTTTTAATTAACTTAGCCGGTAATCTCGCGTTTTGTCAAAGAGGTGTTACGCAAGCTGACTCGAAGAGTTGTTTCAAGTTTCACTTGGTTCGATGCAGCAATCCTTTTTACGGGCACGAAGCTGGCCTCGACCTTTTACATGTAAACATTAAGGGAGCTGGTTGGCCATTCTAGAAAATGGCGAGAGGAATTGCTCGTTTCGTTCATTTTCCTCGCCGTTATTCTGCCGTGTTTCTTTCACCATGGCGAGAGAGCTACAACGGAGTCGTTGCACCACCGTTGGAACAGTTCTCTCTCCCGAGCTACAATTTCGAGTAAAGACATTGAATGAGCAATGCGCATTGTTTTCCTATTCGTTTCGTTTACCGGCACCTTGCGCGTTTGCTATACTTCCGGTGGAATGGCTGCTCAATTACTTCAACGCGGATTTATCGAATTCAGTCGGATTTCTGTCAGCTGCTAATTAATCGCCGATGTTTATGTTTCACAAAAATAGTTCTCCTCCTTGCTGGTTTTCAGATAACTTCCAATTGAAATTGTAAATAGTTCTCTGTATCTCGATCGACAATTGTTCAAAACTACAATTAATGTTATTGGCGAACTGGTTCGATCAATTGGAGACAATAAGCAAATTTGCAAAATATTACCGTTCAAAATATTAGACCATTTTCAAGAATGTTAATTTTCCGTATTGCGTCTGTAAGAATTTATCAATTAATTAGTATATTGTTAGGTAAATGCCTTTCCGAAAAAAGCAGAAAACACTAATTTATTAACAACGAAAAAGAAATGTATTAACTCACATGCTTAGAAAAATGTACTAATTTAAATTCTTAAGAGTCGAGGAACAGCATGTTGATTCCATGCCGGTGACATGTGGACTGAGTAAACCGTGAAGATTTGAAACGACAACGAATCAAAGAACACTGATCTATGTAATTGGCCAATCGATAAATGGCGGCAAATATGAATCCTTCGAAGTCATCCACCCAACAATGTAGTTGTTGAAATACCAATATGAAATTGGTAATAAATTAATCGACATTCAATATGCTTTTTATTTTTAAGAAACAACAATTATATATTCCAATTGATCGAACCAGTGCGCCAATAACATTAATTGTAGTTTTGAAATTGTAAATTGTGGGAAAACCGTGAAAAAATGGTTAACTGTAAAAATGCAGCAATTTTTGTTAAGTGATATAACATAAAACTTTTTAATGGACGACCCTGTAGGTTTCTGTAAATTTGAAAAAGTTGCGTTTCAAAAATGGTAACAATGGCAACGAGTTTGCTGTTCCGGCAAAAGTATCCGCAGATCGCGTTATCAGGCCGAACAAATGCAGCCAATTATTCCTTGCGCATTCGCGTCCGTGTGTAATTTCAAGCGATAAGAAAATGTTGCGATTACGAGACACGAGCGAAATAAATAGAGATAAAGTGGTCGGGGAAGGAAAGCGAAAAACTACGATCCTCTCGGCGGGCAGCGGAGTCGCTAGATCCGCGATGCTGATTGCCAGCAGCATAAACGATTTATCATGCTTTTCCCTACTTTATTCATACTGCGTTCAGACACGCGCTCTTTCATTTCTATCGCTCGTTGTTCCCGAGATCGCGAATTTTAATCGGCGATGAAGGAACGCTAATTAGATTGGCCAACCATAATCTGCGCGTACACGCAAAAATATATGGGCGAACGTCAACAAAATTTATGTTCACTTAAAATATGTGTCATTGCATATTTGTCATTAGAATTACGCACGTAAAATCTTTTGTACGCCATCGCAAACGAACGAAGCGAAGTAAATATTTAAGCAAATATTATGGAATGCAATATTCAAAGAATTAAAGAATTACGTTCCAATGATACTCGTCCGCAGCCGTATTCGCCGCCTCCTATCTCGATTCAGTATATCGCTCTCCGAGAGACAATTTCGAATTTCTATATTTCATAAAAGCAACTCGAGATCTGTTAATCGCGCAAAATATCGAATCTGTTATGCATATTAACGCGTCCGGATATATAATTTTCAGCACGACCATTCTATACCGAGTCTCATCGTCGTCAATTTCATGATTGATCGTTTGTCCTACTGCCGCGGCTCTACTTATTTAGCTTTATTTTATTAGCCGAATTTCATGAACACTGCTTCTGTGTCGGATGAGGTTCAATTTCACTGGTTTGTTTTGACGATCGAGTGATGTTTGAACGTTTTTCTGCTACCTCTACTGACCCTTATTCTAATAGAAACAATTGATTGGTGAATTTGAACATCTGTATTTTTTTAGAATATTGAACTTGTAAGGAGGTTTGACACGTTAATATCCTTTACTCACTCGTAGGAAACTGTTTATTTAACCAAAACTCATGGTAACATGAATTTGTTAACAAAATGCTAACGCAACGTATAAATCAATAATATTATATATAACAGTATAAATCAATAACAGGTAAATATATAAGTAATACATTTAGTCATCGACATGGTGGTATAAACATTCTTACAATTCGGTGATCCTGACAAATTAATCGTCCTCGATTAAATGTATAGATACGATAGAGAAGATACTAAACCTCAAAAACTTAACTAAACATAATATTATAAAATTAAAACATTCTTACAAGGTATAAACATTCTTACAAACTCTATATTATTTATTCGATATCCTTGCAGAGCACGAAAAGACGAACTCAACGAGTACCATGAACGTACCATTACGTTCATTCGATCTCGAGATATTCCTGTCTGGAATCATCCAGCGCGATAGTCATCGAGAGCAACGTTACCTTTCAGACAGGTATATCTCAGGGATCGAATGATCGTAATGATAAGGTCATGGTACTCGTTGGATTAGTCTTTGCACGGCTTATAAGAATATCTAAAAAAAATATATAAAAAAACTTTTTAAACACCACGCTTATATTAGAATGCACTAACAAAGGAGAAAATAATATTTTTAGATATTCTACTATAGGCTCCACGCTTTTATTTATAGTCACTAATATCTAAAAATATTATTTTCTCCTTTTTAGTGCATTCTGATATAAGCGTGGTTTTAAAAGGTTTTTTTTATATATTTCTTTTAATTTTCTACTTTTTAGGCTTTATTACCGAGCGTATTTAGTAAGGCCCGGATTCGATTCCCGCTGAGATTCTCTGCTGAGATTTTTTTTATCTCTCATACGCACAGGTTTTTAAAAAGTCTTTTTTTAACATTGCATTGTCATCCATTTCTGAGGTATGGTTGTAGTTTCAAGTCTCTAGCTCTTCGACAAGTGGTTTAAAATTCGATTTCAAGATTTGACGCATACAACAAAACAATGACAACTCGGCAAGCTAATACAACCCTTAAATGCATTGTGTTGCCATTTGGCAACATACGATAATTTTGTAATAAAAAATATTTTTACAAAGACGTGCTGTTTATTTCTGCCCTTATTTTTCCCTCAATATACACTCTTTTTTTTAGTAATGTTTGATAAATAGAAACTGTAAAGATGCGATGTTTTCTTTCCTTTTTATTCCCTTAATATACACTCCTTTTTTTTAGTAATGTTTGATAAATAGAACCTGTAAAGATGCGATGTTTTTTTCCTTATTTTCCCCTTAATATACACTCTTTTTTTAGTAATCTTTAATAAATAGAAACTTTAAACAAAATATCGTGCATTTAAGGGATAAGCGTGGTAAAAATAGCAACTATCTTGAAAATCGTACAAGTGTTCGGTACTAGTGAAAGATGGTGAGACAGCGACATATCTAAATAAACAAATAGCCAGCTGGTTGTTGTAGGGTGTGTGATAAATAGAATGGGGCCCCAATCGATGGGAACCGTCGCCTTATTTATTCAAAAGAATGCAATTTCAAGTCTATCCGTTCATTAACATGTAATCTAAAAGTTAATTCGAAATCAGTCGACTTTTGTCAGGCGCGGGCAGCCGTTTTCTCATTAAAAGTTTTCGAAATGAGCTAGATAGAACAAGAATTAGCAATCCTCGCGGTATCAAGGAAGAGGCAGAGAGTCCCCGGTAAACGGCTCCGTCGTTACGACGTCGCGTCATGTCCCGACATGGTTGCAATAAACGACGTCGTGTATTATTCCCAGGCAGATGTTACCCCCCCTGAATCTACCGTGATGTCGCCACACCGCACCACCATAATCCTCTCGTCAACAGAAAAAAAGAAAAAAAATACTGCAGCGCTCTGAAAGCGGCCCTTTAACCATTTATCCGCTCGAATGAATAATTCGCAATTAAATTCAATCTAAATAAGCGAGAAAAGCTAAATCCGTCGTCACTTTGATGGCGCTTTCACCGGCAACCATGCCAATTAGAATCAAAGTAATTCGTTTTAATGGAGCCGGGAAGTTATTATGAAATTGCGTAAAGGGATTTTCGAGAAACTGCTATGAAACATTTTCTGAAAAAGATTCACGGTAATCGTGTTCAACAGTAACGATTTGTTTCGTTTAGCATTTCAGTTCGTTTCTATTATTAACAATTACGTAATGTCATTAACACGTCCGCCGTCACCAGTTTCGATAACAATCGCGGTAATTACACCCGGTGTTTTATTAAATGCAACGCGCTCCCTTTGTGGTGCGCACGCGAACGCTCGCATAAATAATAACAAAACGTCATTCGGTCGAGCAACGAACGCGAGCGATATTAATTTTACATTCGGCTGGTATTGTTGTCGCGGATAGAACGTAAAAATTCACGTGACTTTGGGAATGCTGACTCGAGGAAAGCACGATGGCGTGCGTGGCAAAGGAGTGAGGGGGGCCTGGCCAAAGATAGAAGGAAGATGATCTTCCTTTTCATCATCCGGTGGCTTTGGTGTCGTTCCTTTTCGACAAAGGACAGGTAATTTTTCATTGCTGCTGGCGACGGCGCGGTATGTGCGGTATTAAGCGCCGCTGAGAGAGAGAGAGAGAGAGAGAGAAAGAGACAGAGAGACGAGAGGCCTGCGGGCCGATATTAAAGACATCCCCTGCTGACAAACGAACGCGACGGCTCTCCTGCAATTACCGGCGAAGCCACTTACTAATTTCCACGGCTGATAATCCATTATCCGACACGACCCACCTACGTACTAATCCCTCGGCCCGACCTTCGGCAACCTCCGCGGATTTCACCGCGTCCAACTCTTCCCCTACCGTTCGACCCCTGTTATGAGATGACCCTGATTCTGGAATGGATGGTCCAACCCTTGGTTCCACCCGAGTTTCCATGATATCTCTTCGGGGATCCAAGAGACTCGTATTTTTAATTGGACGTTCTTCTAGAGCACCAAAAGACGAGTCCAACGAGTACCATGAACGTGGCATTGCGATCAATGGATCGCGAGATATTTATGTTTGAAATGTACGATCGCGTTCTCGATGATCGATAAACTACGAACTCGAATATCTCGAGAATACACTTGTTTATTTAAAAAACTTATTAATTATAGGGTTGAAGTACGAAAGATGTATGTGTGTATGTATGCGTATCATCACGGACTAGATATATATATATATATATATATATATATATATATTATCTAATTTATATCTAATTTATATATATATATATATATATATATATATATATATATATATATATATATATATATATATATTAGGGATTGTAATCCCGCACGATTTTTAATCCCGCGGGATTGATGTGGGATTTATTTGAATACTGCAGGGTCCTACGGGACTAAGGATTTAGTTCTACAATTTAATATATGTATATTAATATGTTGGTATCTAACATAATATTTGGTCCCCTCAGGGTTTCAAATTCATTTACCAATCCTCTTCCTCTTTCCACTCTCACCATCGCCTTTTTCAGCGGGACCTACTGTTTATGGTGGGTTCCGAACCACCTTCTGCCAACAACACATGAAAAACACCCCGGGTGAGTCACTTTCCGGTTTTTTACCAGACGGTCACCCATCCTAGTGCCGTTCACGTTCCACATTGTTTAACTTCGGTGATCTAACGAGAACCGGTGCTTTCAACGGGACTACGGTTGTTGGCCTATATGTATATTAATAAAGAAACAAATTTTACTTAATGAGATGATCATCATTAATCGTATTAGCGAAAATTTATGAACAAAATCTAAATCTACAGAAATTTAAATGAAAATGAATCTCTTTTTGGAACTACGATTGAAATATATACATATATGTATATTTGATATATGTATATATTAGGGCTGTAACTTTTCCGAAGCTTCGAAGTTTCGAAGTTTCGAAGTCTCACACCGTGTCATGATTTTTGATAAATAAAAATATTAAATAGACTAACACTGAACTTTCCGTTTGGACTTTCCGTTGGTGACGGTTAATCAGTGCATAATAAATACGACTTTTTCTTACATAATAATGTTGAAAAGTGAAAGCAGTGATTTTATTTAGACTTTGTACAGCTCCTATTGTAATACGTGCTTCATTAAAGATATCTATAGAATCATTTCTTATGAAATTGTTTTGTAATATATCGATAATTATAAAATAAACATCTGGAACCGGTAATTTTGACTCGGTGATGGTAGGTTTAGTGTTAAAGAAAGGATAGGCTGAAGGAATGCAGGTTTGTGCGCGAAACCGTAGAATATTATTAAGTTGACTTAACAATTGAAGGGTATCTAGCAGGAATTATTAAGCAACACGTAGAACTTCTCTCCACTCCTGTTGCCGGATTCGTCCAATTAAGGGAGCCCATACGCGCAAAATTTGAATTACTTCGCTCAACATCGTAGTTTCACCGTTGCGGAACACAGCGGAGAGCCAGCGTCGAAATTAACACAAACAAATGCGGAGCGTATCGCTGTGATGACGTGTGCTCTGCAAGCAATGCCTTCGAGTCGATCCGGAATTGTTGATCGAAGATCAACGAACACCGCTAGAACATTTATTTCTTTGTATACAATTTATTTATTACTTTCTCTAGAAAATTAAATTTCTTAAAAACCGAGTCCGATGGTACAATACGATATTCGATTCTCTGGTATGCAAATTAGTGTTTTAAATCCGAAAGTTTTCTTTATGCTTTCGGAATAAGTAAAATAACCAATTTCGATAGATTGAAGTGCAGCAAGTACTTTTCGAATTTATTCCCGATCGAATTCCACAGGGATCCTATGCCAATTCCGGAACGTTTAATGAATTTGCAGTTGTCTTATCTGTCGAATTTCCTTTTGGTGCGAGGTTGCACCGTTAATGGAAAAAACTGTAGGCAGCTGATTAAGCATCCGGTATGCGAAGATTGGAACCGGGGCGGTTACACTTTTCCAGGCTAAATCCCGAAAACGGGTTTTCTGGCTTTGCCTTTGCCGGAGCTGGCTGTCTCCGCCTCTCTTTCTCCTGCCCCCGGATTTCGAAAGATTCCGGCACACGCATTATCGGAAGTCCACTTTGTAGCGACGCTGTTTGAGTCAAAGAGATGCGACGATCAAAGTACGGCCGACGTATTCGTAATTGCGATCGAAACACGCGTGCGAGAACGAACGTTCCGCTCCTCGCAATCGTATATTTATTATTAGACTGCGGATGTTTATGCAATTTCGAATTTTTATAGACGAACTTCAAAAAAATCGAATAGAATAGAATCCTATATTTCATGGGTACAACCTTTTTAAATCTAAAACGAATCGAAATCGTACTAGATTTGATCGAATTTTATATTATAGCATTTATTGAAAATTTTCATCAAATCATATTTATTATGTACCAGGGCAACTTGAATCAACCCCCGACCCCTGGCCCGCCTATGTATATAAAAATATAAAAATTCGGTCATATTCTACGATGGTTCCTCTTTAAAATTCCCTTTTTTGAGGTAACCTAAGGTAACCTAAGGGTAACTTCAGGGTAACCTCAATCGGCCCCCAACCCCCACACCTCTTATACATGTAAAAATATAAAAATTCAGTCGTATTCTACAATTCTTCCTATTTAAAATTCCGTTATATATGTAAAAATATAAAAATTCAGACGTATTCTATAATTCTTCCTATTTAAAATTCCGTCGTACATATAAAATTATAAAAATTCGGTCGTATTCTACGATTGTTCCTCTTTAAAATTCCGTTTTGTTGAGGTAACCTAAGGTAACCTAAGATAACTGTTAGGTAACGCAACCCATAACGGCCTGAAGGGTCTGAGAGGTAAAAGGTGAGGTCGGCGAGCAAATGCAGTAAATTATGCGTCGGTCCAGAAGTCCGGCGAACAATGCCCGGTGACGCGAGCGGTATTTCGGTGCTGAAGAACGAGCCACCAACCAGAAACTAGGTGCGCTGACACTGAAAGCTGCCCGTTCACTGAAGAGCATGCAAGTACGCCGACGATTTTGTTCCCGATTAATTGTGGGAGACCCAGCTGGAACTCCAGAAATATCTACCCACCCATCGGGATTCAAACTGATCGATAATCGCTGATAACGTCGCGATTCTTCTGCAGATTCGCAATTTCTCCCAGGGAGACTCCCCTAGCACATTAGGGAATTTTTATTAATTTGATTTTCGGAGAAATATCAACGGCATCGAAACGAATTTTCGTGGATCGGATATGGGGCATTCCGAATCTGTGAGAAAATAGTTTTCAATTTCTATTTGTTCATTTATTTATTGGACAGAGCACAGTTGTTAATTCTTCTGCAAATATACCGGCGTACTAGAGTTTTTATTGACTATTTCAGGAACTCGGAAATGAACATCGACCGAGACCATTGCTAAAATTGATTTCCGAGCAGTTCGTACGTCACTGATTCCGGAATGATTAATAACATATAACCAAGTGCACTCCATGTAAAAATACTCCGGTAACGACAAATTACAATTAACGTTTAATTTAGTAGTACCGTGCTAACCCCATTAAGAATAGAATTTATAACGTTCACCAAAATTGGTATCGCGCAGCGAGCATTTTATCACTTAATGAGTCAAGATTTATCTGTACGCGTGTACGTTAACTCAAACTCAAAAGCTTTTAATAAAGTAAGTGGCAGTTGTGTTTCAAAACATTTCGACGCGTACATGTCCATCTATACATACACGATATACATGCGTATGCGTAATATTGTTTCATATGCGCATTCATACATATGTGCAATGTACTTTCCAGTACACCGAGAATGCATTTTAATTGAAATTTATTTGGAAAATGTTGCTCGCCCGCCGGATTCCATGAACAGACAATGGAAAATGAAACCGCCGCGCATTGTTTAATCAGTTTTAATTAAATATTGTAGTAAACCGTAAAATTTGTCGGAATCACATCTAATTTCGGAAAATCGGTCGAATGCCGGGGCATGTTTCATTACTAATTTTAATGAATTTCTGATTTTAACCCGTGCACCCCTCCATCTTGATTTCCATGCCGATGCGATTATGCGGAAATTACAAATATCCCGAATACTCTTCAATGTAATCCACTGTTGCATCCTAATTAATTATGTCAGAAAAACGAACATCCCCTCCACACACAAATGTTCTTGAATAATTACAAAGTTTGACATTCGATTATTTTGATTTGGTGGGTGCAACGATGGACTGGATAATTATGTCTGTTATTTAAATAAACATTTCGATGTCTCTGCCGGTTCTGGTGTTAATAAAACAAGCTCGATAATTGAAGCTGGAATATGTGGAATAGTTTCGCCGATAACGTTCAACGAGAAACGCGGTTCGGGATTAGACTATTGAATAAATGTTATCCAGCACGTTTCGCACGTCCACCGTTGGAAAAACAAGTTGAAAAGCCGTCTAAAGCTACAGATCAGACTCGATAGAAAGGCCGGGTGTGTGCGGACGCGACTGCGGACGTGGATTTCCATCCATTCGAGCCGAGCGAGATACGATTCACGGGGTGTCTCGAGACTCTCCGTCCTCCAGACACCTTTTCAAGGTGTATGCCACTCATTTCGCGGCTCCAGTTTACCCTTTAACCCCTTCGCTCGTTCATCGCCGCGTTTACGCATCGATCTCGCCGGTTTAAAGGGGTACTGCACGATCAATTGAAATTTCTCTGCTCTGTCCAGCTTTAAACATTTTTTTTTACAGACACACTATCGAACCTCTTGCAATGGGATTTTGCACACCTATTTACAGGTATATCGAGCGCGTGTACGATTTTTTTTTTCAAACTCGAAATAACAAAAATTATACGAGTTTATATATTTTTTATAGGGTCTGTCTTAGGGGGCTATTCCGGTTTCGAATGTGATTTTTAAGAATTTTTCTTTTTCAAAACTGTCGAACCTCTTGCACTGGGATTTTGCACAGATGTTTTCCGATATTTCAGCTACACCTGTAATTTTTTCAAGTGAATATAATCAATATTCCAGGCGTTGTATATTTTTTTTTGCGATATGCATCCTGGTTTTGAGAAATACACGATCTAGGAAAATGCACGGGCCCGAGGATTTTATTTAGATTAAGAATTTTACTGTTCTCGTGGATCTATATCTCCCAAATGGTGATTGGTCCACTCCTATATCTAGTCCGTGATGATACAGGCATTCACGGTGCGCGTTTCGCGAGGAAAATGGTCGGTCCGGCTCAAAGGGACGGTCGTAATACATTTTTCCAGGTGGCGACTGTGACATTCGCCTCGCCGCAAACAAAATATTCGGAATAACGTATCACGAAGATTTCAAACGCGTTTCTATACCCTTTATCCGTGTCAGAGACAACAGTCAGCTTTGTCGAGGACAGCTAGGACACACACGGGCCCGAGCGAAAACGAAGTGCGAGTTCCTGTTTCACTGACGCGACACTCTGCTGTCGGCACCCGGAACTATTTGGCCGCATTATGCTTGTAACAATCGCGAAACGCGGGCATCGGGTTGCAGTGTTTTTGCACCGTTTCCACGATTGACAAATGAACCTCCATTATAATCAAATGTCCCATATCTTATTTTTGAACATTTCTAAAAAACATTAATAAAAACTTACCGTTCGGAATCTTTTTAATTCTTTTCGAAAAGAGCCAACAATTTATTTATTTATACAGCTACTACCACAAGTGACAAACAAGTCCGAATGGTTATAAAAAATTAATCAAAAGTGGAATTCATCATCCGGAATCGTTTTAATTGCTTTCCAAACGAGCCAACAATAAATTAATTTATACAGCTGTTGATACACTATTCACAAATGAATCTCCATTATAATCAAATGTTCCATATCTTATTTTTGAACATTTCTAAAACAAATTAATAAAAACTTACCGTCCGGAATCTTTTTAATTCTTTTCGAAACGAGCCAACAATTTATTTATTTATACAGCTACTACCACAAGTGAAAAACGAGCCCGAATGGTTCTAAAAAATTACTAAAATTGGGATTCATCATCCGGAATCGTTTTAATTGCTTTCCAAGCGAGCCAACAATTAATTTATTTATACATCTACTCCACTATTCACAGATGAATCTCCATTAGCAAATGTCCCATCATAATAAATAAATTCAACATACAGAATTTTTTCAATTCCAAACGAGTCCGTAATTAATTTATTTTGTGAAGCTTCGCTTCGCTAGATTGTGCAGGAAGTATGATTCAGGGTTCGTGCAATTTAAAGTATAATAATTGATTTTCATTGTTCATTCGATGGTTGCCGTGCAATCCTTTGGACGGATCACCGGGGAATCGTCCAAAGAGAAGCCTTTATACTTTACTATCGTGCAACTGGCTCGAAATTGGATGTAGCGTAATCACATCAGGGGATTCGGTGCTTATTATTAGCCGGGTTATTGATTTTAGACACCGTTTCGTAGTGCAACCTTCTGCCAAACGCCAGAGGCAGGTGATAAAGGTTATCGCCGATCCTCAATAACGTCGACCACCCTCGACCGGGGTCGCGATTTTTATTTTCGCGTTTAATGTCGGTGCGCCCTGCCCTTTATTATAAGGTCCTGTCAGTGATTCTATAACCTCGCAGACTGACATTACACGCGCAGCTATTAAGAAAAATTAATCCGTTAGTTTAGAAATTTTTCTAAAAGGTTTCGTGCTGTTTTCAAGATCGCGTAGTCCTTCTAACCTCGTCGAGAAACATTAAACAAATTGTCTCGTCATTGTATCCACCAGGAATTTAAAGATTAAACCTCCCTCTTCGCAACGATACCTTAAAAAATGTCGTACAATTTTTTTTAACCGTTTCACGGTACAAAAACGAGGAACAAGTTTTCTCGCACTAAAAAATCGATAGCTCGGCCAAAAGAAATCGTAGATTAATTATCAAGGCTACAATTAATGTTATTGGCGCACTGGTTCGATCAATTGGAGACAATAAGCAAATTTGCAAAAATTACATGACATTTAATTCGACGTATCTGTCTAAGTTTACACCATTTTCAAGAATGTAAATTTTCAGTATTGCGTCTGTATGAATTTATCAATTAATTAATATATTGTTAGGTAAATACCTTTCCGAAAGAGCAGAAAACACTAATTTATTAACAATAAAAAACAAATGTATTAACTCACATGCTTGGAAAAATGTATTAATATAAATTCTCGTTGCAAATAGTTGGCTTCGATCTAGAAATCCATTACAGCTTAATTCCCGGGAAATTTTTTTCAACGTTTCTAAAGAGTTCCGAACTACCAGTATTTTTTCGAAAAAAATATATCCTCGGTTTCTCGTCTGCCACACCGTGTAAAAATTACAAGAGTGGTTGAGAATCGTGAATTTCTCGAGAATCGGCTATTGCGAAGTGTACGGAAACGTACTGTCATCGTTCGCCTTACGATCGACGTAAATCGTCGCGATCTAATCGGCCTCGTTAATCCGCCTCGCTTTTACTTTAATTGCGTGAGCGCCGTCCGAACCGGGATAACGAATCTACATGGCGGCGAAGAAAAATTATTCGCGGATTTCCGCGCTAACGAGGCGGGATAAGCTTGTCGGAGGTTAGTCCCTGGATTTCCCGATACCGTGTCGGATTATAGCGAAGCCGGAGAGAGGGGCCCTCCTCTTCACCCGTCGTCTCTTCACTGGCTACGCTCTTTTGTGTTGCGTAGAGCGCGCGCACTTTATTACGTATTACATGTCCACTTCTGAATCTCATTATACCCCGGAGGGGCGTGTATCATTTTGTAAGTGATAAGCACGCTCGAACGGGTTCCGATTCATGCCGGACCAGACCCCTTTTGTTCTCTGTATTTTACGAAGCTTTCGAGCAGGTGAATGGAAGTTACCGGCTCGAGCGAGAGAGAGAAAAAAAAAAACTCGGGGAAGAAGTTGAAAGTATGATGGATCGCGGGGTTTCGTTTGCGAGAACTGGTTCGCAGCTATTATATCGTGAATACTTATTCATTTAGCTTGTAGCGACCGGCGGATTTTATGCATTCACCTCGCGAGCGATAACTTGGGTAACAATTAGCGCGGTTAAGGAGTAGTAGACTGTTTCTACGAAAGCGTTTGATCTTATCTGGTAACGTAACAGCCTTTACAGCCTCTCTCCACTTCTGCCTTCTCCCCACTCTTCCTCCGGAGTGTGGGAGAAGCTTGAAGATTCTAAGAGTGGGGAGACACATCACTGCCGGTGGGAGTTAGAAAAATGTCAGATTGCCAGTTGACTCCAAATTGTTATACTTGTTCGTCGAGCACCCTGTTTCATCTAAAAATGATTTAAAAATTCATCGAACCACTCGATAAATAATTATGTACACGCAAATCGACTATTTAATTAACGATATTTCTTCCTTCGTCGTTAAAGGATATTATTAGCAGCCCCTTCGATCTTGACAACTTTATTTCATTTATGATAATTAGATAGCGGATTTTTATGCAAAATAAACATTGTTTGTCCGATTGACAAGAAACTGCGAGTGAAATAGAAATTTATTATCTTTCTTAATACGTTTAATGGATTCAAAGTAACGTAACAGAAGTTTTTACTGTTTTCAATTACTGTCGAACAATAATTCTACGAAATCGTTCAATCCCTGTGCATTTTGCGCGGGCTAAAGACTTGATCGAATCTCTTCGTCATAATTGTTCACGTAAAAATTTGCCAGTTCGACGAGCAATAAGAATGCTCAATGAATAAATCGAGAAGCGAACGAAGCGTTTGCTGCAACAGTAGAAATCAGTCGGATTTCACAAAGTTCCGTGGCAGAATGCCTAATACGGCCACGAGCGCCGAGCGTTTCGAACAATCACTGTAACTCCTTTTTAACAGAGAGTTGATTTTCCCTTATCGGTTTTTCCGAGGCCGGTGGTTTCGCGATCGTAAAAGCGGGAACATGAATCAAAGGTGCGTCAGCAGGGTGTGCAACGGTTGCACTCGAGCTTCGCGTGCAATTCCGCCGTCTGCATATGTTTGCATTAACTCTCCGTGCTCGTAACTACGATTATACCCCGAAACTCGACAACGGCGGCGGCCGCCACGGGCCGGGCCGAGAGGGCTTCCTCCCCCGCCGCCGATGCACGGCCGAAGTTTATACGAAATTTGTTTGTATATTCGCAATTGAACAAATAGCAGGCCGACGGCTGCGGAACGTTTCCCCGAATGGATTTCAATGAACAGTCGGCAACGATGACTTGCGCGCCCATCGTTCCGGTCGCGATTAAATGTCACCCCCTTTTCACCTATCCCCCTCGTCCATTATTGCTTTGCTTTTCCACCGACGTAATTACTTTCCGCTATCAATTGTAAAATTCCGATGTCAGGCCACGCGTGCCTCGCCAGAAACTCCGAATGAAACGTTTGTCGAAACCGACCGAGAAATGTTTATTAACTAGTGGTTGGCCGAGGAATCTGACTTGCTCGCTTCACTTGCGAATACTATCGCACCGGACGTTTTCATTGATTTTTAACTTCCCGATTTATAGGGAAGTTATTGTAATCTTATATTTTCTGAACAGTCTGGAATAAGATGTATATATTGATTTTTTAAAGAAACCTAATTTTATATGTGAAATAAATTGTTGAATTTTTAAGGTACACCGTTTATTCCACTGTGTGACGAAAATTCTTAGGAAAATTTGCTTCTGTTTAAAAATTATATTTTCCATGAAAATCCGCAGTTCACACGAACGTCGAGGACTTCGTAAGGAACTTCTACAATTTATTGTTTTGAGAATTTCTGCCCACTTTTATCACGTAATTAACGTATCAGTTAATATCAGGGAGTGCTCCGGCAAGGATCGAGTTACAAGGGACAATGAGTTTGTCAAGTCGCGTCGCACACAGCAGGACAAACGTTAATAATCGTCGGCACACGCGTGGCTCATTCGAATTTAATATACCCGCGAAACTATTTCATTAAACTTTCGTATTACTCCCGACGATTTTCCTCCCCGCGAAAATTGAAAATCTCTCTCTCTCTCTCTCTCTCTCTCTCTCTCTCTCTCTCTCTCTCTCTCTCTCTCCCGCTTTTACCCGGAGAGTGCGATACTTTGATTGCCCCCACGAATTTATATTTAATCGATTAACTTTTTTCCGCTTCCTCGCTCCGACGGTACTCGAGAGCTGCCTTCGCCACTTCGGCCTTTGATAAAATTTTCAGGAAACCTTATGAGTGGCTTCGCGGAAAGTCACGTACCAAATTTAAACGAAATTGGCTGAGTCGTTCGGCCGTCAGGGGTAATCCGAGTGTAGAGCCGTTCGAAATTATAGAAATACATTTCTGTTACGACGCTCTTCGACAGCAAGCTCGAATTATTTTTCTAGGACGTACTGTTCAGGCTACTTGCCACCCCTTGAACAAATCCCATCAACAACTATCAACTGTTTAACAATCAAATGTTACTAACATTTTGCCGGTTTGAAAGCGCCATGTGTCAGCTTTAATTTGCGCCCTCGAACGTCGGAAAATTCCTACTGGAACACATTAAAAAATCGTCTCGAAAAACGTCCTCCAGTTCGGAAAATCGAGGTCCCAGTAAATCATGTATTACAGCACCGAAATCAATGCGAATGGTGTCGTGTTTGGGCTCTTTTTAATCGGAAAAATGTCAGGAATACATCGATTGAAGTTTCCTAAAGAAATAATCAAGTTAACAAAAGTTATGTTAAAAATTATATCACGTTGCACTGGTCGCTCTAGGTTCCGAGCCGGTTAAAGTAAACCTACTCAGTCCTGGGAGAAGATTTTCAGTAGATATCGTGCAGACGTGTTCCGCAGACGTCTGCTTATAAAAAATAAACTCGAACGACGAAATTGCAACGGCCAGGTGGCTAGTAAGATTAGTCCGATCGAAGACGCATCCGCTGCGTCAATAATACACTGTCTCCTCGAATTTGCTCGCGTCTTTTACCGCGCGGGATCAAAGAGTTCCTCGCTGTTTAAACTGCGAAATAGATAAATCAACACGCGGCGGGCAAGCGGTGGCAAAGACGCTTTGGCGTCTTGTGTGCCCTGATAACTGGCTGGAAAGTCAGCTGCGAAGATTCCTGTGATACAGTCGATCGACGCTGCCGACTCGAGAATCCAACGAGAGGTGCTTTGCACGAGGACCAGAGATGGAGCACAGTATCCCAGGGTATCTGCTTAGGGTAGCACGTTATTAAGACGCCTAACCAAATCGCGAGAACGAACATACGCGATCGTGTGCTTTCTTCAGGATCCGAGTAATCGCTGGAAGCGGAATTCCAAGGTCTACAAGCGGGATGTTATCACGATCTACCATCAGCAATCCTGAACGTCTCGAGGAATGTTTGGATTAGTTAGGGACTACGGGAAATCCCGGCTGCACCACCTTTTGAACTACCGCCCTTCCAGAACCTACCCTAAATGCCAGAAACCAGGCTGACATTCTGGTGTATACTGCTCGCTGGAGATTGATACGTCCAACGCACTGCCATGTCCCGTCAAATTAACGTTTCCGCTCGAGCCTCGCGTTTCCCAGTCAAAGATTGCTCCCCGTAAAATATGTTGCCGGTGGAATGTTCATCTTTCACTCCTACCGACATCCGCACATAGCGAAACCCTTCCTCTATTCAACCTGAAGAGGTCCTCCAAGGATCCTCCTCGCGACGGAACAGAATTCTATGGAGATGTCGATATTCGTCGAGTGTTTTTCGACAGTTTCGACTCTTCTTTTCGCGTGTTACAACGGAGGAAACCTTTCGACACTTTCATTGGCGGTCTGTTCTCCTTCCAAAAGCTGTCTTCGTGAACGGCTGTACATATTTGTATCATCGCGAGGTAACAGTACCGTGACCGTTACCGGAAACAATGCAGAATTTTCAATGTTGCGAGAGGACTGTCTTCTGCTAACAAGTCGTGAGAAATTCCGTCCATTACCATCCGGAAGTACGACTTTCTTTTACTCCCGAGAACGTAGTAAAGTATACGGTTCCCTTTCTCCTTCTTTTCCGTGTGATAAGTTTCTATTATCGTGATGTCCTTGCATCCACCCGTGTAGCCGAGAGGATCCACTGAAAACAGGATCCGCAAGGGATTGCCGGGAGAAAGGCAAGACATAAAAATCTGAAGCATCGCGGGGCCATGGCAAGGTCCACCTACACGCCATCGGAGGCGATCATTATTTTCCGAGAGTCAGGGGAATCCCCGCGTGTCGGCCACGGGAAGTACGTGTTTCCATCGAGCGACAGAGAAATATCGCGGTTTTATGTGTCGAAAAATATGGTTATTTTATGTGACGAAGTCCGCAGAGCCACGGGCAAGTGTTTCTCGATGCATCGTTCGAGTGAAACGTGTGTTAGAGAACGATCGTACAGGTGGGACGACCATTCTTCTAATTCTTCTTAGAATATATATCCAAAATATACATTCAGACGTACCGAATTTTTCATCTCAAATTTCGTTCTCAACCCTATCAGAAAGCGCCATCTTTCAGCTTCAATTTGCGTCCTCGGACGTCGAAAAATTCCTACCGGAACACATTCTAAAATCGTTTCGGGGAACGTCCTCAAGTTCGGATAATCAAGGCACACAGTTAACCGTGGATTAAGCGGATAAGCACAGTCCGAATTTGGTCGTGTTGGCTATCATTCTATCGGGAAGAGAGTCAGGAACAAGCTGACGGAGGTTTCGTAAATAAATAATTCGATTCGAAACAGCTACCACCGAATTAGCTTCATCAATGCAACACGATGTTGAAGACTCGAATGGGGCTGGCAGGAAATCGTGAATTGGGACGGATTCGCGACGAGAGGACACTGTTCGTTGATGATAGGACGGTTCTGTATTAATTCCTCAGGATTTTCTGAACGGTATGTACACGGACTTTCCGACGGGAGAGATGTACCTACAGTTCGCGGCAGAAAAGGTGAGATATGCGTTGACACACTTCAGCGTAACCATTTCTGCGGCGAGAATACCGCGGGCGGAAGCCCCCTCGGAGGAACTCGCAGGCAAGATGTAGGGAGTCCAAGTTTGCCAACGTTACTTGCTACTTCCGGTAAGGAAGAACGCGCCTAGATTATGGAGCGGCGCAGGAAAAGAGAGGAAGGAGGAGAGAGAGATAGAGAGAGAGAGAGTCTCGGCAAACCGGCGCGTCGTTGGGGCACGGGTACATTGAGAAACGTATTTGTAAACATACATCCTACCCATGAGGCTCGAGCAACCCGTGTCGCAGTAAATCCCGGTACATTAATATTAATGCGTCTTCGGCATGTACCGCACCCGCACCCGCACGCCCTATCCTGCGACGAGCAGCCTCGCAGAAAGCACGAGAGTTCAACAGAGTTTACACCGTGGTACCAAGTGCGCGCATACACATGCACACACGCACACACACACACACAACGTGGACCGACTTCCAACAGGCTCTTCACAATATCTGCGTTCTCGCATCCCAGTCGGAGAGTGCTCTCTCTACGCGAAACCCCACGTCTCTCCTAACCCATGGAAAATTGGGTCATTATTTGCCAATAACTTCGTCAACTTCCTGCATTCGGTTTTTACCGGGCATCCCCGCCGGATATTGGAAAATATTCTACACACGGAGAAAGTGCCTGTCCAGAACCAGCTCGCAGTTTATGCTAAGATGGCGTGCGCATAATCAGGTGAATTCTTTAAAGCCGTTCCATAGCCCCCCGTCGACGTGTCATCGCGCTGTTGTTGCTCGGGGAGTTGCTCGCTTTAGGCTGGCAGATTTAATGGGAACATATTTTTATGGAGAGTCTTAGACGTGTGATAATTAACCCTTTGCACACTCCTCTGTCGAGCATAACCCGTTATCAGAGAAAGAAAAATGTAAAACGGACTGTTAGGGTAAACTATAACAATGACTGGCACCGTAAACCAAAATCGTAATTAAAATCTTTTTTTGAAATATTTAAACGAGCTCAACTTGCTATTATTATAAGCTAATAGAGATTTTTCAGCAAACTTAAACAGTTTTTACTAGTCGTAAATCTTTTATTGTAAAATATAGTTAGTGGATAACAATCGTAAGGAAAATAGTACAGTCATTGACTCAAGAAGTAAACGCTAAACGGGATATTTGTTTTATAATTAAAGATATACACACTGATTACATCTGTAGTACAGTCCGAAATTAAGTTATAAAGCGATAAAGTATACTTACTCGTAACGAAAATTTTAATAAAACAATATTTACACTGCATTGTGGTCTTACTGGATGTATCAGCCTTGCTAACATTCATACGTGGAACTCTATTATGAAAAAAACGTGATAACTTACAACGTTGCTTTGAAGTATAAATAAGAAGAAATATAAAATGATTTTCTATACCAGGAATTATTAAATCAATAGTGCCAATAACTACTGCAGTGCCAGCAATAGTACAGTTTATCCTATATGTATTTGGTTCTTCCTTCATTTATTGAATTTCTTATTTTGTAGTTGAGAACAAATATAAGGTCAACAAAATCTAAATTACAACAAAGTTTGAGAGCTACATTTAAGTGTAATTAGTAAAGAAAATTATGTTTAAAATAAGTAGCAGTGGAGAAACTGACCATCGAAGTTGTAACACGAGACATTTAAGATAAAAGGGAGTTGTTGGCAATGAAATTGAAAACTAATTCGCAGTGCAAAGGGTTAAGCTGCGTCCGCACTGGAGCAACGTCGAGTTTTATATATTTTTTTAAATTGAAGATTAAATATGTATTTAGACGAGGGACTGTTTGAGTGTAATTATTAAAGAAAATTGAGACACTTAAAATAGAAGGGAGTTGTTGGCAACGAAATTGAAAAATAATTCGCAGTGCAAAGGGTTAAGCTGCGTCCACACTGGAGCAACGTCGAGTTTTATATATTTTTTTAAATTGAAGATTAATATGTACTTAGACGAGGGAATGTTTAAGTGTAATTATTAAAGAAAATTGATACACTTGAAATAGAAGGGAGTTGCTGGCAACGAAATTGAAAAATAATTCGCAGTGCAAAGGGTTAAGCTGCGTCCACACTGGAGCAACGTCGAGTTTTATATATTTTTTTAAATTGAAGATTAATATGTACTTAGACGAGGGACTGTTTGAATACGTAGGAAACGATTGAAGCAATTGTTTCAGTAGAAGAATGATTTCCATGGGAACTGGGACATTCGACGAGTGACCTGAATTTTTTTCGCGATTCATTAAATACAGGGACATTCGGTAATGTGAAAATTGTTGTGTAATAACTTCGAGCGGTGCTCGACAGTTTTCATACGCGGGCAAAAGGGCTAAAGTTTGTCATTCACAATTAATATTCCGCGGAATTTCCACGTTTAATGCGCTCTGCAATGCGTGCACTTTTATCCATCTCGTCCGGGACTGTGTTTGAAGGACAAAGAACGCGGCTCAGCTGGCTTGCATTTTTATCCGAGTGCACTGTCTAACCGTTCGCTACTTTAATATTAAAGCGAGCATCATATGAGTTATTTGTACCAACGTAACATGGCCGCGTGGAATCCACTAAAAAGATTAATAGATTCCAGACGTTTCTGCAAAATAACAAAGTTTCTGTATCAATTTATATTCTTCGTTAATAATTTCAACACGGTGAAAATAATATATTAATACTCTTAAAGTCTTTTAATACTTTCACTGTTGTAAATGCGTAAAAGCCGGAGTCTATTTATTAACACAGCTTAATATTTATGTTCTCGCCTGGCCTGCCAACCGTTCCATCCGGAAATTCTGTTATCCGACCGTCCCGGTGTTAATTCTTCTAATCATTTGCTCTGACCGAGCAAATGAAAGTCCGAACGACACGTTAAAAATTCACGATCCCATTCGCTATTAGGCGAACAATTTTCATGTTTTACGGGACGGGGGTGGTACCTTTTCAAGGGAAGGTGGTGGGGCTGGTATAGTGTTCGTTTGACGATCGCAGGGTCCGGTGAAACGGCGATTGCACGTAAAAGCAGTAGTTCAATTTTAAAAAATTAAACGTCATGCAGCGATGATGAAACTGTTCTTCGGGTCCCAGCTCTTTTGAGCGGCGGGCATGGTTGAAAGCGCTATAACAGCAACACGATCCGTCGAAGCTTTTGATTAAAAGCACGCCGACGATTCTCTGCTGCAACACAAAGTTTTAATCGTAATTTCTCCATAGAATTAAAAAAAGGGTGGTAGTGGGGCGAGGGTTGAACGATGCTCGATCATTCGAACACAGATGGTCATCGTTATCGGGCTCTCTGTTTTAACGGGGAACGCGTCAGAAATTTCGATCGTATTGGCATCGATCATTGTGCGCTCTTCGACGTCAACCGACCGGATTTCGATGTATTAACGTAAATTAACCATACGCGCGGCCGAGGCTTTACCAATAATGTACAGAGCTGATCGCGATAGGAAAGACTGCAAAAGGATTGGCATGATGTTCAATCGAGCGTGCAGGTATCGCATGATCGATGGTTTCGTTCCGTACCAAACCGTGAATTAGCCAGTTTTGTTCGGGAACGACTGCGATAACGCCGCCATTATTAGAAACCGTTCGCACGGAATTTTACGGACAACAGTGGTCCGCCTCGTGCTCCCTCGGCATCGAACTTCCAAAGTCAAGATCGAAAAGACAAGTAGAATATTTCACCTCGACGGGAAAGTTGAAGGTCAAACTTTCAAAAATAAAGTGTCAAAAAATATATTCAATAAATTCCCACATGAAGACACCTTTACAATTTCAATAATTGTCAAATGAGAAAGTCGTTAATAATAACGAAGAGTTGAAAACGACGTAAAATAAATTTTGAAAAAATCTAAAATAGGTGATTTCATGATTTTACGGTAGGTGTTGGTGAAAAAGGATTCGTGAAAATCGAGTACGACGAAATCGACGCGACGCGAACGCTGTGCAGCGGTGCAGGAACGGTTGCATGCTGCTCGGGGGCGAACTGATGGCTCACGAAATGATGAATACGAAGGACAAGGTCTTCGCGGAAGGTCGTCGCGACGTCCGGGTTATGTAGTCGCTTAAGTAACAACAAATTGGATCGTTCGCGGGGTCAAACAGGCGTATCTGGACTACTAATTACCAGGGGGATTCGGGCAAACTTAGCGCGAGACTACTATAGTGTAGAACCTGAAGCGGGTCCAACAATAGGGAACTTTCGTAACCCCTGCGCGTTTACATTCGCGATCAGGATCTTTCCTTAATCCTCATTGCCCCGGGAGGTTTCGAGAATCGGGTCTAAGTCCACTGCACCATGCCACGAGAAATTCCCCCGAATGAACTCGACGATCGAGTTTACAATTATATCGATTCGAGGTAACGCCGCAAACATGACGCCGCGACGGTCCACTCCAATCTCTCTCTCTCTCTCTCTCTCTCTCTCTCTCTCTCTCTCTCTCTCTCTTTCTTATCTTAATTCGCAATTATTCGAGAAGTTTTACGAGCCTGACACGAAGAGCTGTTTCGAGAGAGCTCTATACGAGGCTGCCTCTTGTACCCTGGATTATTAATGACGGAAGTCGCGACTATGAATGCACGTGTTAAGGGCGCGCTAAGACGGAAGAAGGTCGGAGACTCCGGAGCAGGAATTAATTAATGGCAATCAACGAGAGTACTTACCCCCGCATTCACGACCGCCAGACACTCGCCCGATCTTCTTCGATCATGCGCGATCTACCTTTGATCCTCTCACACCTCCTACTACACCTCCGGCCTGTGTTATCTGCTCAGAGGTGGTACTCGCGAATCACATCGTTTTGACCATTTTCGGGAATCCTTTTCCGGATAACCATCGAAGCCCCCCTGCATTGCGACTTTGCACACATATTAACCCTTTACTAAATAAAAATACATCAAAAGTAGTTTGATTGTCAATTAATTATTTACCATAATTTCATATGCTATACAAACGGTTGAAACTTGTTCTTCTTTGAATTTCCACATTCATATTTACTACCAAATATTGATTGGCTATATTGATCGGCCAATGACACGATCGATGCTTTCTGATTCTGTGTTCTTCATACTCTAACGACTGTTTCCTCATTCTGTACATCGCAAGCATGGAATCAACATGTGTCATAAAGTTTGAAAATGTTTAAAATAGTTTATTCAATTAGCAAGTATGTGATATTTTGTACTTAAAACATTTTGAATTATTGGTTTTTGTGTTGAACATAATGTGTACTAATTTAATCATTTTTACAAACGCAATTATACCAAAAATATTTTTTCTTGAAAATGGTCTAAATAGTTGACCAAAACGTTGGAAATTTTTGTGTTAATTTGCAAAATTGCTTAAGTAGTAGTATTTGATCGAACCAGTGCGCTGAAAACATGAATATATGTTATTAGCAATTTGTCGATTGAGATCGTGGAAACAATTAACCCTTTGCACTCGGAACCATTTTAACTGGAAAATTAAACATTACTTCGGATCTAGAATATTTCCATTTCCTATGATTTTTGAAATTTGATGGATACGGTATTTGTATAATACCTCGTACAATACCTAAATGTATAGTAGTTAATTAGATATCGATGCATTTAATAATGTAAAAAATATTTTGAATAATGGAATAACAATTTTTAGTGGTGCTTCAGTGCATTCGTGAGTTTTCTCAAGCGAAAGTATCAACAATTGCTCGAGTTATAAATTTTATTCACGGGATACGTCCGAAGGGGATGATCCGGTTTCGAGTGGAAAATTTGCCAATTTTTCGGAATTTTTTCCAGGGTAAATATGGAACCTTTTGCATCGAGATTTCTTACAAATATGTAGTGGTATGTAAGGTATATGTGTGATTCCTTCGAACTAGAAATAATGAAAATTGTCGAGGTGATAAATTTGTTTATAGAGGATGTTTTAAGGGGGTGCTATTTTCCACGGGAAAATCGCAACAGAACGATCAGAGCTAATGCGTTAGCTCATGTTCGGATTCACGAGGAAGCGCGTACATACCTTCAGGACACGTTCCGCCAACTTTTCAACGTGGAATGGAATTATAGAGAGAGAGAGAGAGAGAGAGAGAGAGAGAGAGAGAGAAATGCTCGCAATGAGGGTGGCGAGAGGAGCCATCGGAATGGGGGCCATTAATTTTGCAACACCTGATAGTCGATACGTTGAAACCGATTTTTATTCGGCCTGGACGTACGAGGTATAAGTTAATAAATCAAAGAAGGAACGTAGCAGGCTGGAACAATCTCGTTACAAGTTTTTTTCTTCACTTTTTTCTCTCTCTCTTTCTCTCTGCCCTATGCTCGAAACTTTACGCTCTTGGTTAACGGCTCCCTCTCTCTCTTTTCCTCCACGTGGCAAAACGGGGAATTCACGGGAGAAAAGCAAAGCAAAGGCGGCACACTGCTTTAGAAGGGCCACTCGTAGAACGAGAAAAGTCTGTAGACGTGATGTCACTCTCTGTCTACGACGTAGTTAGGGATTTCGTGGTGGTTGGTCAAGGAGAGGGCGGATGAGGGTCCAATGACGTCACGTGCTCGCAACCTCGAAATGGTACCTAACCCTCCGGATTTTAGACCTTCTACATTCTAAACCATTTGCCTCACTGTTCTACAATGTCGTTGTTTTATTCTCGCTGTTCAGTATTTTTTTTTTAACATTCGTAGCAGTTTTTAAATTAATGTTTTCGGCGCAGCAGTTTCGATCAATTTTTAATCAATTAGCTATTTTGCAAATATGCCTAACGTTTCGGTTCTAGTTTGAACCTTTATCAAAGGAAAATTGCGTCTAAAAAACCAAGAAAATATATGTAATGAAAATTATGTAATATACATGGATTGAAGATGAAGAATTCTTGCCTCCAACACAACACACTGTTTTGGCGAAGCATTAAATTGAGTTTAACCATACATTTGGTTTTGACAATACCAAAGTGATTGATAGAGAATATAATCTACAAAAAAGGTTATTACTGGAAACAATTCACATGATTAAACAACATATTATTCCTTTCATACACTTATAATTGGGTCTTAGCCAGTATAATTACTACCTGTTCTCTCACATATAATAAACATCACATTTATTGTTACTGGTCTTACTTTAAGAATGTCGATTTTCAACTTTACCACGTTGCTCTATTTAGCAGTTGTTTTAAAATTGTTGGACTTTTCAAATTTAACGCTTAATATTGATTTCAAAAACTTTGATCCTTATGTTCAGAGTAGTGTGTCTAAGTATGTCAGTTTTTCCATGTTTTTGGTTCTTTGCTTTGGCCTAAAGATCAATTTGACCGCAGTACGTTTCCAACCACTGTCTCATACAATTCAAATCAACTCAGTTCCATGTTTAAATTACGTAAGTAAAATTAATAGCAAGTATGTATTAATATTTTCTTTATCTTCAAGCCATGTATATTACATACTTCTCATTATATATATTTTCTTGTTTTTTTAGACGCAATTTTCCTTTGATAAAGGTTCAAACTAGAAACGAAACGTTAGGCACATTATCGAAATAGCTAGTTGATTAAAAATTGATCGAAACTGCTGCGCCGAAAACATTAATTTAAAAATTATTAGATAATTGCGATCGATATAATTGATGATTCGTAGCAGTTGTCGGATTATTGTTGAACAGTTCTAAACCAATTTACAGTGAAAGAGTTATCGTCAACTGTTTTATCTAGTCGTCCGATTCAATTTCTTTGCCACTGCAAAATAATCTTCCTTGAGATTCAAGTTGCGTTAATAAAACCAAATTGTTTCGCTATATTTACCACCAGTTAATTATACGAATAGTTTAACCCTTTGCACTCGAAGCTATTTTAACTCGAAAATTAAACATTTCTTCCTAGCCAGAATAATTCCATTCTATACGATTTCTTTCTTTTTATAGATATGAAATTGATATAATACCTCATACAATACTTAAATGTTTAATAAATGATTACAATACCAACATATTTAATAATGTAAACAATATTTTTAATAATGGTACATCAATTTTTAGTGGTGACTCTGAGTCAAAGTAAGGGATTAAAGGGTTAAAAGTCACAAGTTTATACATACAGTGTTTGTATAGAATTTTTGTGCAATGTTTATTTTTCGAAATCTTATCTTCCGGAATGTTCCAATTACTAGAGCGCTTAATTCAGAACGAGCATACTTTGAATCTGTAAAAGGACTATCACTCGATAAATCGTTCTCCGCTCGTCCCTTCCACCCTTTTCCAACAATTCTATCCAATCAATTCGTCCGTCTCTCGATATTACAACGACATTTATCAAACATCGAGCTCGTATTATTTCCAATATTTACACCCAAAATATAACTGCAAATAAATTTCGCTGGGTGTGGTAAAATTGATCGAGGAAAGAATCGAAACTCATCGCAACTCACGAAGCCAATTTCTGCGTCAGCCGCGCGTTCGATGGAGGGTGCTGCTAACCCCCACAAGAATATACATATGCACCCTATTTAATTTCACTTATTATTTATATTCATTACTGATACTATTTTCAATTACACCCTCTCAAAATTCTAGGTGATTCCATTTATAAAATAGTTAAGGACTTTAAGATATTTCACTTATTATTTATAACCATTACTGATACTATTTTCAATTACACCCTCTCAAAATTCTAGGTGATTCCATTTATAAAATAGTTAAGGACGTTAAGACATTTCACTTATTATTTATAACCATTACTGATACTATTTTCAATTACACCCTCTCAAAATTCTAGGTGATTCCATTTATAAAATAGTTAAGACATTTCACTTATTATTTATATTCATTACTGTACGTTTTCAACCAGCATCGAATTCAAATCAGTTCTCAATGTGTAATTTACACAAATAAAGTTATTAATAGCAAGTACGTATTAATATCTTTTCTTCAATTTTAATCCACCTATATTACATACTTTATTCAATATATACATATATATATATATTTGTTTTTAGACGCAAATTTCCTTTGAAAATGGTTCAAACCAGAACCGAAACGTTAGGAAAGAAAAAAAGTTTAATGCAAAATTGCTAATAGATTTACTAATTGATCGAAACGGTTGCGTCGAAAGCATTAAATTAAATATTCAACATTTGTGATCGAAATAATTGATTATTTATTTGTGGTTCTATTTGAACAAAATGAAACATAATATGTTGATTTAACGTGTATAATAAAAATGGGTGAATTGTTATCCTAGCCTCTTTTACGTAGCTATTTTTGAGAAGCGTATGCGGGTTAAGAGGGTAACTTAACCCCTGAATATTTAAGTAAACAAAAAATCGTTTTGTATTAGAAAAATACATGGGAACGATAAATAAGAATATTGAGTTACACGAAAACCAACTTTAAGCCATGGTGGCAGATATGTAACTGAAACACGTGCTGTTTCAAAGGCAAGGAGGCTCTGGCATATATATGAATGATGTTTCATGATTGGTAGATCGGTTTTCGTGTAACTCAATATTCTCAAGTATTTGTCCACTTTTTGACACAACATGTACGTGCACTATTTTTGTTTTCTTTTTCTGTTACACGGTTTCAAAACTATTGATTATTTCTTAATTTCGTTTTCTATTTTCAGACCCAAAAATGTCTCTTTGAAAAAGATCCACATCGGGATCGAAACGTTAGAAACATGAATTAATTGCACATTTGTTGTTTTCCGTTCTATAAATGATCGAACCTGGCGCCGATATCATTAATTTATTTTTTGTCATAATCAATGATGTTAGACGAAAGTTCGTGATTTTATTTCGGCAGAACAACAATGGAATAACGTCTGGAGCGAAGGTCTAGTCGGAGGGGTTCGAATGACGATGCTCGTTCGTCCCGTTCCAGCGCGGGTGTGTGAAATGTGTGTCGCGCTAGGGGAGTCATCGGAGGAGGGGGAAAGTCGACCACGAAGGGGTGTGGTGGGAGGGGAGACGACGACGTATACTCCGAAGACTCGTTGCGGCGGCGTGGTGGGGGGGATGGAGGTCCAGGCATGGAGAGGGCGCAGTTCCGCGCCATCCTCCGTATCGTTGACACGTCCTACGAAAAGAGTGCGGAGTCAGTCAATCGCTGCGTTTCGCTCCTCCGAATAAAAAAAAGAGTCGATTCAACTACCGTTGGAGAATAATCGAGACTCTTCGTGGACACGTCTCTCTCTCTTTACCGGGACGATTAGGTATCACATAGTATTCGAAAGCGGCGTACTTGAACGCGTTTCGAGGCAGTGCGCGCGCCGTGCGACCATCTGGTCGCTGCATTTAAAAACGATCAACGCGCCTTGCCGAACCTGATCGACGACGCTGTGATTTCGATCCGTAGATCGTTGTGCCTGCGTACATTGTAAAACAGTGAGTGTGGTTTGTGACATTCCGAGAGTGAACGGCATTTATTACGCTCGCCATGCTGTCGATGAAGATCGCCGTCCTCGCGACGATCGTCGCTGGGATCCACGCCGTCAGCATGGACTCCAAGATCCGCGACGACTCGGATCTCTCTCAGGCAAGATAGATCATAATATTCTTTCTTTTCTATTCGTGAAGTCAACTTCTTTTCGGTGCCACGATGTATCGCCCTTTCGTACGAGTTTTAAGAGAGCGTACAACGACGTTTAGGAAATATTTTTGCTAAATATATTATTTCGCTTTTCAAAAAACGCAAAAAGATGATTGCATAAGTTCGTGCACGATTTGAAAATAACATCCAGTGGTTAGATTTTAAAGAATACAGCTTTATTAATTGTAAGCTCAACACGTCTTTATTCGTTCTTTGCTGATTTGGAACTGTCAACAACATTTATTTAAAACAAAACCAAAACATCACGTAAACTTGTCAACAAAACACGTATTATACAAATCGGTAAAAATATATATATAACGTATAAGTCAATGAAAGTATATATAACGGTCAAACACAAATATTCAACATTCTTACATAATGAATTATACGTACAGTCACCGTTCTTTTGTAACTGTAGAAAATTTAATCTTTCAAATTTAACCACTGAATTTTATTTTAGAAATCAGGCACGAACAGGCAACGGGTCGAGTGGAAAATGTTTTTAATCAGGGTCCAATCAAGTCGGTGATCAATTTAGTTTACCGAGCTGGAATATCCCGCAGAATTAAAGTGTTTGGGTGCGATATAGAACGTGAATTTGTTGAATTATTCGATGAATCTTTTAAATGGACATTATGCGGTTGAATGTTACAAGAATAAAGTAAAAATGATTTGTACTTTTATTTTTGTATTATTCAATTGATTTTTAGGAATTTTGTCCGTGTTCTTTAATTATTATTTGATCTTTCTGAGATCTCTCGTTAGCTGAAAAATCGATTTCTATACGTTATACATAGTTGGCTAATGGGTTACGTCACTATGCGGTGGTCGATTATGTTAGAGGTTTGGCTGAATCAATGTGTGGAAGTTGATCTTTTCGGGGCTGATTTGCATAAATGTTTATTTATACCTTGCGAAATATTTTTACCCTGGTCTGGAGTTTTTGCATTCGGTTAATTGATTGCATGGAATTTTTGGGTAGTGGTTTGTAGGTCAAGGAGGATCTAGGACTAATTTTAATGTGCCATAGGAGTGACCTATTTCGGTTTTATCATTTTCTGTTGTAATAGAGGCGAAGAATAAAACAGTCAGTTTAAAATTTACCATTTTCATGATAAATCTCTTTGCAGATCGGACGAGCTGTTGATCAATAATTAATTAACATTTCTTCTTTCGGAGAACCCTCTACTGTCAACTATCAAACGACACTACACCGTTTCCAACATAATCAGCGACTTTCGTGATCGCGCAATTTTGCAGAAGTCGGATGAATTTTGCTCCCGTTATCGCGCAACCTTCTAATTACATGTTTTATGCATTCGCAGTACGCACGTGCGTAGGCGTACACAAAACACGTTCGAAAGAAAACCACCAGGGCAGAATTAACAATTTTTCCTTTCGTTTCCGGGATGCTTTTTTATTAATAGTATGAATTTCAAATTTCCACCGGGTTGTTAAAGAACAATTCTCGATTTGCATAAAGGTCCGCAGTTGTCTAGTCGTAACGCGCGCAGTCCTCCTTTGTTGCGTTTTGATAAAATACTGGAAATGAAGCTGTTGACGAAATTACGAAATCATCGTTGCAGATGTTTCGCTGTCCCTGAATTTTTATTATTTCGTTTCCCGTGAAGCTGATATCGAGAAGTATAGAATTTCATAGTCGTGAGAATTTTTGCCGGAATGTTGCAATGTCGTATGAGGTCCCATGTTTTCGAGAGATCACGAAGGTTACTTTTAATAGTGCGGAATTAAATCATCGTTTCCACCTTCATTGTTGTTTACTTTCACGCGGTGGCCATTGCAAAGTGTGACACAAGTTTTACGATAAAAAATTTCATTAATCTCCCTTGCTATTTTTCATTTGAATTTAATTCTTCAAATTGTTTAAATGTTACCAGTATAAATGAAAGATTATTATTATTATAATATTATTGTATCTTACTATTGGGCACTGGTAACACTAAATAACAATCAGTCTCTATACCGTTGTTAACTAACGATTCCGTAAAATAAAAAAAATATTTCCTTCGATACTTCAGTTGTTATAAAAATGTAATAAAATATATCTGATACTGCACGATAAACGTGATGTCCCGTAAATGGTCTATAAAATGTTTTCAACTAAATTACACTCTGACAAATCTGATCAAAATCTCTGCGGGCACTAAAGGATTGGAGCGAAGGGATTTAATTATGGTTGCGCGAAGATTTTTATACGGCACAACACATATTTGTTTAGTCGCGACATAAGGCCGGTTTACGATGATTTTTCGGTTCGGTATCGCCACCAAGTGTTTGGAATTAATTTCGTTTTATGTCTCCATCGAATTGGCAATAGAAACGATAATAGGCTTTCTTCGGCGCGGCTAGTGAATCACTTAATTTTAGGGTCCTTCTGTACTAACCTTTATAGCGAGCTTTACGCACCGCCTCGGATCATTCCGTTAATTAATGACGCAATAAAGGAGGGCCGGCTGACATAAAATCGAGTGCTGCTCGACTCCTTTTGTTACATTATTAAATAGATATGTCGTTCCCTTCGCCTCGTGTCTTCTCTTCCCAGAGCGAACTTCAAACACGAGCCTTCAACATCGAATCACGTTCGTCAGGAACTCGAACACTTAATCAAACCCACTACAATCTTTTAACAATTTAAAGAAATTTTCAAATTGTAAATTTGGCTTTCGTTCAAAATGTTATAATAAAATAATCGATGATTCTACATCACAATTTGTCGTCTCGCTTCGAAGAGGAGACTTCACTCTTCAATTGAAATTTTTAATCGCCAGTCTCGGTCTTCAATTACTAACTTGTTAGTCAGCGACTAACAATCGTGGACAAACATTTCTGCTCACGTTTGAAACAGAACGCTTCGATATTTAATCCATCACAATTTTACAAACAATTTCCAAATATTAAACCCAGTAACAAAATTGTTAACTCTCTCGGAGACGTTGTAACACGGCAACTGAAAATCGTAGACGAATGTTTTCGTTCTCGATCGGAACAGAAAAGTTCAATCAACGAGTCCATTTTCCGGCAGGATTTTTTTCACCCCGACAAAAAAAAAGTGATTTCACGCGAATTGCGTGATGGTCGGTTTTTCGATGAAACCGTTTAGTTAATGGCTCCGCATTAAATCCCCGGAGAGATAGGAGCGACAGCTTCGGATTCATTCTGGCTGAATATTACAATAACGCGTGTGTCCAGGTTTCGATGTCAGGGTGACATTTCCATCCGGCAACTTGTTGCTGCGACAAAAATCGTCAGGACGTTCTCGTTGAAGGCTAGTTTCGGTGCTTGCGATCGATTCGGCAAACTACTTCGCCGGCGCGGCGCGTAGCGCACGGAACTCGATTTTCGCGGGGTTTTATTTCGTTTCTCGCTTCCGTCGAACTTCCACGATTCTTTTTTTTTTTTTATCAGAAATACGATTTACAACGTTTAATCTCTCTCTGTCTCTCTCCCTCTCCCTCTATATATGTATATGTATATAAAATTTTATTCAAATAGAAATTTCTCACTCCCGGAAATACTCGCTAACGTATCTAGGAAGATGATCTGCACTGTGAATCTAATATTTTCTAATGGAACACGTAAGCCCCAACGTAATGTTTTTTTTTCTTGGCGGAAAGCATGTGTTTTTCGAAAATTTTTTCGAAACGTTCTAATCGAATTAAAGTTGGAACAATATTTTCTATTCTGACTACACTTATTTTTATTCCGACTGTACTGGTCGTAATTTAATATTACATATTATTACGTATTCCAGTATACTGTTATTATATTCTACATACAATATTCTAGTCTACAAAATAATATTCTCTTATACATTATATATTTGGGAATTAATTATTTCGATATCTGTATTACTACGGGTTTCGTAATTATTGAAATCACGGAGATACTTCTGTAGGTAAATTATTAAATAAATTTCATCGTTCAAGCACACGTTCCTACAAAATTGAAGTCTAAACAATTCCTGCAGTTTTGATAATAAATATGATATTCGAGAGAATCATTATTCTTGAGCTATTATATCTTGTTTAAATGATATTTTATCACATTGTTTATCGTTCAAGCACACGTTTGTCGAATTGTTCATCGTTCAAGCACACGTTGTTACAAAATTGAAGTCTAAATAATTCCTGTAGTTTTGATAATAAATATGATATTCAAGAGAATCATTGTTCTTGAGGTATTATATCTTGTTTAAATGATATTTTATCGAATTGTTTAGAAAATATCAGTAAAATTAAATGAGTCATTAATGATTTACATGATGATCCACTTATTCTTCACGGTTTGCACTTCTTTCCGCGACTTCGCAGGGTCGTCCGCGCGAATTTCCCACGCAGTTCCACTTGACCGGCTTCTCGGCGGAAAGTTGCACCGTTTCGCTTCCCCGACGCAACCAGCAACGGTCACTGCCAACGCCTCCAATGTCAATGTCACGGTCCGACTCTCTGATTCGCGACTTCTGCCAACAGCCGGATGCCTTTCACTTCAATTTCTTTCTCGCGCGACGACGACGGCGGTTTTGCCCACTGCCTACGTTAAGTCCCGCTAAGCTTCCATTCATGGCTGAATCGAAGGCAGGTGTGGACAGGTGTGCAGACGACCTGGGGGCTCTCCGGTGCAACCGTGTATGCACACGATAATGACCTTGTTGACCTTCGAAGCTTCTGCTCCGTTGTTACCCCCGTCGAACTTCGTAATTTCCCTCCAGCAACTGCAAATTAAATTATCACCGAATTTACGAGGCTCCGCGAAGATTCCCCGCCATTGTTCCCATCGATTATATCGGCGCACTGCACGCGTTTATGCCAATTGCACGTTCGGAAAATACAAGCGTGAAATATTTATCGGCAGTAGCCATTTCAAACTTTTTAATGTAATTTAATACTCTGTTTTAATGCAGCATAATGTACTATTTGTAAATGTACTGTTTTTCGAATTTTTAGAAAAGGTTTAAAATTAACTCTGATTTTTATGACGTACGAAAATTATATAAAAATGTTCCACAATGTTTAATGTTGTAATGGAATATTTACGGTGAAATGAACGGTCAGTTAACCATTTGCCTTTCGATTTATTTTACGGTTTCAGAGACTACAATGTTTATGTAATTTAATACTCGGTTTTTAATGCAGCATAATGTACAACATTTATAAACGTACTGTTCTTCGAATTTTTAAGAAATGTTTAAAAGTAACTCTGATTTTTATGACGTACGAAAATTACATAAAAATGTTCCACAATGTTTAATGTTGTAATGGAATTTACGGTGAAACGAGCGGTCAGTTAACCCCTTGCCTTGCGATTTATTTTACGGTTTCAGTGATTACAACTATTTTAAAGATCGTAATTTCCTAAAGAATGGAGAAAATTAATATAAATTGTATACATATATGTTCTCCGATAGCTGTACGTTAATAAAACCAAAACAGAATTTTATTTTTCGAGTCAGACACGATATTGTAAGGCACGGGGTAAACTGCACACATAGTCTGTGTATAAAGAATTGGAGATTTTCGGTATTTAAACGAGCAAGTTTCCCGAAGAATTAAGAATTGATATCGTATCGAGATATAGCGACGCGTAATGTTTTCACCGAGTTAAATTCCCTGACCCAAATAATTCGCCAGTGAAGCGTAACTGGAATCGATAGAAAGAGGGATTGGTTGAGAGAGAGAGAGAGAGAGAAAAAGATAGAGGGGGAGAGGAGTCGTGGTACCGGATGTCATTTTTAAGTCGAGCGACAGATGGTCCTCAGAGTTCTGAAACGCAAGGAACTCTTTGCGTACCCAGAAGTCGTTTCGTCCCGGAGGCGGACCGTATGTTGACCGTGGAATTTCTTTTCTACTAGCCTCTCTCACTCTCTTCCCTCTTTCTTCCCTACTAACCAGATACTTTACATGTTACACTATTCTTTTCACGATATTTTCGCGGAATATTCTGCGGGATTTCTGGATCCCCGGACCCTCCTTTTCCCAAACTATTACCATTCCCAACCGTGTTGTAAATTCACGTTACGATACGTTTACCGCGAAGTGTCGCCGTAACAGTATATTTGTTGAGTGACTGAACAAATTTTATCCAGCTGGTAAATAGAATTGGAAATCACCTTGACGTGTTCCATGGATTTTTACGAACTATCGACAATTTTATTTAATTCTCTTAAATCGCGTCTAACATCGTCGCGAACCATTAAAGCCGGCAAGAAAGTGATTTCGATATTTTAAGGTGAAATAGAAAACCCAATTCTTTCTATTCAAGCAATCAACGTTTCTTTTCTTTTATTAAGCATTTCAGATCTCAACTGAGATCTATATCTGCTGTACAAATGTAAATTACAGTAAATACATATTCATACATACATGCATATACAATATTAAATCAAATTAAATTCGTAGTTTACAATTCTTTAGGAAATAAAATATAAGAAAACAAGCTTTAATGTTGGTCCGGGCAACTAACATTTCTAAGCATAAGGGTAACTGAAATTTAATTTTTGCGTAGCTAAAAGTTTCACAATCATACAATGACGAACAACAAAGTTACATAAGAATAAAAAATTATTCCATGTTATCGATCGTAATGAATTAATAGAAAACTTACACGTTTCGAAACAATTTTACACATAGCAAACGCAAAATTCTCTTGAAGATGATCCATACCAGGATCGAAACATTGGAAATAATTTAATTTTTGCAATAATTGCTTTGTTTTTTATTATGATCGAACCTGTGCGTCGATAGCATACAGTTTTCTAGAATAAAAAAACCGATGAAAATCGATTTGGCTTCGAGTTGCTCGGTTAAGATTGATTTCTAGGGAACATTATCTCAAAATCTGCACTGATTGAACAGTGCGGAATCACCTGAAGAGGTGCAGGACAGATTTTGTCACGCTACACGTTCGATTCGAGAGAATCGAGAGGCCGAGCGACTGCTTGGGTCGACGAACACTGCAGACAAGCCGACCGCCTCTCTCTCTCTCTCTCTCTCTCTGTGTCTCTCGTTCGTTCTCTCTTTCTCTCGATGACGCTGATTCTCTCCTGCCTCGGCTACACCACCGGATATTTATAACAAGCGGTTCATGTTGAAACGAAACAATGCGAGTCCCGCTGCGCGTTCGGCTCCCTGCTTTCCTACACACGCACACGACGTAGTCACGTCCCTTTAAGATGTGGGCGTTTCTCCCGTGGAAAAGTGGTACGGGAAAGCTAGCTTTCGCCTTTCCCTGTTAATTAATTATTCTCCCAAGAACACGATCGGATTCTACACGTTGGAAATTTATAGTGTCAATGCGCCCTCTTACGTATTTTCTATTTAGGATAGTTTTGTAACACGTGTTTCTCAGTATAGTCCAGGATCCAGTGTCCATTTTATACAATTGATTACTATGAAGCTAATTTTACGTGATTAGCTTCATTTTGATAAGACGCCCAACAATACGAAAATTCTCGATTGTGATAGCTAACAGGGATAAAATATGTCGATTTGACGATTCTCAAAAATTTATTACTAACTGTTTTTTTTTTTAAATCTTAAGATAATTATCTAAATTATTCGAAAAAATATTTATCCTACAAAATATATGGTTTGTTCAACGAGTTCCCTCCTTCCAACATGTATCGATAACGAGGTTATCAAAAATGATTACTAACCAGCTGATTCTTTGACTGTTGCTTAGTTAATATTTATATAATTTAATAGCCACATTGTCCTACAAATTGCGTGGCACGTTTTTGGACAAATATATTTGTAGGACAAATATTTTTTCGAATAATTTAGATAATTATCTTGAGATTTAACAAAAAAAAGGTCCAGTTAGTAATAAATTTTTGAGAATCGTCAAATCGACATATTTTATCCCTGCTACCCCTGTTAGCAACAATTGTTAGCTAAAATTAGCTTGATAGTAATCAATTGTAAAAATGGATCCTGGATCCTGGATTAGTAAGAACTTGAATAAATATAATTATTAAACCGTGTAATTCAGTAACTATTCCTCGTAGTAATTAACTACGATTGCAGTTAATAAGCTGCGCGAAAGTAATTTTAATAACACTACAGACCCTCCTAAAAAATAGCTGCGTAAAAGAGACTAGGATAACGATTCGCCCATTTTTATTTTACATGTTAAATCAACTCATCATGTTTCATTTATAGCGTCACGTTTTAAAGAAATAAATCTCGCGACGTGGACATGAAAGGAAAATAATATGACAGTATGTGAAAACATTAAATGGATGAATTTTCACCCTGAGGAACATGTTAGGGTTAAAAATAAGATTTGGGACTACTAGCCAACACACCGCGGATGTTCATCCGGAATAAAAATTGTTTGGTTGCATCACCGGTGGTAAGATTCGAGACTAACAATTTTTGTCATAAATGGAATAGTCTCAGCATAATGTACAACATTTGTAAACGTACTGTTCTTCGAATTTTTAAGAAATGTTTAAAAGTAACTCTGATTTTTATGACGTACGAAAATTACATAAAAATGTTCCACAAGGTTTAATGTTGTAATGGAATATTTACGGTGAAATGAACGGTCAGTTAACCACTTGCCTTTCGATTTATTTTACGGTTTCAGAGACTACAATGTTTATGTAATTTAATACTCTGTTTTTAATGCAGCATAATGTACAACATTTGTAAACGTACTGTTCTTCGAATTTTTAAGAAATGTTTAAAAGTAATTCTGATTTTTATGACGTACGAAAATTACATAAAAATGTTCCACAATGTTTAATGTTGTAATGGAATTTACGGTGAAATGAACTGTCAGTTAACCACTTGCCTTTCGATTTATTTTACGGTTTCAGTGATTCAATTGTTTATGTAATTTAATACTCGGTTTTTAATGCAGCATAATGTACAACATTTGTAAACGTACTGTTCTTCGAATTTTTAAGAAATGTTTAGAAGTAACTCTGATTTTTATGACGTACGAAAATTACATAAAAATGTTCCACAAGGTTTAATGTTGTAATGGAATTTACGGTGACATGAACGGTCAGTTAACCACTGACTGTGGTAAGATTGGTAAGATTCGAGACTAACAATTTTTATCATAAATGGAATAGTCTGATCGATTTCGAGGCAATCGTGGATCACTTTATTCCGTGAATTTCCCGTTTCGCGAACGACAAAGCAGTGCGTTCTCCGGCGCGACTTTTTTTCTCCCTCCCGTGAAAAGGGAAATCCCCCTGGGCTGTGGAAACACGCGACGGCAATGAGGGAAAGGACGCGGCAAAAGTTCGCGCCGAGGAAAAATGCTCGACCGAGCGAAATAAAGAAACGAATTCGACGAGTTTATGTTTGGTTATGTGTGCGCGCGGCCGTCTGTGTACGCTCGCGAGAAAGAAAAATCCAAGGGTGACGAAAAAAGAGAGAGGAGTTGAGGGTGAGAAGGTGGCCGAAGGAGAAGAAAAGAGGGAGAGAAAAAGGGAAGAGACACTCTCCGAGAAAATTTTCCCGGTCGCCTTTTTCGCTAACGCGACGCTCGAGCCCGACTGAGCCCGAACGCGAGCCCGAAGTCCGCCCTCCCGCGCGCTCACACGACGCTGATCTTTATGGGTTTCCATATTTCACGAGTAACACGAGCGAAGCTTCTTCAGCTCTGCCTCTGGCGAATACGCGACGTATTGTTCTCGTTCTCACAAACCGTCGTTTCGCTATCGTCTGGAAGCTACACTGCAAATGAATCGCGAATGCTTGCTTCTCGATGATAATACCTGACGTCAATCCTCGTCGCGTCGATCGGTATGCGAGATGGTTATGTAATCAAATCTGCACAATAATTTTTATTATATTGCAATCCTTTTATGTAATAATATTCTTAAATCACGTCATCATCAGACTGCGAATGTTTGTGCATTCAGATAGAGGATAAAGAAATTTGACTGTTATGGATCGAATCTGCACAATAATTTCATTATTATTGCAATTCTTTTATGTAATCATTCGCTCAAATCATGTCTAAACTCGTAATCAGACTGGTGATCTTTATGCATTTAAATAGAGGATAAAGAAATTTGATCGTTATGCAACCGAATCTGCACAATAATTTCATTATTATTGCAATCCTTTTATGTAATAATATTCTTAAATCACGTCATCATCAGACTGCGAATGTTTGTGCATTCAGATAGAGGATAAAGAAATTTGACTGTTATGGACCGAATCTGCACAATAATTTCATTAATATTGTAATTCTTTTATGTAATAATTTGCTTAAATCACATCATCATCAGAGTGGCGATCTTTATGCATTTAGATAGAGGATAAAGAAATTCGACTGTTATGGACCGAATCTGCACAATAATTTCATTATTATTGCAATTCTTTTATGTAATAATTTGCTTAAATCACATCATCATCAGACTGCGAATGTTTGTGCATTTAGATAGAGAATAAAGAAATTTGACTGTTATGGACCCAATCTGCACAATAATTTCATTATTATTGCAATCCTTTTATGTAATAATTCGCTCAAATCACGTCATAATCAGTCTGCACCATTATTGAAAGTATTGTTTCCATTATTAAATATATTGCTATCTAATCAATTACTAAACATTTAAATATTGTATACAATATTACATTAAATTCATATCCATTGATTGAAAAAATTATATAAAATGGAATTATTCTAGGTCTGAGGAAATGTTTAATTTTCGAGTTAAAATGGCTCCGAGTGCAAAGAGTTAAATCTAAACCGAATAATTTTGATAGAGATTCGCTCGGTTCGGATGCAAGAGGTTCCACCAAACCCCGTTTTACTCGCACAAACACGAACCGAACTGTATCGTGTTTGGTAACATTTTACGCGGAATAGAAACCGGAATGTGTTGGCAATAGTTTCACAAGGATAAAATTACAAACAACGAATGTTATAAAAGATAAAAGAGGAACACGACGCTACGAGAATCGGTATGCGTTGAACGTCTCGGTCGAGATCTATTTCTAGGCAAGTTTTTTTTTTCACGAAATCTCGGCTGATTGGAGTGTGTAGAATCGTGTGTTCGGCGGAAATCTCAATCGGATGTTCCATGAATATTCTTCCCCCGCATGCAATCACGACACTGATGGGATGGTTGCGCTTCGATAGGTGTATGCGGGCGATAGTCGGAGTGACGTGTATCGATCTTAGACGTATCGAAGGTCGCTGGTAATAGACTGGTTAGCTTGTGTTTGCGAAGATCAACAGGATTGAACGCCTCGCCGGCTTGCAAGTTCAATTACGCACTGTACAAATCTCTATCCAATGGGCCATTTAAGTTCGATCGACCTCGTACAATGACAACGTTCAAACTTTCCTGTACGAACGGGCTGAGAAAAATCAAATTTTACCAACTCGTGTGCACATTTGTTTTATTCTACAAATCTATCTCTATATATAAAAATGATGTCCTGACTTATTCAACTATCAACGCCCAGGCTAAACCCTTGGACCTAGAAAGCAGAAAATTTTGCACAGAGGTTTCCTTTAAGATCTACACAAGGGATAAGAAAGGATATTTCGAAATTCAACCCCTAAGGGAGTGGAAAGGGGTTGCAACGTTTGTATGAGGAATATTTTGTTCGCGATCCGATTTGCTTGATACTTGGTCTTAATGCTCTTTAATATAATTAATCAAACAAGTATTTAGGCATTTTAAAAAATTCAACCCCTAAGGGGGTGAAAAGGAGCTGCAACGTTTGTATGAGAAATATTTGATTAGTGGTCGGATTTGCTTGATACTTGGTCTTAATGCTCTTTAATATAATTAATCAAACAAGTATTTCGGCATTTTAAAAAATTCAACCCCTAAGGGAGTGGAAAGGGGTTGCAACGTTTGTATGAGGAATATTTTGTTCGCGATCCGATTTGTTTGAAACTTGGTCTTATTGCTCTTTGATATAATTAATCAAACAAGTATTTCGGCATTTTAAAAAATTCAACCCCTAAGGGGGTGAAAAGGGTTTGCAACGTTTGTATGAGAAATATTTGATTTGTGGTCGGATTTGCTTGATACTTGGTCTTAATGCTCTTTAATATAATTAATCAAACAAGTATTTCAGCATTTTAAAAAATTCAACCCTTAAGGGGGTGAAAAGGGGTTGCAACGTTTGTATGAAAAATATTTTGTTCGTGATCTGATTTGCTTGAAACTTGGTCTTATGGAGAAACAATATCAATTTCCTAGGGCGTGAAACGGTTCCCTGTGCGAGCGAAGCCGCGGGCAGAAGCTAGTTATATAATAAAAATGCAATAATATCATTTCTATCCACAAATACGAAATCCAGTGGAACGGTGCCTGTAGTTTCGCGGCGTTAGTGTGCGTACAAAGACGCGCGCGGAGTTTGACGGAATCTCATTCTTCGGCCAGTTTAAGAAACAGAAAAGCGTGCTGTTGCTCGGCAACTCTCGAAACTCGATAACGCGTGTTTAATATGCTCCTTTGTGACATAATCGGACTAAAGTCGTCGGCGCACTTGTTTGATCTGCGAGAGAGAGAGAGAGAGAGAGAGAGAGAGAGAGATGGAGAGAGAAATAAAACGGCGCTATTGAAGCGGTTAATTATACAAGCAGAGCGCAAGAAGCTTACTCTAAGACGGGTTCAAATTGAAATGTGACTGCGGATACAAAGGACGACGAGAGAGGGAAAGAGCTTTCGTTAGAAAACTCGATTCTAGAACGAGATCCTTTCTCTCTCTCTCTCTCTCTCCCTTCGCATTCCGCGAATTTACGAATTCTGCTTCTGTGTCGCTAAACTTTACGACCGTACGAACATTCAAGGAGCAACTCGCTCTGTCGCTGGTTTTAATTCGACGCCGCCAAAGTGAACTATAGGTATTCACAACTGGAAAGTACCGAGCTGTAATTGCCTCCGCAGCGTAGATTATATTCCATTATATATTGTATTCGATACAAACTATATTCCATTATATATTCGATCGTTCAGTAACAATATAAACAATCACTCGAAAGAAATTGTCACTTGCCCGCTTTCTCCTAGTTTCTTTGTTGGAAAATAAGCTTTTCATACTCTGTGCCACGACAAAGGCCAGTTTTGTTTTGCGATGCCGTTAATGTTAACCCTCAACCGTCCCTCAGTGTCAAATTGACACGGTTTTAAAAAAGAAATCGAGAAATTGACAAGTCAAACAGTTAGTTCTCGACGTTTTTTTTCATTGAAATTGATGAGAATTCATATTTTAGGTTTTTGCAGTTATATGTTCTGCATTAAAAAATAAAATTCACCAAGTTTCGGACAATACTTACAAATAACAAAACGGTATTAACTTATTTCGGGAAACTGTGTCAAATTGACACGAGGAACGGCTTAGGGTTAAGTGAAAGTTCTGACCAGGCAACCGACGTGAGGTGCTTTGCTCTTCTGTAGACTTTTATTGTAAAGTGGAAAACAAGATATATCTTTTATTATTAAACGAGCTGTACCCGCGACTTTGTCCACGTGCAAAAACAAATCCTGGTCGATTATTAACGTAATTAAATTTCCAATCGTCCAGGTGGTCTCAGATTTTCCCTAAAACCTACCGTTCAAAAGCTTTGTTTAGAAAGTCGGTAAACCAAAAAGTTTAAGAAAAACGCACACTGTTTGTGTTATAACTCATAAACTGTAACACTTCTCTGTATCTCGATCGACAATTGTTCAAAACTACGATTAATGTTATCTACAATAAGCAAATTTGCAAACATTACATGAAATTTAATTCGACGTTTCTGTCTAAGTTTAGATCATTTTCAAGAATGTAAACTTCCAGTATTGCGTCTGTAAGAATTTCTCAATTAATTAATATATTGTTAGGCAAATGCCTTTCCGAAAAAGCAGAAAACACCAATTTATTAACAATAAAAAACAAATATATTAACTCATATGCTTAGAAAAATGTATTTGTTATAAGTATTAATTTAAATTCTTAAGTGTCAAGAAATCACACGTGTTGGTTCCATGCCGGTAGTATGTGGACTGAGTAAACCTAGACAATTTGAAACAACAACGAATCAAAGAACACTGATCCATGTATTGGCCAATCGATAAATGGCGGCAAATATGAATCCTTCGAAGTCACCCAACCAACAAACTAGTTGTTGTAATACCAATATGATATTGGTGATAAATTCATCGACTCGTAAACTGTGTAAACTACAGGATCGGCTTAGTGGCCATTTACGTACTGTACATGTATGTAATGTAAATTGAAAGAACTCTGCGAGTTGAATCCAATGAGCACCTCGAATTGAATATAGGTGATACCAGTCAAATGAAGACGCGTTCTTTTCAATATTCTCCAAGTTGGACCCATGCGACGTTCACGTTGGAAAGACGGTGTTAAAGAGGTGTGTGTGTGTGTGTGTGTGTGTGTGCTGATCGTCGCGGTCGTCTGGTTCGATATCGATAGGATCGGCTGTAAAATCAGGCCAATGAGGAATTATGCACGAGAAGCGAAGAAATCGCGCCGGGCGGCGCTGGTGGGAGAGAGTCAGGAATTCCATTGAGAGGGTGGCACACGGCTTGCGGACCGTTCATCCGGTATGCGCTCGGTACACTTCGTTACGTGCCCGGCCACCAACCAGGTTATAATACGCGTCGATGTAAATTATATAAGTGATACGCGCTATAACGTCGTACCCGGTGTACCCGCCGACTCTCGGAATACCGGGACAATGTGTACCCGTGATATAATGCGCATACCGAGCTCGACTTGCACTGGCCCACGAACTTTCACCCCGGATTTTCGCCCTAACCGTATTTAACCCTTTGGTTACCCTGGACGAGATATCTCGCGCCCCGATACTTCCCGATAAACGCCTTTTGCGAGATATCTCGCGCCCCGATACTTCCCGATAAACGCTTTTGACGAGATATCTCGCGCCCCGATACTTCCCGATAAACGCTCTTGACGAGATATCTCGCCACCCCACCTAGACACTATAGACAAATATATTTTATAAGTAACTATATCCTGATTTGTAAAAGGGAGAAATGAATGAAATCTTTATTAATTTATTGAAATAATTTTATTTACTTTCTACATGATAAACTTCAAAACATGGTGTTACACATAGAGGTACGTCACACTTCTGACAAAAATACCTGGTTTCTTTGCGTACTCCGTTGTCTTGGGTACAAAATGACCGAACACAACAGAAAATATTTCGTCTATAATGTCAAACCACTGGTGCTAGGTGGCGAGATATCTCGTCAAAAGCGTTTATCGGGAAGTATCGGGGCGCGAGATATCTCGCAAAAGGCGTTTATCGGGAAGTATCGGGGCGCGAGATATCTCGTCCAGGGTAACCAAAGGGTTAAGGCCTTTTTACCACGTTTTTTTTATTAGCTCGCTTTCTTTTCTTTGTGTCTGTCTGTCTGTTCGATACAGATCTTGCAATTGATTTTAACCCTTAAAATGCTGTACACTTTTTGGCAACGCTAATAACGTTAAAAATTGTAGAATTGAAAATAATTTAATATATGTATTTATTGATATAATTATGGTATCGAAAAAGAGAGGATACATAAAATATGAAAAATTACAAAAAATTACTTACAAAGTTATTAAGGAAAAATACTTTCTGGTGTCCCTATAGGAACTCGCTTTTTAAGGGTTAAATTAACTTACCGATCAGCTTGAGACTTATTGTTTTAAGGGCGGTGTGTTGTTTTAAGGGCAGTGAGGAGATGCATTTTACGTACACTCGCCCTTCTGATGATGGTTGGGGGTGTAGTGAGAGGCACATCCCTTGCCTGATAAAAATTAGACGCGAGGACATACCCTCTAAAACTCCACAGTCCAGGGGAGACCCGCGACTTTCTTTCGAGTAAAATGATACCGCGCACGATACCATTCGGATTTTATTTGTTCGTTTATGCTATCCGAACCGGTGGAGCCTTACAATTCTTCGTTAACATTTACATATGTTATTTTTCTGAAAATGTTATTATAATTTCAATAATAGCGGGGCGATGAATATTTCGACAAAATTTCGTGACCAGAACCGTTTTTCGATGTTTCTCCTCTCGGGTGATTTTTATTCCGCTGCCAATCAATTAATACATTCGTTTCAATTACCGTGGGGCCGCTAACAGTAAGAAAGATAAATAACTGCTCGAAGGGGCGGAAATCCCCGCAATATTGTTATATTATTTACATGCATAAAAAGAATGATTGTTCGGAGCACTGAAAATCGTTATCACGTCCATAACCGAGCTTCCTGTATGACCATCAACATTCGATACGCGCGCACGCGGCGCATACACAATCGAAACCATCGAACGCACCACCTCGGCTTTCCACACCGTTAAAAATATATATACATATATATATATGTATTGTATACGTGTATACAGTTATAAAAAGCAAATCTTCGTGGGCGGGCTTCCGGCGGGAAAAAAATGAAATTGAATGCAACGACACTCTGTTTATTTAAACTCTCTCACGCCCGTGAGCGCGCACGCGACGTTGAATGCTAAATCCTCGGGACCATAAAAAACGAATGGACGCGTCGTCATCCAGGCTTACGTTATTTGCGAAAAACTAGTTTTGAGGATTCGGTTCGCGTTTATCCGGAGATATTGTTATTAAAATTCTCGTCAGGCGTTGATGCCGAATTAACGCCCGACCCCTCCTATGTATGTATAGTGTCCTCGCTGCGATAATCCCGGCGAAATGGACTCGCGAAAGACCATCGCAGAATTAACCACAGAACACGCTATTGTTCCGACATTTTTATTGTTGGCCCCGGAATTTTTTAATCTTTTCTAGCATTCTTCATTCTTCTAAAACTTTCACTGCAGAGAACGCACAGTTTGATTACGTACGTAACAACAGCAATTAATCAGAGAAAATTGTTGTTCGCTAATTACTTTCATTGTTTGTCAAGATTTTTCAATTTAAAACATTTTTGGTCCAGGTTTTTCAAAATCATTTCTCGCAGCATGCTATTACCAGCTTTTCGCGTGTCGTCGTTGGCTAAACATAATAACATAATAACGCGTTCCGTACTCTTATCTGCGTACAGAGTAACAACGTGGCTCGCCTAATCTGGCAAATTAAATCTTAATTCATGCGCGCAGAAACGACGGTTCCGTCGTGACAGAAATATTTTCGTTGACATAAGTGTCGCCTTCGAAACGCGCTCGGACACATGTAACGAAATTAACATAACTCGTTAGCATTCCCAGGTCAGTCCTGTCCGCATGAACGGTCGTCTCCAATCAATATTCATGGCGACGAAATCTGCGAGGAGAATTCTTCCTCAATTAACCTTGAGGAAAATATCTTAAGACGCCCGTCAACCGAGGAAATTAGTAGCGAGCCTAAAAAACAATACTAATTTCATGACAGTACTATTCTCCTTTTAATTAGTTTCTTATGGGACTATTACTAGCTGACGAGTGACATTTTTCCGAATAAAATGATTCCAAACACGACACAATTCCGATAACGTTTGATCGAGTAAACCATGATCGAATAGTGCCTCGAGTATCCGAACCGATTATTATTTTTTTATGGGACTGTTACCAGCTGACGAGTGACATTTTTCCGAATAAAATGATTCCAAACACGACACAATTCCGATCACGATTGCCCGAGTAAACCACGATCGAATAGTGCCTCGAGTATCCGAACCGATTAGGCGCTTCACTTAGGTTCCATTCATTTGTGCATTAAACGAGAAAACGTGGACCGAAGGGGGCCGTGTGGGTACTCATTTTACTCGGCAGAGCGTCGCCGATATAATGGGAAATGTTTCATTAAAGATCGTTTCAGTTACGGTAACATAAAAATTAATTTACAGAGACAGATCTACTGGTTGAGCTTTCCGTGTTGATCGAAAGTTCGTTTTGCAATTCTCCGGGAAGAAAATGCGCTATAACTCGTGGTCGTTTCTCTTGTTGGTCGGAAGGCGTCGGCAGGATCAGATTCAAGGGCTTGCAGCCGTCGACAGTGTATTGGCAGTTTAAGATAGTTGGAGTAGCATGCGGAAAGTAGCGATAGTTTGGAATAGTTGGTGACCACGATGAATTTCCGCGTCATGCGAACGAGCCCGTGGGTGTGGATGGCAATGGTAGGGATAGTCCAGAGAGAAGGAAAGTTAGCCCACGTCGACGACAGTCTGCGGTTTATTAAACATTCGCTCACGGAGATGTACATACTATCATAGCTTCCCCTAAGCCCATCCACTTCAGCCGACGCCATTTTACTCTCTCGAATTCTGTCACATCAGCAGCGAGAAACTTGCTCTCTCTCTCTCTCTCTCTCTCTCTCTCTCTCTTTTGCCCACTCTCCCACGAAGAATTACTATAGTTTCTAATTTCCTGTTCAAATATTTCTTTCGTGAGTTGCGTGCCACGAGATTCTCGTTAACGATCTGCCATCTTGTTGACGGTGCACGATGTTGCGAGAAATCTTTGCACGCCTCTTCCCCTTACTGGAAGCTCACAAAAGTTAATTGTTAATTATTTATTTTGTTGTTCAGTTCAGTTATTGTCCGGCGTGTATGACGCTTTACAATTCCATTGGCGTGGTGGTATAATTATTGCTAGACCGAGGATTTTGTGCGTTGAAATTTTTGTAAAAATATTCGAAATTATCCAATAATTGTAGAACTTGATTATAGGAATTTTTTGTCGAGTTTAATTAAGCATCCGGCGTGTACGACGCTTTGCAACTAGATTAACAAGCTGCTACTCGCTTATATATTGCTAGACCGAGGATTTTGTGCGTTGAAACTTTTGTAAAAATATTCGAAATTATCCAATAATTGTAGGACTTGATTATACGATTTTTTCGTCGAGTTCAATTAAGCATCCGGCGTGTACGACGCTTTGCAACTCGATTAACAAGCTGCTGCTCGCTTATGTATTGCTAGACCGAGGATTTTACGCGTTTGGAAGTTTCTTGAAAAATGTCAGGATATGCGAGGGGATTATAGAAATGAATTACAGGAGACTTGATCATGATTAACTACAGGAATAAATTGTTTTTCTTGTGTTTTCAAGTCGTTTCTTTATGAAATATGAATTTTATTTATTCTTCGCGATAGAATCGATCAAGCGCGACGTGTGTGTGCGTTTTAGATTTCCTGAGGTGATGCGTTTCGTGATTCCAGTCTCGCCTCGGCTTGTTCATTCGCAGACTAACTTGACGCGCTTGTAGGATGAGTCAATCCCGTGGCATTTCACCACTGCAGGATGCCTTAAGTGCTATAATTACTCGAAACCGAGAAGGCTCGCCCGGAGGAAAGAGAGAAATGATCCAACATGTGCCAGGTCCCTCGTTTTTGACGGTCGAACACTACGACCTTGGGGAACAGACTCCTACACGCGTTCGCATGGGCGGAACTAAATTTAAACTTCTTTGGAAATGGCCAACTTGATCGAAAAGCAAGTTCTCGAATCTGTAACAAAGATTTTCGCTTTAGATTATTAATTTATACAGGTGAATGAAAGTTCATTTGGCGCCGGACCAACTTGCAGATGATGCACCGACTAACTATGAATTTATGAATACAGTGGAACAATCTCGGACTATTTAGGCTTGCAAATATCTTAACGTCAAGCACGCGTTTGCATATTTCACGTATGCATACGTTAGACCACGCCTCCAAGATCAATTCATTGATTTTCTAATATCACCAGGATTTCATCAGAATTTATCAAATTGTCTTTCAATCAATATTTACTAAATCATCTGACCTATTCAATTAGACAAGGAATGCATAAAGTCCAGAATTTAAAACAATTTTTAACTTTCTAATATCTGCAGGGAGTTCATCAAACTTTATCAAACTGTCTTTCAATCAATATTTACTAAACCGCCTTACCTATTCAATTAGACAAGGAACGCATAAAGTCCACAATTTGAAATAATTTTTAACTTTCTAATAACTGCAGTGATTTCATCAAACGTTATCAAATTGTCTTTCAATCAATATTTACTAAACCGCTTTACCTATTCAATTAGACAAGGAATGCATAAAGTCCACAATTTGAAACAATTTTTAACTTTCTAATATCTGCAGGGAGTTCATCAAACTTTATCAAATTGTCTTTCAATCAATATTTACTTAATCGCCTTACCTATTCAATTAAACAAGGAATGCATAAAGTCCAGAATTTAAAACAATTTTTAAATTTCTAATATCAGCAGGGAATTTATCAAACTTTATCAAATTGTTTTTCAATCAATATTTACTAAATCGCCTTACTTATTCAATTCAACAAAGAATGCATAAAGTCCACAATTTGAAACAATTTTTTACCTTCCCTCCAGTTGTACTGAAATTAGTCTCGTTGAAAAATTGCTTCCGTCACCACGCTTTTGTAAAATAGTAGTTAAAGTTCTGAAAAAAGTTGATTGCGCTACTTCGTTCCACGGATTCTGCGAGATATAAAATATTTTGTCCCGTTGTCTTTATGATAAATCTTTTAGGAATTTTGTTGAAATGATAATCAGGGAAGAAAGGAAAAGAAAATCTCGAGAAATGAAAAAGAATTTCTCAAATCACGGCTTTGACCCGCGCGCTTCGAAGACAATTTTCCTCGTGGCGAAACAATTTCGGCGATTAGGCAAACTGCCCGGGTCGTTTACGTGTCCCGCAAGGTTGGCAATTTTCGCGGAATCGCCGGGTTAGGATCGATTCACAGTGCCAATTAGCCGGTACGCACACGCTTCGCAGATGTAGGTGCATCAGGCCGGACATACTGCAGAATTTTCATTAAATTCCGTTTTCGCGGGTCGCGAATTCGTTCGGGTCTCTCGGGTGAAATTTCGGCCGGAAGCCCACCGTGGAAAATGTGTAGTCGCGATTCACGCAGCTGTTTTCCTGAGCTGACTGCCTTCGCCTCGGTCAAAATCTCTTCCGCGAGTGTTAATTGGCAGGAACGAAGTGTGAACTACGCATAGGGGTATCGTTGGACGATGCAGAACGACGCGCGCGGCCGAAGCACTATGTCGGCCGAGGTGTGGGTGAGGATGAGACATGATTACCTCCTCAATTACCGCTCAATGCTATCCTCTTCGCATAATTCATAACGTCATACATATATACCCTGCACCGAGATTCATTCGACCCCTTTGTAACCCGCAAAAGTGAAATTTCGCGGGCGTGTATTCACCCGCCGTTTCCGCGCCCCATCATTTTCCTTAATTCTTGCTCGATGGAAGTCTATATGTGCGATACGGTGCCGCCATTGTGTTCCGCCATTTTTCAACGCCCTTTCTTTCCCCCCTCTAATTACTTCTCGATTTTTCTTTCTTTTTTTTTTCTAATTAACCCTTGATCTTTCTTTTCCGCGTGTACTAAATTGCTCTCCACGGTTTTATTGTAAATCTGATAGCAATTTTGGCGAAGTAATATTCGAGAGTAAAAGAGGAGAAAATTTACCGATCGGAGAAATTGCTCTCCACCGTTGTGCCGGGAATATGATAACAATTTTTAGTGAAATAATAGTCGAGAAAATGAATTTGATAAATTGATTGCACCCCACTGTTACGCGAACATTCTGGAATATGGAATATTTATGACGTTATTGGTAACAATCACGTTTTCATATTCATATCTCGCCGTTTCTTTTGAACGGCGTGCACTTTCATTCCGACAAAAAAGGAGACGTTAATGCATTCACACATCTTCCACCCCCTGTTAAGTGTAAATATTCGTGATATACCCTTTTCTTTCTCGTATAGAATGCATCTGGCCCTCTCGGACGTTGTAATATACTGAGAAAACATTGAATTATGCATGAATTATGAATTCTTTTGCATTCATTTCTCGGGTTAGAGAAGTTCCTCTATCTTTTCTCGTCCTCTTTGTTTTCCCTTCTCCCGGCGAACCCTTGAATACGAAGTTTATTCCTGAGAATTGATTATAAATGATAATTAAGCGGAACCGTTTTACCCTACCCTTTCTTTTTCGAAAACAATTGCGGAATAACACGTTGGAACATTTTTTACAATTTCTAATTTCAATTCTGCGGTTCGTCCGCGAGAATACGAGCCACCCGGTACATGGTTATCGCGAAAGCGAATAGGCTAGGGTGGGATGGTCGCGCAATAGGAAGTGGGTGGTGATTTCTAAATGATTTAGTCTAGACTAAAGTGTGTCATGATACGAGTGCGATTTACCGGCTCTTCAATTTGCATATTGAACTGTTCGTGGAAAATCTTTTTACACGGACATTTACATTCTCTCCTTAGTCTGGTAAAAATATTTTTTCAATATGCCGAGTAACTCATTAATATATATAGATAACTTATTAATTTTTATTTTCGTTTTGTCAAAAAAATTGTGCTGCACTGTCTGGTCGAAGTGCATATTCCTGCCCTTGTAGAAACGGAGGAATAGTGAGAATCACGTTGTTAATAAATATTTAATAAAAAGTGCACACTGCTGTTTGATTATTGGCTCGGTTGGAATTTTAATGAATAGTGGTTAAATATAAATTATACACATTAAATACTAAATACACATTAAATTATATATATGAATGTTAAGTATTTGGTGGTAGATGAAAATTCAGTGGAAAGTGCACACTACTGTCTAGTTGAAGTGCACATTGTCCAGGTTGGAATTTTAATGAATAGTGGATAAAAGATTAATTATAGATACTAAATTACATATTAAATTATACATATTGATGGATAAAATATAAATTATATATATGAATGTTGAATTTTTGGTGGAATATGAAAATTCAGTGAAAAGTGCACACTACTGTCTAGTTGAACCTTATTACCCTTAGAACCCTATTAATGAATAAAATATAAATTATATATATGAATGTTGAGTATTTGGTGGAATATGAAAATTCAGTGAAAAGTGCACACTACTGTCTAGTTGAAGTGCACATTACCCCGATTGGAATTTTAATTAATAGTGGATAAAAGATAAATTATACATATTAATGGATAAAATATAAATTATATATATATGAATGTTGAGTATTTGGTGGAATATGAAAATTCAGTGAAAAGTGCACACTATTGTCTAGTTGAAGTGCACATTGCCCAGGTTGGAATTTTAATGAATAGTGGATAAAAGATAAATTATACATATTGATTAATAAAAAATGAATTATATATATGAATGTTGAGTATTTGGTGGAACACGAAAATTCAGTGAAAAGTGCACACTACTGTCCAGCTGAATTGTGTTGAATATTCTAGTAGAATTTGAATGAATAGCGGAAAATAGTGTATAAAAACTAAATGATAAAACTGGTGACGATCAAACCATCGAGTACTTGACGGAACTTTCGAAAAACAGTTTTACAATGCGATCGATGATTCGAACGCGAGCAGAGGGTCGTTGGCAGCACGCACAGTTCCTCCTCGACGAGGGGACAATTGACCCGAACAAAGTAAAGTTAATTAAAGAGTAGAAGAAGACAGGGCCGTAGCAGTGAAAAAGCGAAAGACGACAGAGAGAGGATAGAATAGAAAGTGAACGAGGCAGAGAGCCGTATTTCTCGCCTCTCGCTCGGATAACAGAGCTCGTGGAAATAACTACGATCAAACGAAACGTTTCGGCGCCGTTCAGGGCCGAGTTCTCTGCCCGTTGGACACGTATTATCGTTTTTTCCTTTCGAGTTAACCCTTGATTATTGTCACGCAACACGTCATGCGAGACAACCGGGGCCGAGGGGTGTACCGGTGATCGATACGCAACGTGGAAAAACTAACATGAAATCGCGTGCGTACACGTAGGTATATCAACCCCGTCGACGACGAACCGAATGATAGAGAGAGAGAGGGTGCAACAACAACAAAAAAACACGCGCGATTTATATGCTAATCATAAAAGTTCGTCGGCAATCGCGTTACCATGATAGCGATTCGTTACGATTCACCTAACAAACAAAATCCGGAAGAGCGTTTCCGGGAAGCTTGATTTGCACCAGAGTCGAGGAAATATTTCATCAACGATTGACGAATAAGTGTCTACTTCAATCGTTAATCGCATTTGACAATTAAACTCCTACTTTAGTCGTTGATTGCGGTTAACGATTACATCCTTTGAATTTTAATCGTCAATCGGGTAATTGATTCACTGCTGAAAACATTCGAAGAATTTAAAAATATTCTCGCACCGCATTCGACTTAACGAAAATAGTGAGAAAAGAAATCATCGTCGAACGAATAACATATTTGTTCTGCATGAAAATTTCACGAGGTATTATATCAATTTGATATTCGTATAAAAAAAATTAATATTTATAGAATAGAATTATTCTAGTTTGTGAGAAATATTTAAGTTTCGATTTAAAATAGCTCCGAGTGCAAAGGGTTAAAATAATCTGAACATCGATGTATGTACTATCAATGACTAATAAAAGGTTCGAAACAGTGAAAACATTCGAAGAATTTAAAAATATTCTCGCACCGCATTCGACTGAACGAAAACAGTGAGAAAAGAAATAATCTTCGAACGAATAACATATTTGTTCTGCATGAAAATTTCACGAGGTATTATATCAATTTGATATTCGTATAAAAAAAATTAATATTTATAGAATAGAATTATTCTAGTTTGTAAGAAATATTTAATTTTCGATTTAAAATAGCTCCGAGTGCAAAGGGTTAAAATAATTTGAACATCGATGTATGTATTATCTTAAACTCCTATTTTAGTCGTTGATTGCGGTTAACGATTACATTCTTTTCAATTTTAATCGTCAATCGGATAATTGATTAACTGCTGACATTTCGAAATAAAAACTTTATGCGTACCAATTTTATCAAGTTTGAAACTAGCCTTTGCAACGGCCAGGAAATAGACACCGCCGAATTGAAAATGGTGTGCAGAAGGAATTTTTGCAGAGTGCTATCCGTTTCTTTTTGCACAGATAAAAAGGTCGATGACGAACGGAACCGTCGGAATTGCAAAATCCCACAAAGTCATCCGACATTAAAATATCAAAGTTCTTCGCACAGTGTAACTCGGTTTAATAACTTTCCAGATGATTTCTGGACGCGCGTATAAAGCTCCCGGCACATAGTGGACAGTAACGAATTTTTGCAAACAGGATTAGCGAGCCAGGGACCCCGCAGAATTTCGATAACATGAAAAACAGCTGTCGAGGTAAAACCGTTCGGCCGGTATATTTTATCAAAAACGTCAAAAAACATACATAAAATTCAATCTCGTGTAACAGCGTCGCATACATCGATGAGATAGATCGACGTGTTCCTGCATACACAGGGTGGCGCAATATCTTTGCCCATCTTTTCCATGTTTCCGTTAACTGGGAAATATTATAAACTAAACACTTTCAGATTTCGAGCTCACATTGAATTCTACAAATACAATATCTCGATAACTATTGTACACGTGCAATAACAAATCCTGGTTGATTATTAACGTAATGAAATTTCCAATCGCTAGGGTGGTCTCAGACTTTTTTCCTAAAACCTATCGTTGAAAAGTTACTTTCATTATATACTAGCTGACCCGACAGACGTTGTCCTATCCTAATTTCAATAAATTTGGTTGTGACCGTTTTGTGAATTTGTGAGAAGCTATTGGAAATGTGAAAACAAAGTAAAAATGAGGGGAAAAACGTATTTCTGAGTGATCATTGTATCTATTAACGATTGTGGCCATAACATTCAATTTAAGGAGTACATTCGGAAGTACCATTGGAACCAATAATCCAATTATCCGAATTTTCCGACCAATCATCTCGAATTTTTTTCCCAGAAAACTTTTCCCGAACAATAACGAACAAAACAAAAAAAGAATCACGCATATCCATCGTTCGAATAGTGAATTATGGTCTTGAGTTCATACAAAAATCCCATAGAATAAAGCACTTTCATTTTTCCCCGAATTTTCCATTTTTCCGGGCTAGTTTTTCGATTTTTCTTTCTCTAAAAACCTTATTCGGATTATGACGAACATTTGTTTGTTTTAAATACTAAAATCGGTCCAGCCGTTCTTAAGTGATGCGCTTACCAACGAACAGCATTTCATTTTTATTTATATAGAAGAAGATAGAGATAGAGATTATACAAAATTCCATGGTCCAATGTTCACATTTTAAAAAATCAAGTTGACGTGATAGTGTTTCGTTCTTTATACCATGCAACTTTTGTATATATGTTTCTTTTTTTGTCATATTATTGTAAATAATAGGAATATTCATGGCGAACAACTTTATTGTCCCACACTGTGCATTTTTTTTTATTTTTCATTTCATGCCGTCGAGCTAACGAGCTTAATCGCGATAACAATGACACGTAAACGAGTATAGTATATCACAGTTCGATGCAAGTGACGCGTTCATGTAACACGGCAGCATTAATTTAGTTGGGACAGGATAAAATCTTGTAATTGACGTAATTGCCGCCAGTTAACCGGTGAGTGCAGTATCTGTCTCGCATCGTGGAGCTTTGTTCAACGATATGGCGGACGAATCAATGGAATCTCTATTTTTCTGCTACAGAGTCGTCGAGCTTCGAATATGGTTAGTTACATTTATGCAATACGATCTGGTCGAATGGAGATCGCAAAAATTTTTATTCACTTACCTGAACGAAAAGCTGACGGTTTTGCGAAATTTTTTAAACATTTATTTCTTTGGAACATGTCAAGCAATTCTTCGTACTGGATACAAATTAACCCTTACCACTCGTTTGGTGACTCAGAATCACCATTAAAAATTGTTATACCATTATTCAAAGTATTCTTTACATTATTAAATATCTTTCTATCTAATCAATTACTAAACATTTAAGTATTTCACGAGGTATTATATCAATTTGATATTCGTATAAAAAAAATTAATATACATAGAATGGATGTATTCTAGTTTGTGAGAAATATTTAATTTTCGATTTAAAATAGCTCCGAGTGCAGAGGGTTAAAATAATTTGAACATCAATGTATGTACTATCAATGACTAATAAAAGATTCGAAACAGTGAAAACATTCGAAGAATTTAAACATATTCTCGCACCGCATTCGACTTAACAAAAATAGTGAGAAAAGAAATCATCTTCGAACGAATAACATATTTGTTCTGCACGAAAATCCGGAGTGATATTTTAACGGAGTCTGCAGGATCGTTACGAAATTCTCGGGGCGCGAATTTCCCGCAATTAATTAACTCACCTGTAAAAGAAGCCCACGCACCTGCAGCTCTCTCTCTCTCTCTCTCTCTCTCTCTCTCTCGCTCTCTCTCTCTCTCTCTCTCTCTCTCTCTCTCTCTCTCTCTCTCTCTCTCTCTCTCCTCGGGAGGGTGTAATTCATCACGGGACTGACACCGGAATTAGAATCGCGCGAGCGTTCTGTGTTGTCCGTCTTACATTGTTCCGAAAACAACCGCGCAATCGTCTCGCGGGCAATTCATTAGCATTAACCGCGAAGTTCACGCGATATTGTGCATAAATTAAACAGGCTGGGATATCGCGGAAGAGCTCTCCCCTCTTCTCCGTAGAACAACGGGTTCATATTTCATCCGGGATCGGAAGGGACTGCACAAAGGACAAGCAAGAACAGCAACCGAGACGTAATGTCTGTTGTCGCGAGATGAAAGAGTGTTTCATGCACTTGCAGCCGTATCACGTTTGCATAGTGCAACGACTATGCGAACACACAACCGCTCGAAATGCGTGTGAAAACTCGTTCAATTCTCCTCCTGGAACGAAAAGAATATCTTCGAGGGATTTAACCGTTTGCACTCGGAGCTATTTTAACTTGAAAATTAAATATCTCTTTAGACATAGAAAAATTCCATTCTGTATGACTTTTTTTTTTCGTTTTATGGATATGAAATTGATGTATTACTTCGTATAATACTTAAATGTTTAGTAATTGATTAGATACCAACACATTTAATAATGTAAAGAATATTTTGAATAATGTACAGCAACTTTTAGTAGTGACTCTGAGTGCTAAGGGTTAATTGTACTACCGAATCGTACTACCCTCAAGGAGTTTTTCATATATCTAATAGTCAGTACACATTTTTATCATAAACGCTTTATATTTTTTATCACTAGAAGTCGCAAACATTAATTGGTTACCAAAGAAAATGAGTCGGTACGATTTAGAAGAATTTATCTGTAAAATAATTGATTAGTAGACCGCAAATTTTATGCATTTTATAACAAACATTATTTGTTTACTGCATGATTGCATATTTCTTGAGGGATTCGACCTAAACTATATACATTCCATTTTTTATTTATGTTTTTCTGAACACAATATAAACTTTGTTGAACGCTGAAACAAGAACAAGCAGGTTCAGGTATTTTTGAACGAGTCTACACAATCTGGTATTACAATCGAATGATTTCCCAGGTAATTACCATACCGATTCAGGATTCGCGAAAATTCTTCAGCACGGCATTGAATGCTAAGAGGATTGCGAACCGTTCGTTAACTTCCAACGCGGAAACTGTATCGTGAATTTGTTTTATTTTTCTGTGCGGAAATTAAGCTCGCGACGGAAGCGCTCATGTTAAATCTGATTAGCGGTGGACAAAGCAGTCCGTAAATTTCAGTTTCTCCCAGACGTCCTGCCTCGGAAACAGAAAGGAGCTTTTTCATTTCTTACCGGAGGATTTACGATTTTCCGCGAGGAATTCTGCTGGGGGTTGACGAGGTATTAATCAACAGTCAAGTGTTCGTTTGGACTGCATTCTGCGACAAAGATAGAGGAAATTTTTCCACGGGTTTTGGGAATTTCTTTCGGGGGAACTAGTGAACTCCTTGCAGGAAGATTTTGCGTACACTTTGGTGGGTATGTGAGGTGTGTTCATGATTTCTTTCAAGTAAAAATAATCGAGATTCAAGGAGTTACACATATTTCTTTGTCGAACCGGTTTTAACGGTGGTTCTGTGGTCTCGAGTGCCAAATTTGCCGATCTTTGGGAATTTTCTACAGAAAAATTATTGGACATTTTGCAACGAGATATTTTTCACATGTATGTCAATCTTTGAACAACACGTGTGATTTTTTTTTCAAGCAATAATAGCTAAAATTACACAAGTTAAAAAAAGAGAGAAACCTCGCTTAATTTCATTTCGCGTGATCGATGTATAAACGCACAAAGGGTCGAACGCTAAGTAGATGCGAAAATGGTGATTTCGGTTCGGAAAATTTGCTCGATTTTGGCTAAATTTAATCGAGGAATGCAATAGTCCCGTTTAATGAGAGTCCGCGCTGTGTTTGGCAGGGTTTAATGGATGTTTTAATCGCGTTCCTTTCCGATATGATTGCTACGTGTGATAACGGCAGTAAATCTCGTTGTATATATTTTCGATAACCTGTTGCTAATTTCGCCGGGAATTGCGAAGTTGCAATTTTTATTATTGAACGTTGCCAGTTTATGCATATGCATACACCCGGTGTGTGCTCGAGAGTCCGCGTTCTCGTGCACGGCTTTCTGATAAAATAACGATACTATTTATTAAAGCCTCCAATTGAATTAAACTCGTCTTTGTCCGATTCTGCTTTCACGTATTTTCCACGATTTCGTTACGTGCCATTCTTTTTACTTGATACCGAGTCTGCAGACACATAGTTATCCGACGCGTGCGAAAGGTAATCGAATGAAAATTTTAGTTGAATTATGAATTTCATTTAGCAACAGAAATACCGATACAGGGATTGCAATCCCGTGCGATTTTTAATGGCTTAATATAATAATATAATAATCTTATATATCTTCGACGAAACATCGAAACAGTTCATCGTGCGCGTCGTCATTTGCGAAATTTTGTTTATTCGCATGTCCCGCTGGATTCCGCGTCACCTATTTAAGAAATGCGGGATTAAAGAATGACACAGGATACTGTGGGATTGCAATCCTTATACCGTCATCAAAATTTCAATTCCGGTTTGATTGCGGAAATTATGCAGACGTTCAGCTTTTCACATACTTTATTGAAGTCCGCGTTAATGAATCAAAACTGTTACATAAATTCTCGCGTGATAACTTCAATAATTTTCGGGATAACGCGAAGGGCCCATTCCAAGCATTCCGAAGCTCCACGTATATTAGAAATATATAATCATCCGTTTTTAATATCCCGGTACAATAAACATGGCCGACACCTTGCTCCGAAAAATATCGCGCCAGAAACATTATTAAATTCTTTTCGCTAACGCTTTGTGCGCGGATCTAATAACGTTAATAAGGTACTCTTTCCGCAAGCTCGAATGAGAATTCACGAGGAAATGAACTTTCCCGAATTTAACAATAATTTGTCCTCCGCCGTCCGCGAGATTTCACAAAGACCAGAATTTCATTTCCACTGTACAGAAATTACGAAGATATTTGTACCTCGCGAATCTATGCGTCGCGTTCCATTGTGAAACACGTTTGTTACTCCTCGTTCGGCGAACTCGAACCGTATTCGTCAGCAACAAGATATTCTAGTTAATTTTTCTGGAATATTGTTGCGCGTTTTCGTGCATCTTCAGCGTCCCAAAAAAAAATTTTACTTGACAGAGATGATACCTCAGGTAATTTCAAGCGATTTCTCCTTCGTTAAGGGGGTAACATAACCCCTGAATATTACTAGATTTAAGGGTAAAACAGTGTTTGCGGGAAAAACAATTATTTGTCCTTATACGAGCATACCTGGAGCTGCACAAAGATTCATTTGATAGAGGAAGGTTGATCGTAGGACCCTCAGCTCATGATTTAAATAAAAAAAAATCGTTTTGTATTAGAAAAATATATGGGAACCTGAGGGTGGTTGTCTCGATTTTTCCCCCTACTTTGGACGCTCATATTATTCGATATAAACATAATCTCGTTAGATCATGAGCTGAGCGCCCTACGATCAACTTTTCTCTATCAAATGAGCCCTCACACAGCTCATAACATGCTCGTACAAGGACAAACAATTGTTTTTTTTTCGCAAACAGTGTTTTTACCCTTAACACGTTCACGACGGTGCTGCAATTTATGCTTCTCTCCAAGGGGCGTCGCTGAAATAATTCCTATTATTTAACATTCAAGTTTGAGCCACCGGTGGCACACGCCATCGTCAATGTGTTAAATCTAGTAATATTCAGGGGTTACGTTACCTTCTTAACACTAGAACTACCGGACCAGTCAAAATGACTGATGCGAATTCTATTCGATTAGAAATATTAAAAGTATAAATATGTTTTTTTGAGAAATTTTTTTAGTGAACTTCTCTATTGAAGTACATATTTACATATCGCCTGTACGAAATCTAAATAAATGCCATATTGTCGTTATTAGAAGGCAATGTATGCCAACTGCGTTTAGTGTTTGGTAGTTCTAGTATTAAGGAGTTATCAACGAAAAAAGGAGCAGGGTCCCGTTGACTCCGCTCCTGCGCCCCGATTGGCCGGTGTTTATTCGTTAATAACTCGCGAACCAAGCGTCAGGGAACATTTTCGCAAAGGGAAAAGTTATTTCAAGTGACCCAAACAATCGATCGTTTCAAGGAAATACATTTCCGGGAAAATCGACACAGTTTCTCGCTGTTTTTTCTGGGGATTCTCGTCCCCGGGGATATAAACCTTTCCCAATGGCTGATTTCGCGACGTTATCAGCGGAATTACCGGGACGTAATCGCTCCTCGGGAACCAGAACCGAGGCTTTCATCTTCTTAAATGGGTCCAGAGCGAATTGTGAGCACACCTTGTTTATCCCACGTTCACGGTCCTTTTGCGTAACGAGTAGGTCGACTTTAATCACTCGAAAGTAATGAGATTGTCGGAATGGACGTGGCTCGTTGTCGTCCGTGGACCACATCGAGGTCTGTTTGCTCCTCGTTGAAGAATTTCCACGTCAGCCCTGCCCTCCATACCGTATTCACAATAGCGAAATCTCGGTTACCTCGGTTTGAACTTCCTCGACATGGAAAACCGTGAAAAAATTGTTTGCCGACCCTCTGGAAAAATGAATACAGCGAACGAGGATGCTGCTGTTTGCTTTTGCGGTCCGTGGCGAGGTGTCCTTCAGAAAAGGTTCTTTCGGGCCCGGATGAAAATCGTTGTGCAAAAACAATGCACGAAAAAGGAACGTTGCACGCTTTCATTAGAGCTTCGTAATCAGTTTAATCTGGCCGCTGCGCTGTGGCAATTCCATTTTGCACGTCCGGCCGCGCATATAAACAAATGAGATACGGTGCATACAACGTGCTCACTGGGATTAGTTTAATGGTATCACCTAATTATCTCTATTACTTGCTGTTTGTACGAACGAAATTCTCAAAATCAAGCCCCACCGAGTTTAAAGTAATTTTTTTTTTCACGTGATTTCATAGTTATCTATATTTGTTTGTAACGATACCATATGGTTTTTCTTGGATGTTATTGGAGGTCTTGAAAAGACGAATCGAACGAGTACCATAACCACATCGTTACGATCATTCGTTCTCGAGATAGTCCTGTCTGAAATGTAACATAATCAATGATTTCTTTCGAGATTGAATAATCGTAACGGCATGGTCATGGTAGTCGTTGGACTCGGCTTTTCATGCACTACATGAACATTGAAGAGAAGGTATAGCTCTCCAGTTAAAAAGAATTCTGAACATCTTGGAGTTTTGTTAATAAATTGTTGAAAGTACATTAATTCGTCTCTGTACGACAATAAATAAGTCACTAGTTTTCATGGAATCAAGTAATCTGGCCAGGAATTGAATTTGCCCGTTCAATTTTCCACCAGTCGAGCTTATCGGGGATGCAGCGCACAAATTACTGAGATTATGATGTCGAGCACGCTCTCGAGCTCGCAACCGAGTCATCCGAATGCTCCCGGTAAGTATTCAATCTTTGTGGAAAATCAATTATTTTCCTAGACACGCTGCGAATTGAATAGCCTGGCGCCTTTCGAGTGCTCTCCTCGATATCGTGATCCGTGATCGATATATTCGAAGCCCGCCGTCTGCTTTGTGCGTCAAAAGAACGACGGCTACGACGAATGCACGAACGTTAACAATTTAACTCTCTCGAGTCCGGAGAAATAGGTTACTCGAAACACACTTGGCATTATTCGGTAATTGAAAGTTACGATGGTGTAATAAAATATTACTACTAGATCCACGATTAATTACAAGTATGTACAGCAATCTGTAATAATGTTTATCTAGTTTTAATTGAGCAATTGATTAATAATCCGTAAAAAACTATTCTCTGATTTTTCTGGTCTTATTTTATTAAACAGATTTCCAATATTTCCCGAAGAATATATTTTTGTTCGTATTTATGTAGTCTTGAACCAATGTTAATCCAGTGTATTTATCCAGTGTTGATCTACTTTTAATTGACCAATTGATTAAGAATCTGTAAAAGAACATTCTCTGATTTTTCTGGTCTAATTTAATCAAGCAGATTTCCAATATTTCCCGAAGAATATATTTTTGTTCGTGTCTATCCAGTGTTGATCTACTTTTAATTGACCAATTGATTAAAAATCTGTGAAAGAACATTCTCTGATTTTTCTGGTCTAATTTTATCAAGCAGATTTCCAACGTTCTTCGAAGAATATATTTTTATTTGTATTTATCTCGTTGAAAGATGGTGATAATCTAGTAAAAAATTATCCGATTTTTCTGCTCCAATTTTTCCAAGGAAATTTCCACCGTTATCCGAAGAATATATTTTTTGCCACGACGCCTCCGAGGAACCGGGGGTCGAAAAGTTGGTCCCGATGCTTTTGTTTCGTGTGGTTTCGCTGCCACAAAGATCAGCCCGTCGGGGTTTTGAGTTAGGACAACGGTGGGATGGGTATAAAAGGGAATCCGAGAAGGATCGTGACCGCAAAAATCAGGTTGAGGTCAGTTCGAAGGCTGCTACGGCCTTCGTGACTTCAGGAATGTATACACACATCCTCGAGCATCATCTCGAAGGATCTGTTTACTAGCTCTCCCATTTATCTCTGTTTTCGTAGCTAAACCGAGAAGTTCCTCGGAGAAACTAGGCCAACCTAGTACTGTCTAATGCAGTCCGTCAGCCGCAAATTAATTGAATGCCTTTTACCAATTAAACATTTTTTAAACGGGTGCAAACACATTCGATCATGCTCTCGTTCCATCGCAGTTCTCGCAGCGCTGTCTTTCTTGCTTCTCATCTGCAGAAACATATTATTCCTCTCCTAACCGTTGCACCCTTATCCAACAACCCTCATCCTCAATTACCCTAAGCAACGTAAGTTACGCAGCAGTACTTAAGGAGTTCACTTCGGTCCTAATCTTACAATTAAGTCAGACACACCAACACTTCACGTACGTTTCCGCCATGATGTTAAGTCATAACTCTGGGCCGACATGGCAGCGCAACTTCTGCATAGTTTTCGCGAATGTCGAGAGACAGGAGTCACGAACCTTCCAGCGCGATGTTCTAACAAGCTGATCCCGCATTTTCACAAAGATAATCTCTCTTAACATTAAGTTCTTTCGTTGCTAACCCATTTCCGGCGCTTTCCCAGACGAATTCTCGTTTTTTTTTAACACTAGAAAGACTGAAACTTAGTATATACCTATATTGCCCCGAAAGCAGTCAAAATGACTGCATACTATTTACAGTTATATAACAAGTTATTAGTAAATATTAACAATAAAAAAAATTTGTTAGAACAAGTATCACTGCATAAAGATTCGAATAACAAGTACTACTTTAGCTTATTGAGCAACTAAAACTTATCAAGTATACGACCAAATCGACAATTTATCATGTACTTGTATGTTATCATGTGACAGTAATCGAAAAAAATGAAAACTGTCAATCTGTTTCAATACAGAGCCGAACTGGTCGTATAAGAAATTTACTTAATTCAATAATAAGAGTCATTTGATTAGTTAAAATTTCTCAAGCAGTCAAAATGACTGCTTTTGGTCAATATAGGTATAACACACATATATGTATATACCGGAAATGAAGAAGGAAGGAGGTAACTACAATTATTAATAAACGCATTTATATGTTGTACAAAAAGTCACAAAATTCTAAGAAATTGTGTCATTACATACATAATTGTTCTTCTAATTGAAATTAAACAGCAGTCAAAATGACTTCCTTGGGCAATCTAGTGTTAAACTGGAGCCTCCAATAAACATATCAGAATTTTCTAAAAATTCGTAAATAACAAAGATATCACGCTTCACTGCATGATTTTTTGTAATCGAGATGAAGAAAATTGAAAGAAGCTCAGTTTTTCCGTTCCATTTAAGAGAAAAATATTTTACAACAAAATTCAAACAACATTTTCAGAAAAATAAACTTAGTAAGAAAACATATTCTTAGTTTACTCAAGATTTGTTAACTATATCAGATATGATACACTATTAATAAAAATCGATATTGTCAGCGAACGGTTAACTATTTTTTAACGAAACTTTTACCACTACACGCGTAATACTTTTCCGCTTAGAAGGACATCAAACACGATACAATTCGAGCAAGATTCGACCGTGTAATCCACGATAAAGTGGATTAGCTCTTTTATCCGAACGATTTTCTTTGAAGCATACTCCCGCGAAATTGGACAAAGATTGCACAGGGGTTGGCCGTGTTGAGGATCGATGAACACGTCGGGGAGGTTTTTGTCGAATAGTTCTCGGTCCATTGTTAATGCCGGGAACAGTTTGTTATTGTAAACTGGGAAGATCGTTCGCGCGCCGTGAAAATAAACGGTTCGCCGTTGGTTACGGATTCTTCCTCATCGAGACTCTCTCCGGCGGTCGTTGCGATAATATTTGCCGCGGATCTGCCGTGAATGGAAATCAATGTAAACACTATAAAACGAACGTGGACGGCTGCGTTCCGCAAACACGTGCTTCTTGCGCCGAACGAG